>JAQQAC010019400.1:19374642-19415602 GCA_029783875.1 Phataginus tricuspis | reverse complement strand
TGCGTCAAGCCCAGGGTCCCTGAGTCCATGCCAGGGGTTACATGGAGATGTTCCCATTCCTGTCAGCTAATGTAAACAAGTGTAAAACTGTTTAACAGTTACCTGCTTGTGCAGAAGCTTGGCGGTGTGACTAACCTGGAGACACGGGGCAGCCAAACCTGTTGGAAACAAAGAGCCGAGGGTCAGTAATCAGGTCTGATTGTGGAAGTCTATCACGTTTGGTGTCTGGTCCGGAGCTAATAGTAGGTTTGGAGAAGAGGGAGTAGGTGATCCCATGTAGGTGTTTTTTGTTTTCCAATTATATTCCATTCTGCCCTCTAAAAGGATGAACAGATAAGGCTTTTTCTGTCTGATTATTACCCAGTTTTTAGTCTGCTCTATCTGGCTTCAGAAAAGAGAACAGACTCACGGTATTAAGGGATCAGGCAGGGAGCACGGGAGGAGGTAGCGGTATAGTCCAGATGAGAGCTGATGGACCAAAGCTGTGGCCATGGAGGTGGAAGAAAGTTTTTGGATCCTGGGTCCATTTTTTAATAAGGCCCAAGTAGATTTTTGTATATTGTAGGTGAGGGAAAGAATGTGAGAGGTCAGGTAGGACATAAGGATTTGGGGGCCTAGCAGTTAAAGACATGAATGCTCCGTCAGCTGGGATGTGGAAGTTGTTGATAGGTTATTTTTCCTTGGGAATATCAGAACTTTTGTTTTGGACCTGTTAGTCTGAGATGTTTCAGAGAACAGTGAGTAGAGACTGCAAGTGAGCTGATGGAAACCCAGCTCTAGAAATCTGGGGAGGGTTTCAGGAAGGAGGCTTTCAGAAGTGTTAGCTTTTGTGAGGACTAGGGACTAGGGTGGGGCTGTGGGTCACATTTAGGAGGTGGTATGCAGGTTACAGTGGTAATGCTGTTACTGGGCCAGAAAGACTGGGAGCATGCCATGGAGTGGTTCTCTTCCTTGGTACCTCATTGGAATTGCTGGGCCCCAAAAACATAGGTGACGGAGAGAAGTGACTGTGGGAACAGTGTGGGGGTGTAAAAGGAATGGTCTGACAGGTAGCCGTGTCTTCCGTGGAGTGAGTGGATGCAAGACGGCTTTGGAGGCAGAGGTTTAATTGAGGCATGATGACACTGAAGGCAGGCCTCTTGCTAGTTCAGTACTGTTTGGATTCACCAGAATTTTGTGGTGAACTCTGATGGGGTCTGGGGTGTTTCAGTCTTGCTGGTGAATAAGATCTGGCGAATAGTTGTCATTTGGGACAGTTGTTCTGCCTATCAGGGATACCATAAGGGTTAGAGTTTTAAAGAAGGTTGAGTGAAGAAGAGGGTTGTGGCTGCTGAGGGGCAGAAAGCCCAGCACTGAAGTAGAAGATTATCATCGTCATTTTTATTTCACATGTAGTTCTTGGTGGAAATATTGAAGCAAGGATCCGAGGCTAGTGGGAAGGCCTTCAAAGCACCATTGGAGGCTTTCTGTGGTATTGGGATCCATCAGAGATCTGGGAGGCTACTGGATTGTGTTTTTGAGTTTGCCAAAGTACTCTCTGGATGCCATGTGCCAAGTACACGGGTGAATCCAGGGAGATGCCTATATTGTAAAGTAGGAATCTTAACAGCTCTAAGAGTGCAACTGTGTGGACTGAAGATACTAGAGAGGTAGACTCTACAGAATGATGTGCACACACATAGGGAGTGTGCACTGAAAGCCCACAGCCTTGGTAGTGGGGACTCGGGTCAAACATGAGCTCACATTTGGTTGTGTCTTGGAGGCACAAGCTGGGAGACCCCGGGGGAATTGTGTGGCAGGAAGGATGGGGCCCTGCAAGCCAGGCCCAGAGCTTGGATGGCATGTATTGTCCCCATGCCTGTTACTGCTGAGGGCTGAACACAGTGATTAATGGGATGCTGAGGAGAGACTGGGTACCACTGAAGTGGGGAGCTCTGGAGGTGGGTGATGTGGATAGACATGTGAAGTGATGGACTGTGGATTCTCAGAGAAAGTTCATGGTTTCATCTGTCCCCATGTTGATAGGACCGTATGACCTTTGAGGATGTTGCCGTGTACTTCTCCTGGGAGGAATGGAGGCTCCTTGATGAGGGTCAGAGGCACTTGTACCGCGATGTGATGCTGGAGAACTTTTCACTGATATCCTCACTGGGTAAGACTTGATAGCCTTTCCAGTCCCCTGTCCTAGGCTCTGTATCCTGCCCCACCCACTTTCCCAGGGCAGGTGCTCTTACTTTTCACATGTGGAATGTAGGCACTTCTTGCTTCCCATGCTTTCTGGGTAGCTTCTCTGTTGCTGTGTTGTTTGCACTGCTCCCTGCACCCTAATACCTGCTGTACTGATGGTAAAGAATTTGATGGTCAGTAGGTCTACAGTAAGTCTGGTTCCACCTTGCTTACTCTTTCCGTGGCCTGGTGAATGTGTCCACCTCCGTGGCTCTTTTGTAAACCAGGCTTTGCTCCCTTCTTTGGCTGACATGTATGGCCTGCCTGCACCTGGAATTGTAGGCATTGTCATGGTCACTAATCGCCTGGACTGTGGGCTGTCTTTCAAGACCTACCTGCAGATTGTTGTGTTCAGTGTAGAGTTCTTTTTTTGTTGTTGTTGTTTCAGCATTATAGATATATAAGATTATGTTTATTTAAAATGTATGATGTGATGATTCAACATATGTGTATATGTTGAAATAATTGCCATAAACAAGTTAATGAACACTTCCATCACTTCTGTTGTTACTTATATTTTGGCAAGAACACTTAAGATATACTTTCCTAGTAATTTTCAAGTATAAAATACAGTATTATTAACTGTAGTCATGTTGTACATTAGATCTTCTGAACTTACTCACCTTATAAATGAAGGCTTTTACTTTTTCACCAACTCCCCATTTCTCCACATCCCCTGGCATTCTGCTCTGTTTCTGTGATTTCAATTCTTGTGTGTGTTAGATTGCACATATACATGATACCATACAGTGTTTGTCTTTCTCTGACTGGCTTATTTCACTTCACATAATGCCCTCTAGGTTCATACCTGTTATCCTGTATGGCAGGATTTCCTTCTTTTTGAAGTTCAAATAATAGTCTATGTGTGTGCACACCACAGTTTAAAAAAATTTTTCATATGGAAGTTCGTACCTCTTTGTTGCCTTCAACTATTTCACCTGTCTCCCCATCCACTTTCCCTGTGACAACCACCAGGTTCTCTGTGTTTATGAGTCTATTTTATGTTTTAGATTCCACATATAAGTGAAATCGTCTGGTATTTGTCTTCCTCTGACTTACTTCACTTAGCATAATACTCTCTAGCTTCATTCATATTGTTGCAAAATGGCAAGATTTCATACTTTTTATGGCTGAATAATATTCAATTTTATATATGTACCACATCTTTATTCATCCATCAATAGACATTTAGGTTGCTTCCACATCTTGACTATTATAAATAATGCGGTGGTAAACATAGGGGACCATGTATTTTTTTGGCTTAGTGTTTTCATTTTCTTTGGATAAATACCCAGAAGTGGACTTACTAGACTGTATGGTATTTCTATTTTTAATTTTTTGAGGAATCTCCATACTGTTTTCCATAGTGGTTGCACCAATTTACATTCCTACCAACAGTGTAGGAGGGTCCCTTTTCTCCATATCCTTGCCAACACTTGTTTTTTCCTGTATTTTTTATAATAGCCACTCTGATTGGTATAAAATGATAACTTGCTGTGGCTTTAATTTGCATTTCCCTGATGATTAGTAATGTTGAACATCTTTTCATGTGTCTGTTGGCCATCTTGGAAAAATGTCTGTTTAGGTCATCTGACCACTTTTTAATTTGTTTGGTTTTCTGGTGCTGAGTTGTATGGGTTCTTTTTTTTTTCCCCCCATTTTAATCAAATTTTTTAATTGACATGAAAAAGAAGTGTTCTATTGTATGGGGTCTTTATATATTTTGGATATTAACCCCTTGTCACATGTCTTTTGCCTTTTCATTTTGTTGATGCAAGATCTTTTTTCTGTTTTGTTTACAGAGCTTTTTTTTTTTTTTACCTTAGTGTAGTCCTACTTGTTTATTTTTGCTTTTGTTTCCCTTGCCTGGGGAGACATACCCAGGAAAATTTACTAATGCCAATGTTCAAGCATTTACTGCCTGTTATTATTATTTTTTTTGTCTTTAATACATTTCAAGTTTATTTTTATGTGTGGTGTGAGACAGTGGTCCAGTGTCATACTTTTGCATGCTGCTGTCCAGTTTTCCCAACATCATTTATTGAAGAGACTGTCTTTTCCCCCACTGTATATTTTTGCCTCCTTTTTTGTAGATTTGGACCATATAAGTGTGGAGTTATTTCTGGGCTCTCTATTCTGTTCCATTGATCTTCTGTGTCTTTTTTTTCCCCAATACTGTACTGTTTTGATTACTATTGCTTTGTAGTATAGTTTGGAATTAAGAAGCATAATACCTCTAGCTTTGTTCTTTCTCAAGATTACTTTGGCTATTTGGGGTTCTTTGTGGCTCCATACAAATTTTAGGGTTATTTGCTCTAGTTCTATGAAAAATTTCATTGGTATTTTATTAGGGATTGCATTGAATCTGTAGATTGCTCTGGATAGTATGGCCATATTAACAATATTAATCCTATCTATGAGCATGGAATATCTTCCCATTTATTTGTGTCATTGTTAATTTCTTTCATCAGTGTCTTATACCATTAAGCATACTGGTCTCTCACCTCCTTAAATTTGTTCCTAGGTATATTGAAGCAATTATAAATAGGATTGTTTTCTTGACTTTTCTCCCTCTGCTAATCTGTTGTTAATATATAGAAACACAACTGATTTCGGTATATTGATTCTTGTATCCAGCAACTTTAATGTTCTTTAGTTCTAATAGTTTTTTGGTGGAGTTTTTAGGGTTTTTTTATGTGTTTATCATGTCATCTGCAAATAGTGACAATTTTACTTCTTTCTAATTTGGATTCCTTTTAATTTCTTGTCTAATTGCTGTGGCTAGGACTCCACGACTATGTTGAATAAAAGTGGTGAAAGTGGGCATTCTTGCCTTGTTCCTGATTTTATAGAAAAAGCTGAGCTTTTCATCATTGAGTATGATGTTAGGTGTGGGTTTGCCATGTATGACCTTTATTATGTTGTGGTAAGTTCCTTCTATACACACTTTGCTGAGAGTGTTTATCAGGAATGAATGTCGAATTTTGTCAAATGCTTTCTTTGTCTTTTGAGATGATCATGTGGTTTTTAACCTTCCTTTTGTTAATGTGGTATAGCATGTTGATTTTTCAGATGTTGAACCATCCTTGAATCTCTGGAATAAATCCCACTGATCATGGTGAATAATCCTTTTAATGTATTTTTTAATTTGATTGTTAGTATTCTGTTAAGGATTTTTACATTTATGTTCATCAGTGATAGTGGTCTGTAATTTTTTGAAAAGTTTGTTTGTAGTGTCCTTGGTTTTGGTAGAGTGATGCTGGCCTTATAAAATGAATTTAGAAACTTTCCTTTCCTTCCTCAATTTTTTTGGAGTAGTTTGAGAAGGATAGGTATTAAGTCTTTAAATATTTGGTAGAATTCATCTGTGAAGCCATCTGGTCCTGTATTTTTGTTTATTGGGAATTTTTTGATTACTGGTTCTATTTCATTACATAATCAGTCTGTCCACATAGTCTATTTCTTCCTGGTTCAGGCTTAGAAGATTGCATGTTTCTTGAAATTTATCTATTTCTTGTACTTTGTCCTGTTTATTGGCATATGATTTTTCATAGTAATCTCTTTCAATCATTTGTATTTCTGTGGTGTTAGTTGCAACTACCCTCTAATTTCTTATTTTAGTTACTTGTGTCCTCTTTTTTTCTCGATGAGTCAGCTAAAGATTTATCAATTTTGCTTATTTTTTCAGAGCCAACTCTTAGTTTCATTGGTCTTTTCAATGGTTATTTTAGTCTATTTCATTTAACTTTTGCTCTGATCTTAATTACTTCTATTAACTTAGGGCTTTGTTCTTTTTCTAGCTCCTTTGGGTGGATGGTTAGATTGATATTTCTCTCATTTCTTGAAGTAGGTCCATATCACTATAAACTTCCCTCTTAGAACTACTTTTGCTACCCTTTTTAAATCTGTCCATTCGTCAATGGACACTAAGATTGTTTCCCTGTCTTGTAAATTATGAATAATGCTGCAGTGAACATGAGAGGGCAGATTATCTCTTCGGCATTCTGATTTCACTTCCTTTGGATATATACCAGTAAGTGGGGTTGCTGGAGCATATGGTAGTTCTATTTTGAAATATTTGAGGAACTTCCACACTCACTCTCATAATACCTGCACCATTTTACATTCCTACCAATTGCATGCAAGGGTTTCCTTATTTCTCCACCTTTGCCAACACTTATCTATTGTCTTTTTCATTACAACCATCCTAAGAGATGTGAGATAATGTCTCGTTGTGGTTTGCATTCACATGTCCCAGTGATCAATGAGGAAGAGCAATTTTTCATAAACGTCTTGGCCATTTCATGACATTTCAGTCTCAGGGAGATCTTTTGCTTGGTGGTTAATGGCTGTGAACATGTATTTAATGCTTTTGAGAGAACACATCATGCTAGGGAGATTTTTATGATTATAAGTAGGATAATTCTCAATATTTCAAGTACCCTCTGGAGTCATGGTCCCTGAGATCCAAACCAATCAAAATCAAGTGAGTCAAAGAAAGACCCAGTGGAAGGAGTCACCATTTTAAGCCAAATGGCTTGTTCTGTGATCTTATGCAGTTGAGTTTCAACATCCCCAGAAGGATTAATCCAAGTACAGCAGGTTGTATTGGCCACAGCAGACATCTCATTGCTCAGCTAAAAGATAATTAAGAGCTATTCTATTAAGAACAACTTTGGCCAGAGAATCTAAGGATTTGTTAGATAGCTTTTGTCTTAGCAGTGAATTCTGTGTTATCTTCAATATTTAAAGAGAGGTTTCTGGTCATATTCTTATTTACATATACTCCTAACCGGGGAAGTATGACCCCACCAAAGGAAGCAAATCCTGAGTTAATGTCTCTTGGTAGGTCTCTTTTAAGTCTATAAAGTAAACCCAGGTGACACAACCAATGATTTGTCTTACTTTGCTTGTGAAAGTTAGTAACACAGTTACATAACCCAAGAGGCACTGCCCAGCTGTGTACCAGCCATCAGGGAATTCATAGGCCCAAGAAGGATGGTAACCCTGTTGGAGCACAAACTATTCCTGATAAGGTGGTGCTATTAATGGATTCATTCATAAGGATTGTCATTTTCCTGTTGAAACCAAGGATTAGTTAGGTTTTTAATGCACAATGGGAAAAAAATCTCATAGCTCAAAGAATGAGTTCTAAATATCTTGCCAAGATGGGTACTGCTGGTAAGATCTCTTAGTAGGAGCACATCTGATGTAGATAATCGTGAGAACATGGGGGTGCAGATTACTAAGATTTACATAAATATTTCTAATTGGGTACAGAGTGATAATCAAAGAAAGGCAAAAACAAGGCACAGGTTGTTCTGGCCGGAAAAGTTGAACTTGGTGAGAGACTTCTAGGGGTGGTCAGTTGTAGTATGCAGCAACATTTGGAATAGTAGAGAGACTGTCCCCAGGGAGAACCAGAGGGTCTCTAGTGTGGGCAGATCGGAATCTTTGATGACAAATCCAGCAGTCTGGGTGATCACCCCCACTTAGCAGCCTGGAGATGATGGATAAGGGTATTGTCTTTCCAGACCAGTGCCAGAGTAAAGGAAGGAAAGAGAAGGAAATACATCATGCTTGGTTTGAGTGTGAAGTTGATCCAGCATCTCGGCCAGAAGCAGTCTCAGTGTCGGCTTCTCATCCTTGTCGGTTTACTTTCGAAGTCTCCAGCACCTGTTTGTGCAGGACCAGTGTCAGGTGGAGCCTTCTTTACCTGAGATGTGTATCTAAGGCACACTGCCCTCTAGTTCTGCAGCATTGTCAGTGGTCAGGAGCACGTGATAAGGTCCTTTCCAGTAGGACTCAAAAGCTGTTTTTCCCTGATGATATTTCCAAAATACTCCCTTGCCAGGCTCCAGATTGTGACCAATGGGTTCATTTGAGTTGGGATCAAGGAAAGTTTCTTTCACCTGTTTATGATGCAAGCCTGGGATAACAAGGGATCAGCAGAAAGTTGTATGCCAATAAACAGTCTAACAGTGACTGTGTCGTATGGGGTGAATTCATCTTTCCCAGTGGGGTTACTGTGAATAGCCAGCAGGCCAGAGGAGTCCAGTAGTTCAGTAAGCTTAGAGGTTTCAGGATCCCATTAGTTCTCTCGACCTTGGCTGACAGTTAAGGGTGATAGGGGCAGTGATAATTCCTAGAGGTTTACAAGACCTTCCTGAAGGCTTGTGTGATTTTTTTTTTTATTAAGGTATTATTGATATACACTCTTATGAAGGTTTTACATGAAAAACAATGTCGTTATTACATTCACCCATATTACTGAGTTCCCCGCCATACCCCACTGCAGTCACTGTCCCAGCAGTGTAGTAAGACGCCACAAGGGCTTGTGTGATTTGCCCAGTGAAGTGGGTGCCTTGATTGCTGGAAATTATGGAAGGTATGCCCCAAGTGGGAAACACATTTTCTCACAGTTTCTTTGACACTGCAAAGGAATCAGCCTTGCAGCAGGGAAAGTTTTCAACTGCTCTGGAAAACATACATACAATAACAAGAAAGTGATAATCTATACTAGCCGGCAGTTGAATGAAGTGTAGCTGCAGGTGTTCAGAGTCCAGAGGGAGGAGGTCCAAGGCCCCTGGGAACAAAAATGGCTTTTCTACTATTATTGACCTGACAGGTTAGACATTGATGATAAAGTGCTTTTAGAATTTTATAGAAATCTTCCCATCAGTGTTTATAATTTGAGTCATCTTAAATGCATCTTGTGAGTGAATGTAAAAACTGAAATATGAGATTTGCTGGGGAGTCAAAAACCAAGTAGCCATCTTGGGTTTCCCGTAGCCCTGACTGTTCATTGAATTTGCAACTATCATTTGCCCATCTTAATTTTTCTCATTCAGGAGTAGACTGTTCCATGTTGCAAGGACACCAGGATGGCAAGTCTGGCAAAAAGAGGTCATTTTTGTAGAAGCAGAATGGACTTTCTCTACTTGTGCCACGACCTTTACAGATGCTGTTGCAGCTGTCTGCCGTGAAAGCCAGCTAGGGCATGTCCTTGATACTGTAGTTCAGTCTTTTTAGTGGGAGCCTGTTTTGATGACAGCAATTTCAGAAGGTAGAGATTAGCAGTAAGTTCATTTCCTTGTACTCCATTTTTGAGTGGGGTTCAATGGACAGAAGAAAGCCCCTTTTGTTTCCATAACATTCTAAAATCATGAGCAGCCCTCAAAGCATAAAGTATAAATGTCAACAATTGGTCCTTTTGATAACTGGCATTCTCTGGTAAGGGAATAGAACTCTGCTTGTTGGGCTAATACTTCATACTAGTTCATACTGGGTGGTAACAGGATAAGCAGCCTGGAAATGCCCTTTTTAAATTTTTATGGTATGACCCCTCCACAGACATAATTAGATCAGGATTGGACAGTGGGATGACTCAAATCAGAACACAGTATTGTGAAATAGGACATTTTTAACTCTGGGCAGAGGAATCCCGGGGCAAAATGCCTCTAAAACTGAAATCAGTCAAAGGGAGAAATAAAGTTTAAAACCCATTTACTGCTTACAGTCCAGGGGTGTCTCTTTCCTACTCCTGCAAAAGCAAGGGAGACCTCCCCCCAACGTCTCAGGTACAGATAAGCCCTCCTTCACCCAGGTAGCTACCCATTAATATGGAGGTGAACTGAACTACTTCTCTCCACCCCTTAGGAACTGGAACACCTGTTCGTATGGCCAGGTGAGATATTCTGAAATATTACAGTTTATCCCACAACATTATCTCACAGTCATGGGACTTGCCTTCATCAGTCAGGGTAGTAATGTGGCAGGATAAGGACATTATAACATTTAAGTTATAGATTAAGTGGTGAAAGCAGAAGGGTCTCATAAGAGGTTAATCTGCTTGCAGAGAGATGTAATTCAGAATTAAGACTTGGGACACCTTTGGGGTTTATAAACAAATATTATTTTCTAAGGTTGGATGTGCTGAGTTATCTACTCAGTGCATTTGTGGCTTTATCCGTAAAGCAGTTCAGATATGCATAAGCAGGTGAATCAAGTTGTATGCTCTAATATGAATAGGCCTGTGTTTATGTCATGTTCTTGTGTAAGCATCCATAGGGCTTCATTATCTTATTCACATACAAATAGGGTGAAAAGGTTTGAATGGTAAGGTAGCCCTAGAGCCTGTGACTCTTGTAGTGTTGTTCCCATTTTATAAAGGCTTGATGAGGTGTATCTTCCCAGAGAAGGTTCAGGGACTAAAATATTAGTGAGTTCATAAAGTGGAGAAACAAATAGGGAAAATAGGAGCGCAGTCTGCAGCAGTGAGCTAGACCTAGAAACCCATGAAGCTACTGCTTTTTTGTGGGCCTAGGAAATTCCTGGATTAGCTTAATCCTTTTTGGAGATAGCTGGATTCCTTCAGCACTTAGGTTATGACCTGTGTAATAAACAGTGTCTAGAGATAATTGCAATTTTTCTTTAGTTTATATCCCTTTTCAGCTAACTGTTGTGAAAATAAATGGAATCTTCTTTGGACACCTGTGGGTAAAATTGCAGTATTTCCAGAATCCCTCACCAGGCTTTAGTGCATCTCCGTACAGTAGGTGTTTGCAGGGGGTGGAGAGGAGTAGTTCATATCCCGATAAATAGGTATTACAAGGGCAAGGGGGGGCTTTCTGGACCAGAGAGGTTGGGTGGGGGCTCTTTTTCTGCAGCCTGGTCTCGAGAGACAAGGGGGAGCGGAAGTGGGTGACTGCTTGTAAGAAATAAACTTTATTTCTCCCTTTGATTTCAGTTGCAAAGGTATTTGCCTGGGGTGTCCCCCCCATAATTACAGCACCTCTTTGGGAACTGAGCACAGCAAGAGGTCCTCCACATACTATAAAAGGGTGGATTTCCTGGGGAGCTGCAGGGTACTTAAATCGTGGTGGAGCACTTGGGAGAAATTAGGAGCCTCTGAACCCTTGAGGGGTAACTGTCCAGGTCACCTACCTCCAGGTAGGCTACTATATTGTTGATTGTTCCAAATAAAGACAAATAGATATTGGGTATTAGGGTCTACAGGGATGCTAAAAAGCTGAACAAAGATCCACAACAGTGTGCCATTTTGAGTCAGGTGGGACTTGTGACAAAAGTGTAACAGGTTTGGAATAGCTGGGGAATAGGGAATAACTATCTTTTTGATAGCTCAAGCCCCTGACAGATTTCCATCCCTTTCTATTGGGTTTCTGGACACAGGTTACTAGAGGGAGTAATTAACCCCTGGGCAGTTAGGTCTTCTGTTACCGGTAGGAGGCCTTGTATGGCTTCAGGCTTTAATGGATAGTGAGGCTATT
The DNA here is from genome assembly GCA_029783875.1 of Phataginus tricuspis. Taxonomy (NCBI): domain Eukaryota; kingdom Metazoa; phylum Chordata; class Mammalia; order Pholidota; family Manidae; genus Phataginus; species Phataginus tricuspis. The sequence continues at coordinate 19,404,086 of JAQQAC010019400.1, read as the reverse complement.
TAGGGAGAGGTTTAGTCACATCTGTTTTGAGTTTTTATAAGTTCTGTACTTTTTATTCTCCTAATGTCAGTATTAACAATGGCCCCCAGATTATCAGGCACCTTGATTAAATTAGGGGATTTTATTGGAATTCTTTTCTCTTTCAAGGACAGATTGTAAAGAACATAAAAAATCAGGTTCAGGTTGGCCAGGAAACTGATGTGAGGTCTCCCTTGTAGGCAAAATATATTAGGCCTTGTAGTTTTGAAAGGTCTCTACCTAATAAATTGACTGGGGCTGTATCACATAGCAAAAGGAATATATTTCATGAAAGGTCTCAGAGTCATTTGTACTGGTTGAGATAGAAATACTCTCTGAACTTTAATGAATGCTCCTGTTGTGAGAGGTAAGTTCAGAGACACAGGGAAGTCAGAGCACAAGGTGAGGAAGGAATTTATTAAAGTGAGAGTGTCAGGGAATGACAGGTTAGAATAATAAAGGAAGTTCACTGAACTGCTACTCAGCACGGGGCACGACCCCTGCTAACTCCTTAAGCCATTGTCACCAGGCGTCCAGTGTCTGCTTGGATCTGCACAGCATGGAAACTGAGTCCCTACCACCCCAGGATTTGGGGGAGCCGCAGAGCACTGGATGGAGTGAGATTATGTTCTGCTAGAGACAAAGAAAGGACAGTTTCAGGTAGGCTGCTAAAGAGCATGACCGTAAGCTGCAGTTCCATCCGGGGCACCCAGGCGACGCTAATTTGCAAGCCCAGATCTGAGCTCTAAGGAGCCCCTCTTTACTTATCTGAAATGGGACAGAGGAAGTGAAGGTTTGAGCTTAAATTTGGAGAATTAGAATGACAAAAGTAACAAAGACCTTACGCTGAAAAAGCGCAGAGACGAAACTTTGTAAGTTGAGCCATGAGAAGTTTATTTAAAGCAAAAAGGTGCACACTTGGAAAAAGGGGAGTGTGGGGTACCTCAGAGAGGAGGCACCCTTAGGGGTTTAGGGTCTAGGGTTTTATAGGCGGTCGAGGATTTTCAGGAATGCAACAAAGGGCCAGGTGCAGACTGGCCAAATTGTCCCGCAATGTCCATCTTTGTTAATACATTAAGTTTATTTATCTTTTAACTTAGCACAAGAAATTTATTGCTTTGATTCCTTTCCAGGATGTCAGTTTCTGTCTGGAAGCATATCAGTCTGTCTGCCCTGCCTCCAAGGTGGGCTGAGTTATTGTCTATTTGATTAAAATGCTGTTTTAGCTGTAAGAATTCTTCCTGAACAAGCTGGGCCTTTGAGCAGGGGCTAAAGGAAACCTCACCATGGTGTGTGCTGACTGACGCTGTGAAGACATAGGCTGTGCTGGGATAGGTGCCTTTATCTGGGAAGTGTTGACAGTCTGTGTCAAGTTGGTCCTGGCCTTCTGAGCTTTCTCTTTTTAACCGGTTAACTCTTTCTGGGGGGCTTGCTGGCCGTGTTCCCTCTCCACCCTGCTCATACCTGTTTTCCTGCCTAGCACTGCACTGTGGAAACCTTTCTAGTCCAAAGGATTTGCTTTCCTGTGAGAACCGGCTTTAAAATAGAAAACAGCCCCAGTGCTGGCAGTTTTCCATTCTTTTTAATTTCAGTTTTCCTTTTGTCTGTTTAAGGGTATTACTGATAGTTTACTGGAAGGGTGTTCGATTGAATGGTAATAAATCAGTGTAGGATCTTTGAGGAAAATTTTTTTCTCCAGCGCCCCCAAATAATTACAAATGAGACACTGGCCTCAGGGCTTTCTGATGCTGGACCCCTAGTGGAGCTGACCCCTGTGGGAGGCCCAGTGTCACGTGAGGCTCCTGACTGTGGAGCTGCCGTAGCTGCAAGGGTGTTCGTCGGGCGTTCTTTTGTTTATGATCTTGGTCCAGAGTCCTTTCAGAGTGTTCAGCTGTGGTCATAAGTCCACTCATGTTTGTCTCCCGTCCTATTTTGTCTTATTAACTCACTAATCTTGGCACAATCCACTTAGAATTAGGGCAGCTAGAGCAGGTTGGGTGACTTACAAGAATTTCCTGGGGAGACATAAAAGAAACGCCTTTCCCTAAATTGTGAGGGAACCGGTAGGCCAAAGGACTTGGAGAGTTCCAGCTTGGCGAGTGAATGAGTTTTATTAGGGGTCACTCATGGAGCAGTGGACAGCATTCTGGTAGTTGCTCTGCCTAAGTGGCCAATCTCCCACCCATCAGGCTGGCTTTTATTGGAGAACAGGGAAGGGGCTATGTGCAGGGGGGGCAGATAAGCTTACCACCCTGAGTTTCCAGGGGTCTCCAGCCTGAAGCCTGTGGGTAGGGAATCACTCCCCTCCCTGCCTTGGAGGGCAGCCCAGCAGGTTGTTCTTTAAAATGGCTACTTTAGTCAGATTCACTTTCCTTACGTCAGGGTTCAGAGGATCATCGATGCTACAGTGACTGTTTATTGTACTGGGGTAGGGCTGGGGCATGGGGCAAGCATTGTGATTAACTTCTCCTGCCTACGATGACGGATGCTGAGATATCAACAGTATAGTAAGAACAGGAGGGACTCCATCTTAAGGCTAAGGTTGCATTTTAAAAACAGATATTTAGGAGGTAAGATTCCTAACATATTCTTTGGAAATCAGACAATAAACCACCCAATCTTAAAACAGGGCAAGCAGTCTTAACTGATGTGTTCCCAGTGCTTGAAGGAAACCACTATCTTGGAGAAGAACCAGATCAATAAATTCCCTGTGTTAAGTTTATCTTACCCAGTAATTTAGAGGACTGACTGTGGACAATGACATAGTGTCCTTCACTGGAGAGACATCATGAGACCGCAAGTCAAGCCTACACCCAGCAAACCCCCCTCTGCTCTTTTCCCTATTCTTGAAAGCCTTAAAAGACAGAATCCTAAGCCTTTGGGTGCATCTCCTCTCTGATGACACCATAGTTTACTATCTTTAAGTGCATACTTTTAAATAAAGCTTTCTCGCTGCTCAAATTATTGCATTTTGTCTCTTGGCTATTTCACTGTACTTCCAAGTCTTCACTCTGTCTCTGCTTTACTCCTAATAAGTAGGGAGGGTCTGCTGAGAGCTCAGATTTGGGCCTGCAAGTTCCCATCACCTGGTGACCCAGACTGAGCTGCAGATGTACAATCTGCTCTTAGTAGCCTGCCTGAACCTTTCAGAAGTTCTCAGAACATAATCTCACTCCATCCTGTGCTCTGTGGCTCCCCCAAATCCTGGGGTGGTAGGGCTAGTCCTTATGCTGTGCAGAGACAGTGGACACAGGACACCGGGTGACGTTGGCTTTAGGAATGGGCAAGGGAATCTGCCCTAGGCTGAGTAGGAATTCAGTGAACTCTCCTTCCTTCTGCACCTCTTTGGTCTCTGCTGCCTGCAAGCCACCTTAGGCCATTCCCTGCTGCTCTTGCTTTAATGAATTCCTTCCTACCTACCCTCATCTGACCTGCTCAAGAATTCTTTCTCGTTCAGAGTCAAGAACCTTCCCCTGTCCAGGTTGAGGTTTTACCTGGTGCATAGGGAGAGACCTCCCCAGCACAGCTGTGCAGCAACAGTATGAAACCCAGAGTGCAGGCGGAGTGCTTCCAAACAGGCTTTAAAGATTGTCATAGATTGATCTTTCTTTGGTTTGCATGTTAGAATAATAGAGCAGTCAGTGCCAGCAGGGAACACTCTGGGAATGGCTTGTAAAAGGTCACCTATTTTGCAAGCCCTGTCTGGTCAAGTATCTCAAATACTATCCTCAAGGTTTTGCCATTTTATTTCCTGTATTAGGCAGCTGTGTCAGGGGAGTGTCTCCCTGAGCACTAGATAAAACCTCAACCTGGACGGGGGAGGGTTCTTGACTCTGAATGAGAAAGAATAAACAAGTCGGACAAGTGTAGGTAACAGGAATTCATTAAAGTGAGAGTGGCAGTGAATGCCAGCAGAGAGCGAGGAACAGAGGGAGGAAAAGGAGGCTCACTGAACTCCTGCTCTGCCAGGGCAGCTCCCTTGCCAGCTCCTAAAGCCAGGCTCACCTTGGATGACTGCTTGGATCTGGGCGGCGTGGGAACTAAGCCCCTACTCTCCCAGGTTTTGGGGGAGCTGCAGAACGCTGGATGGAGTGAGACTATCTTCTAAAAATTTCCCAAAGGCAAAGAAAGATTTTTGCGCAGCCTACTGAAGAGCATGAGTGTGCAGCTACAGTTTGTCTGGGTCACCTAGGAGACAGGAACTTGTGAGCCCAAACCAGAGATCTTAGCGGCTCTTCCCTACTTGTCAGAAGTAAAACAGAGACAGAGAAGGCTTGTGCTTCAGTCTGGAAAGCCAAATGATACGGCAAAATGACAAAAATGCTCACACTGGAAGAGCTCAGAGACAAAGTGCAGTATGTTGAGCAGTGAGGAGTCTTTATTTAAGGCAAAAAGTACACACTTGAAGAAAGGGGAGTGTGGGCGACCTCAGAGAGCAGACGGACTTAAGGGCTTAGGATTCTGTCTTCTAAGGCTTTCAGGAATGGGGCAAATGGTGGCAGAGGTTTGGGAGGGATGTGGGCTTGTCATGTGGTCTCCTGATGTCTCCAATGAGAGACATTATGTCGCAATCCATAGTCAGTCCTCTAGATATTCTGTAAGGTAAACTTAACACAAGGAATTTATTGATCCTGTTCTCTAAAATAGTGGTTACCCTCAAGCAGTGGAAACATACCATTTAGGACTGCTTGCCTTAAGATAGGGTCGATTATTGTCTGGTTACTCTAAAATATATTAGGAATATTACCTCCTAAATCCCTGGTTTTTAAATTGGAAACTTAGCCTTAAGGTGGAGTTCCTCTTGTTCTTTCTTATTTCACTTTATATCTTGGCATTTTTTGTAGTAGGCAGGAAAAGTTCATCATATTGCTTGTCCCATGTCCATGCAGTCATTTTTTGGCTTCCCCAGGTCCTGCCAACATGTGCACAAGCTGGTAACAGTCTGGCAGCCTGGGGTCATGGCCCTGATAATGGCTGTAAATTCTTAAAAAACTGTTGGGGTTCCTCCCTAGGTTCAGGAAAGTCTTTAACCATGGCTCTTATTTGGTCTTTGACCGAAGGGTGAAAGATTCCTGAGGAGACTCAACTAAAACCTCAGGTAATTTTATTTTTAAAAGTACAAGTTGAATAGTCTCCAGAGTAGAAAGGCAGTTAGTTAGATAGTAAAATGTGAGTATGAGGTAAAGGATAGAAGGAAGTAGAGGCCATATCAGTCCTTATCATCTTATGTTTTAGGTACCTCATGTGTATTTAATTTTTCATCAGCCTTCTGTAACGAATCTTTTAGTGAAAGTATTTAGAATCATGAAGCCTTTTGGAAGCTTCTACATATTAATTAAAATAGGTATTTCATTCTGGTCATTTAATTCAGGAACCCTTATTTTGAGTGTTATCTTGGGCAATTGGAATGTTCACCATAATGACCATTGTAATTCTAGGTTTTTAGTAAAGATATACCATTTCTATAGATAATCACAGCTTCTGGGATCATAATTTTTAGATATGAAATATGTAAGTGTGCCTGAAGGTGGTATTCTTGACTCTGTAGAATTTAAGGATCTCATTTGCTAAGCTTTTGGTTTTCTCGGAGCCAAACTACTACCTAAAAGAAATGCACCACTGAGTTGGGGATTGTGCATGTTTTACAGTGTGCTTCATTGCATGGAAATTACCTTGAGGTTGGCAGGTGACCTAGTGTCACTCTAACTCATTCCATTACCAATTTATCCTAACACAGGAGTCTCCTTTGGCAAGCATTCTAACAGCTCTTACATACTCAACCCATGCTCACCAACTTTTGCAGTTTTTTGGATACTGAGATCCCTGTTAGCAATAGCCTTTACTCACACAAAAGACAGGCAAACATGTGTGCCTCAACATACCAGAAATCACTAAAAGATGTCACTGCCAACTGGCCAAGAGGAGGCCGTGTGCACCACCAGCAATTCCCAGCATTAACTGAACCAGCAGTTTCCAGTTAATAGGGACTGCAGACTGGAACTGGGGAGAGGAGCAAACCAGCAAACCGTGGTAAATGGAACTGCAGAGTAGATTTGGGAAAAGAGATTCCAAACAATTTGGGGACTGTGGACTGAATGAAGGGCTATGGAGTCAGTTTCCAGGTGGAACCATCTGCCAGCTCAATCTGATCCACTAAGCCCTGGACCGAAAAGTAAATCACATCAGGAGCTCCGTCCAAAGAAAGCCGACTTCATACTGGAAGGACTCGACTAGTGAGTGTGGGAAATGGCAAGAAAGACAGGGAACTCCAGAAAGGGTCTGTGGGGGCGCCACACCTGTATTTCTCATTGGCCCTGAAACTTCTAGAAGTCGTCTTTGGTCCCACTGATGCCAACAAATCTGTTAACAAAAATTCAACTGAATAATTAAAAAACTCAAATTAGCTCTTTTGAATGATTCATGAATCGGATAGCATCCCATTTAGCAAATAGGAGCTCCACAGAGCTAGTGGCAGAAGGGCTTTTAAAGGCAGAGACGGCATAATAAAACATATTAGCAAGGAATGTATTGTATTGTTCTAGGCCCCTAAGGGGGACGAAGTCAGCCGGGATTACTTCCAGGAAATACCAGTTTTGCTGGTTAACACTTACACTCTGAGGGTAGGGGGATGCTGAAACAGCCATTAGATTAGGTAGTAAATTTGGTTTGCTGATGTGGGGCCTTCACATAATTGACTCCATTTTGGGCCTGTTTTTTTGTTTCTTGTTTTGTTTGTTTTTGGTGAACAATAGCATCCCATAATGCACACAGGCTTCCTTAAGTCTTTTTTTTCTCTTCTGACTGGATGATGAAATTACCTGATTCAAGGTCACAGATTTTTCTCCTGCTTCATCATATTGGCTGTTGATGCTGTCGAATTTTTCATTTCATTGTTTTCTTTAGCTCCAGAATTTTTCTTTCTTTTGTTCTGAATTTGTCTTTAAACTTCTTGATTTGTTTGTGTATTGTTTTCCTGATTTAACTGAATTGTCTATATTTTCTTGGAGTTGGCTGAGCTTCCTTAAAGCATTTATTTTGAATTCTATGTCCAGCCACTCATAGATCTGTGGTTTTGGGGAATTTACTTGGTAGAAACTTAGTGTGGTTCCTTTGGTAATGTTATGATTCCTTGATTTTTTTTCATGTTCCTTATAGCTTTTTGTTGGTATCTACACATTTAATGGAAGAGCCACCTCTTCCATTCTTTATTGGCTGGTTTTTCTAGGGGAGGACATTCACCTTGGGTTGGTTGTGAGGTCACCAGCTGGGTGGAGTGTGGTGGTTTTAGCTCTGGGGATGGACTGGCCGTGCAGTCACTGTGTACCACTGTCAGCGGTGGCAAAGATTGTAGGGGTTCTCATTAGCCAAGGCTGCCAATTGAACTTAAGGTACCTGGTCCTGGTGAAACTGGGGTGGCTGTGACATCAGGACTATGTTCAGATTGATACCAGGGTTCTTGTTTGCAGAGTCAAAGAATGAACTTCGTAAACACTCAAGGTAGGAAAGCAGGGAGGAGGTTTTTATTTAGATAAGGTGAGAGGACAGAGCTCTTGGCACACGCCAGGAGGGGACAAGAGAAGTCCATGGTTGGGTATTGTCTAGGGGTTTTTAGCTTTAGTTTTTGTTTTGTTTTTTTGTTTTTTTTTTATGTAAATAAGGTTATTTATTACATTATTGTAATAGCAAAAAATTGGGAAAAAGAATCTATAAACATCCACCAACTAAGGAATAGGTAATGAAATACTATTCTGCCACAAAAACAAATAACATTGAGTTACAGATACTGACTTGGGAAGATGTCCATGATATGTACTTAAGTTAAAAAAACCATCTAACAAAATATTTTATATAATCCCTTTTTGTAAAAACTATAACTGTATATATGCAAGTGTGGAGATATTTATTTTCTCATATGTAAAATCATTTAGAAATGTGCATTGTATGAAGTATATATAATCCTAACCACCTGCACATTCTCCTAGAGATAACGACTTTTTTTTTTACAATTTATTTTATTTTAGTATCATTAACCTATAATTACATGAGCAATATTGTGGTGATTAAACTACCCCCTTCATCAGGTCCCCCCCACCAACCCTATTACAGTCACTGTCCATCAGTGTAGTGAGATGAGAATCACTACTTGTCTTCTCTGAGCTGTACAGTCCTCCCCGTGCCCCCCCACCCTATGTCTGCTAATCGTAAGGCCCCTTTTACCCTCTTATCCTTCCCTTCCCACCCGTCTTCCCCAGTCCCTTTCCCTTTGGTAACTATTAGTCCGTTCTTGGGTTCTGTGAGTCTGCTGCTGTTTTGTTCCTTCAGTTTTTTTTTTTTTCCTTTGTTCTTATACTCCACATATGAGTGAGATCATTTGGTACTTGTCTTTTTCGGCCTGGCTTATTTCACTGAGCATAATACCCTCCAGCTCCATCCATATTGTTGCAAATGGTAGGATTTGTTTTTTTCTTATGGCTGAGTAATATTCCATTGTGTATATGTACCACATCTTCTTAATCCATTCATCTACTGATGGACACTTAGGTTGCTTCCATTTCTTGGCTATTGTAAATAGTGCTGCAATAAACATAGGGGTGCATCTGTCTTTTTGAAACTGGGTTGCTGCATTCTTGGGGTAAATTCCTAGGAGTGGGATTCCTGGGTCAAATGGTATTTCTATTTTGAGTTTTTTGAGGAACCTCCATACTGCTTTCCACAATGGTTGAACTAATTTGCATTCCCACCAGCAATGTAGGCGGGTTCCCCTCTCTCCACATCCTCGCCAACATTTGTTGTTGTTTGTGTTTTGGATGTTGGCCATCCTCACTGGTGTGAGGTGATATCTCATTGTGGTTTTAATCTGGATTTCTCTGATGATTAGCGATGTGGAGCATTTTTTCATGTGCCTGTTGGCCATCTGAATTTCTTCTTTAGAGAAGTGTCTATTCATGTCCTGTGCCCATTTCTTAATTGGATTATTTGCTTTTTGTTTGTTAAGGTGCGTGAGTTCTTTGTATATTTTGGGTGTCAACCCCTTATCAGATACATCATTTATTGAGTATATTTTCCCATATTGTAGAATGTCTTTTTGTTCTACTGATGGTGTCCTTTGCTGTACAGAAGCTTTTCAACTTGATATAGTCCCATTTGTTCATTTTTGCTTTTGTTTCCCTTGCCCGGGGGGATATGTACATGAAGAAGTCGCTCATGTTTATGTCCAAGAGATTTTTGCCTATGTTTTTTTCTAAGAGTTTTATGGTTTCATGATTTACATTCAGGTCTTTGATCCACCTTGAGTTTACCTTTGTGTATGGGGTTAGACAGTAGTCCAGTTTCATTCTCTTACATGTAGCTGTCCAGTTTTTCCAACACCAGCTGCTGAAGAGGCTGTCATCTCCCCATTGTATATCCAGGGCTCCTTTATCAAATATTAATTGACTGTAGGTGTTTGGGTTAATGTTTGGATTTTCTATTCTGTTCCACTGGTCTGTGGGTCTGTTTTTGTGCCAGTACCAAATTGTCTTGATTACTGTGGCTTTGTAGTAGAGCTTGAAGTCAGGGAGCGTAATTCCCCCTGTTTGATTCCTCCTTCTCAGGATTGTTTTGGCTATTCGGGGTCTTTTCTGGTTCCATATGAATTTTAGAGTTATTTGTTCCAGTTCATTGAAGAAAGCTATTGGTAGTTTGATAGGGATTGCATTGAATCTGTAGATTGCTTTAGGTAGTATAGCTATTTTGACAATATTTATTCTTCCTAGCCAAGAGCATGGGATGCACTTCCATCTGTCAGTGTCTTCCTTAATTTCTCCTAGGAGTGTCTTGTAGTTTTCAGAGTACAGGTCTTTCACTTCCTTGGTTAGGTTTATTCCTAGGTATTTTATTCTTTTAGGTGCAATTGTGAATGGAATTGTTTTTCTGATTTCTCTTTCTGTTAGCTCATCATTAGTGTATAGGAAAGCAACAGATTTCTCTGTGTTAATTTTATATCCTGAAACTTTGCTGAATTCAGATATTAGTTCTAGTAGTTTTGGAGTGGAGTCTTTAGGGTTTTTTATATACAGTATCATATCATCTGCAAATAGTGACAATTTGACTTCTTCTTTACCAATCTGGATGCCTTGTATGTCTTTGTTTTGTCTGATTGCCATGGCTAGGACCTCCAGTACTATGTTGACTAACAGTGGAGAGAGTGGGCACCCCTGTCTTGTTCCCGATCTTAGATGAAAAGCTTTCAGCTTCTCGCTATTAAGTATGATGTTAGCTGTGGGTTTGTCATATATAGCCTTTATGATGTTGAGGTACTTGCCATCTATACCCATTCTGTTGAGAGTTTTAATAAAAAATGGATGCTGAATTTTGTCAAATGCTTTTTCAGCATCTATGGAGATGATCATGTGGTTTTTGTTCTTCTTTTTATTGATGTGATGGATGATGTTGATGGATTTTCGAATGTTGTACCATCCTTGCATCCCTGGGATGAATCCCACTTGATGATGGTGTATGATCCTCTTGATGTATTTTTGAATTCGGTTTGCTAATATTTTGTTGAGTATTTTTCATCTACGTTCATCAGGGATATAGGTCTGTAATTTTCTTTTTTAGTGAGGACTTTGCCCCGTTTTGGTATTAGAGTGATGCTGGCTTCATCGAAAGAGTTTGGAAGTATTCCCTCCTCTTCTATTTTTTGGAAAACTTTAAGGAGAATGGGTGTTATTTCTTCTCTATATGTCTGGTAGAATTCAGAGGGGAATCCATCAGGTCCAGGGCTTTTGTTCTTGGGTAGTTTTTTGATTACCGATTCAATTGCGTTGCTGGTGATTGGTCTGTTTAGTTTTTCTGTTTCCTACTTGGTGAGTCTTGGAAGGCTGTATTTTTCTAAGAAGTTGTCCATTTCTTCTAGGTTTTGCAGTTTGTTAGCATATAGATACTCGTAATATTCTCTTATAATTCTTTGTATTTCTGTGGGGTCTGTCATTATTTTTCCTTTCTCATTTGTGATTCTGTTTATGTGTGTAGATTCTCTTTTTCTCTTAATGAGTCTGTCTAGGGGTTTATCTATTTTGTTTATTTTTTCAAAGAACCATCTCTTGGTTTCATTGATTTTTTTCTATTGTTTTATTCTTCTCAATTTTATTTATTTCTTCTCTGATCTTTATTATGTCTCTCCTTCTGGTGACTTTGGGCCTCATTTGTTCTTCTTTTTCCAATTTCAATAATTGTGTCCTTAGACTGTTCATTTGGGAATGTTCTTCCTTCTTTAAATGGGCCTGGATTGCAATGTACTTTCCTCTTAAAACTGCCTTCGCTGCATCCCACAGAAGTTGTGGCTTTGTGTTGTTGTTGTCATTAGTCTCCATATATTCTTTGATTTCTGTTTTGATTTGGTCGTTAACCCATTGATTCATTAGGAGAATGTTGTTAAGTCTCCATGTATTTGTGAGCCTTTTTGATTTCTTTCTAAAATTTATTTCTAGTTTTATACCTTTGTGATCTGAGAAGTTGGTTGGTAGGATTTCAATATTTTTGAATTTACTGAGGTTCTTTTTGTGGCCTAGTATGTGGTCTATTCTGGAAAATGTTCCATGTGCACTTGAGAAGAATGTATATCCTGTTGCTTTTGGGTGTAGAGTCCTGTAGATATTTGTTAGGTCCATCTGTTCTAGTGTGTTGTTCAGTCCCTCTGTGTCTTTACTTATTCTCTGTCTGGTTGATGTATCCTTTGGAGTGAGAGGTGTGTTGAAGTCTCCTAAAATGAATGCATTGTTGTCTATTTCCTCCTTCAATTCTGTTAGTATTTGTTTGTTTCACATATGTTGGCGCTCCTGTGTTGGGTGCATATATGTTTATAATGGTTATATCTTCTTGTTGGACTGACCCCTTTATCATTATGTAATGTCCTTCTTTATCTCTTGCTACTTTCTTCTTTTTGAAGTCTATTTTGTCTGATACAAGTACTGCAACACCTGCTTTTTTCTCTTTGTTGTTTGCATGAAATATCTTTTTCCATCCCTTCACTTTTAGTCTGTGTATATCTTTGGGTTTGAGGTGAGTCTCTTGTAAGCAGCATATAGATGGGTCTTGCTTTTTTATCCACTCTGTTACTCTGTGTCTTTTGATTGGTGCATTCAGTCCATTTACATTTAGGGTGATTATTGATAGATATGTACTTATTGCCATTGCAGGCTTTAGCTTTGTGGTTACCAAAGGTTCAAGGGTTGCTTCTTACTATCTAAGAGTCTAAGTTAACTTTCTTGCTAAGTTATTGTGAACGCCGTCTGATGTTTCTTTATCTCTCCCTTCCTATTCTTCCTCCTCCTTTCTTTATATATTAGGTGTTTTATTCTTTGCCTTTACTTGGTATTTGGATGGTCTTCTTTCTTTGCTATGCTTTTATTTTCTCTGGTGACATCTTTTTAGCCTTAGGGCTGTTTCCCTCTAGAGCAGTCCGTTTAAGATATCCTGTAGTGGTTGTTTATGGGAGGCAAACTCTCTCAACTTTCTTTTGTCTTGAAATTGTTTAATCCCTCCGTCATATTTAAATGATAATCGTGCTGGATACAATATTCTTGGTTCGAGGCCCTTCTGTTTCATTATGTTAAATATATCATGCCATTCTCTTCTGGCCTGTAAGGTTTCTGTTGAGAAGTCTGATGACAGTCTGATGGGTTTTCCTTTGTAGGTGTTATTTTTTCTCTCTCTAGCTGCCTTTAATACTCTGTCTTTATCTTTGATCTTTGCCATCTTGATTATTATGTGTCTTGATGTTGTCTTCCTTGGGTCCCTTGTGTTGGGAGATTTGTGGGCTTCCGTGGACTGTGAGACTATTTCCTTCCCCAGCGTGGGGAAGTTTTCAGCAATTATTTCTTCAAAGACATTTTCTATCCCTTTTTCTCTCTCTTCTTCCTCTGGTACTCCTATTATGGGAATATTGTTCCGTTTGGATTGGTCACATAGTTCTCTTAATATTCTTTCATTCTTTGAGATCCTTTTATCTCTCTCTGCCTCAGCTTCTTTGTATTCCTGTTCCCTGTCTTGCAATTCCTTGATCGTGTCTTGAACCTGATTCAGTCTGCTGTTGAGCCCATCAATGGCTTGTCTCATTTCTGCATTGTCTTTCCTCACTTCCCTCACTTCCTCCCTCAGCTCTTGCACATTTTTCTGTAGATCCGTCAGCATGGCTATGACTTTTATTCTGAATTGTTTTTCTGGAAGACTATGCATGTCGATTCCTTAAGATTCTCTCTCTGGGGTGGTGTTTGTCTGAAGCTTTGTCTGTATCATATTCTTCTGTCTTCTCATGGCTATAGAATTAGTTGTTGGTGGTTGTCACGTATGTCCGCTGGACTCTTTATGACCGCCTTGCCGGGACTCCCCCCGGAGTGCTGGCGTGGAGGAGCACTCAGGTCTCGCTGGGTCGCGGCTCCGTCCCGCCTTGCCTGGTGCCGAGTCCTCTCTCCGGAGTGTCTGACCGCCGGAGCTCTGGGGGGGGAGGAGCGCTCGGTCCCGCCGGGTCAGGGCTCCGTGCACTTTCCTTTGTATTCTGATCTCTCTTTTAGGGATAGTTGTATTTGCTGTATTTTCGTGAATAAATATAATGTTGGGAGGAATTTTTCTGCCGGTCCGTTCACGTCGCCATCTTCCCGGAAGTCTTAGCTTTAGTTTTATTTGAGGTGTTTAGTTATTATTTGTCCCAGCCTGAATGCTGCTTTTTATTTGTTTTAACCATTTCGAAAATTGCCTAAATTCCTAACTTGGTATTTCTGTCCTAAAGAATTTGTGTGACTCTGACTTTGCTTAATGTTTAACACAGAACTTCAGTAGGAGTTTCTCTTCACATTGTTATATTGTTCTGACCGTAATTATCCAGTTTTGCTTCTTCTGGAGACCCTCACCGTGCTCTGTCTAAACTTATGGTCCCTGTCTCAAGATCATACCATAAATGTTTAACCAGTCTTCTGTTGTCTCTGCCACTGCCACACCACACTTGTACTTTTCCTTCTCCATTATTAATGCTTTGCTGACTAGTCAGTTCTACCACTGTCATTGGTAGAAGCCTGGCTTCTTCCACAGAAGTCTGGCTTCCATCCCTGGGATAATCTCTCTCTGGATTTCGTATCTTGCCCGTTTCTCTCATAGCTCCCTATTGCTCTGCAACATTGGTCCACATGTACAGTGAGGTATGCACATATCTTTAAATTGACCTGGACATCAGCTATTCTGTTGCAGTTTATTTTTCCTGGGTTTGGAAATAAGCTTCTATACATCTTCATGGCACTGGCAGGAAATGTAGTACAGGAATCATTTTGCAGAAGAGCAGGTTTTAGAATATGCCTGTCTTCTTTGTGTTATAACCTATTATGTCCAGTGAGATCTTCTCCATCCTTTTGCCATGGAGGCCCAGTAATGCCCCATGGCCACTTTACCAACCAGATTCAAACTCCTTTGTCTGGGAAAGCATCCCACTGATTCATTCCTAGGTGTGACAGATGTACATTTGTGATGGGGTTGCTTCTTCCCTATATGTCACATATTTTACCAGCATTTCTTTGCATTCAGGTTGCTGCTGTGGAGTAGAGGAAGCAGAGGCACCCTTTGAACAGAACCTTTCTGTGGGAGTGTCACAGGCCAGGACACCCAAGGCAGCTCTGTCTTCCCAGAAGACCCATCCTTGTGAGATGCAGAATCCTGTTTTGAGAGAAATTTTGGCTGAGCACCAGGGAACACAACACAGCCATAAAGCATTCAGGTGTAGGGTATGTATGAAACTATTTTATGTTACTGCAGACTTTGAAAAACACCAGAAGCAGCATATGGAAAAGAAACCCACCAAAAGCAGTGTAGACAGAGCCTTGTTGGTGAAGAGCTACAAATGCTGTGCGTCAGAGAATCCCTTTATCTGTGAGAAAGTTGGGAAGGACTTCCTGACCACCTTGGGATGTCCCCAACAGGCTACTCATGCTGGGAAAAAGCCCAACAAAATCACCCAATGTGGAGTAACTTTACAAAGCAAAACAAGTCATTACACCTGGGAAGAAGACAAGAATACCTTTGGTCCTAAACACATACTTGTTCAGGACGAGTGTGTCCCCACTAGAAGACAGTGTTTTGTGTGCCATGAATGTGGGAAAACATTCAGGTATAAATCCTCATTTGTTCTTCACAAGAGAGTGCACCTTGGTTCAAGGCTTCACGTGTGTGGCCAATGTGGCAGATCTTTTAGGCAAAGCACAACCTTCGGTCAGCATAAAAGATTTCATACTCGGACAAGGCAGTACAAGTGCAGCAAATGTGGGAAATTTTTTACCAATAGCTCAGTATTCGTTCTACACCAGAGAGTACACAAAGGAGAAAGGCGTTTTGAGTGCAATAAATGTGGGAAAGCTTTTACAAGTAGCTCTAAACTCATTCTACACAGGAGAGTACATACAGGAAAAAGGCCTTACAAGTGCAGTGAATGTGGGAAATCCTTTAGCCATCAGTGTTACTTCATTCAACACCAAAGAAGTCATAGTGGGAAAAGGTCTTATGAGTGTAGTCAATGTACGAAATCTTTTACCTCTCGCTCTGGCTTCCATTATCATCAGGGAGTTCACAATGGATTGAGGCCTTATGTGTGTAGTGAATGTGGGAAATCTTTTGCTTCTAATTCTGCCTTCAGGTATCATTACAAGACGCATGATAGAGAAAGGCCTTATGAGTGTAGTGAATGTGAGAAATCTTTCACCAGGAGTTGGGCACTCACTCGACATCAGAGAGTTCACACTGGAGAAAGGCCTTACATATGCAGTGAATGTGGGAAATCTTTTACTTCTAACTCTGCCCTCAGGTATCATCACAAGATACATAATAGAGAAAGGCCCTATGAGTGTAGTGACGGTGAGAAATCTTGTACCAGGAGTTTGGCACTTCCTGGACACCATAGAATTCACACAGGAGAAAAGCCTCATGAGTGCAGTGCATGTGGAAAATCTTTTACCTCTAGCTCTACTCTCCGTTATCATCAGATGGTTCACACAGGAGAAAGGCCTTATGAGTGCAGTGAATGTGGGAAATCCTTTAGGGATAGTTCCCGATTGAGTGAACATCAGAGGATTCACACTGGAGAAAGGCCTTATGAGTGCACTGAATGTGGAAAATCATTTAGATACAAATCATACTTTTCTCAACACCAGAAACTTCATACAGGACAAAAATCTTATGAGTGTAATCAATGTAAGAAATCTTTTACTCTTCTCTCTGGATTCCGTTATCATCAGAGAGTTCACTCAGGATCAAAGCCTTATGAGTGTAGCGAATGTGGGAAATCTTTTTCCAATAGTTCAGCGCTCTTTAGACACCGCAGTATTCACACAGGAGAAAGGCCTTACAAGTGCAGTGAATGTGGGAAGTCCTTTATCCAAAGACAACAACTTCTTGTACACCAGAGAATTCATACAGGGGAAAGGCCTTATGAATGCCCCGAGTGTGGGAAATCCTTTACCTCTTCTAACAGCCTCCGTTGGCATCAGAGTGTTCACTCAGGATCAAAGCCTTATGAGTGTAGCGAATGTGGAAAATCTTTTACCCATAGCTCAACACTCGTTCGACACCAGAGAGTTCACACAGGAGAAAGGCCTTATGAATGCAACAAATGTGGGAAATCCTTTACCTCTGCTTACACCCTCCGTTGTCATCAGAGAGTTCACTCAGGATCAAAGCCTTATGAGTGTAGTGAATGTGAGAAATCTTTTACCTATAAGTCAACACTCATTCGACACCAAAGAGTTCATACAGGAGAAAGGCTTTATGAGTGCAGTGAATGTGGGAAGTTCTTTATCCAAAGACACCACCTTCTTATACACCAGAGAATTCATACAGGAGAAAGGCCTTATGAATGCACCAAATGTGGGAAATCCTTTACCTCTACTTCCACCCTTCGTTGTCATCAGAGAGTTCACAAAGAAAGGACTTAAATGTGCAAAGGAATGTGGAATTTCCTTTTTCAGTGTAACATCACTGGAAGAAACCTTGAGGACCCATATGCCTGAATTCAAACTCAGATAGCTAGTTGTCCACGGTAGGGAGATTCCCCTTAAGTTTCATTTATGAGAGAAGCATATGCAGTTTTCTACCTTGCCAGGGTTCTTGCCAGACTTATGTCACTGCCATTTTCTATTAAGACTGTCTTCACCATGTTCTACAACCCTGATGTCCACAGTTCTATGGGTGACGTTAACTGATTTTAAGAACACAGGGCTCACCATAACTGACTCTGAATTAGTAGTGATTGGAGAAGACTGAATGGAATGTGCCTCTTCTAAAGGCATCCACAAATGTTGATGTGACAGTGACTGTAGGACCAGTGTGTACCTAAATCTCAGGATCTCCTGGCATGTTTATCTTTTGTAGCTGAAGTCATTGTCAGAGAAAAGTAAAGCTTTTGTAGCCTCTCAGCAATGTTTGCCTCAAGGACATTGCTGCACAGGCAGAAAACAGAGAAAAGTAGTCCAGACATGGCTTTTGTGACCCAGCCAGCATTCCTGTTGACTCCAGTGTAGATGTCCTTTACTACTAATTAGTATTTGCTGACACTGAGGGAAGACTACAGAGGACATGAGAAGATGGTGGAGTCAATATAGTGTGACCAAATGTATTTTCCAAAAAGAGTGTGGTGTAACAGATTTTATCTTGAGCCGTTTTTTTAAAGCTTTATTGAGGTATAATTTACATGTACTAAATTTGCACATAGAGTATTTGGTATGTTTTGACCTACATATGAACCTGGGACAACATCATCATAGTCACAGTAATGACAATATCATTTGCCTGGTGTCCTTTTGTAATCTCCCTGCCCTTCACAGCCCTCCAAATAAACACTGGTTTACTTTTCCTTAATATAAATACCTTTGTATTTTCTAGAGTTATATGAATGGGATCATTAAATGTTTACTTTTTCTTCTGGCTTCTGTTGCATAATTACTTTGAGTTTCATCAGTGTTAAAAATAGCTCAACTTTCTATTTGGGCTGTCTTTGGATATACCACTATCCATTCATCTTTATAGACATTGGGTTATTTCCAGTTTTTTGACTATTCTAAATAAAGCTTGTACAAACATCTGTGTACAATTCTTTATATGGAGTTGTATTTCATCTTTTTTCAGAAACTTAAGAATGTAATGTCTGAGTCACAGGGTATGTGAAGAAAATAACAAATTATGATCTAAAATGACTGTACATTTTTTAAATTCTTCCCAGCAGCTTATGAGAGTTCATTTTCTCCACGTTATAATGAATACATGGTTTGCCTTATCACTTTTAATATAGTCCTTTAAATTAGTTTGCAGCAGTATATCTTTTTATTTGCATTTCCCAAGGGATTTCTGGTGAGCATTTTTCAGATGTGTATTTGCTATCTCTATGTCTGTAGCTCCTGGAGGAGGGGTCCCCACCCAGAGAAAGTTCCCTGTGAATTCATTGAGACTGATTGAAGGCAAGGGCAAGAAGTTGGGAATTAAGTGACAAAGCTCCACATCAACAGGCACATGAAAAAATGCTCCACATCGCTAAGCATTTCAAAACTTTTTTAAGGTAGTCTCAGTGCCCCATGAAGAGCTGTCCTTGCAATTACTGGAAAATGATAATCACTTTCCAAAAAAGTGACAAGAACATGTGATTCAAGGGGTTCAGATGCTTGGACTGTGAAAGTCGCAGTCATTGACCCTTTTCAAAATAGCATAGCAATAGTTGGGGTAAGAGAGGGAGGGTGCATTTTGTATAGGTCTCAGCCTGTCCGTACCGATGCAATCATCTAAGGCTGAGGTGCTCGCCTGGACAGCAGCACATGTAACGAGCTTTCACAGACCAGTGTTGTGGCTGAACTGGCCTTGTGATTATGTTGCAGGATGCTCCTCAGCAAAACCATCGAGTAACTTTAAATAAACAAGGTTGTTACTCACAGGTTCTGAAGGATACACAGCGCCTTCAAAGGCCACACAAGAAGGCCACCAGTTGAAAGAGGGAGGGAGCACGGACCTGTGGTTCTGCTTTTATAAGGGTTCTGGGTGGGCTGCCTAGGGCTTCATTGCGTTCACTTGGGAAAATATAAAACATAAAACCTGGAATTAGGGCACTGGGAGGAAAAGATAGGGTCACTTAGTCAGATATCTAGGTTACCCAGGAGTTTAATAAAGGGCAACTTCATGGGTGAGGCGGCCTGGGTTCTTACCTACTTGTTCTACTGGTAGCTGTGTCGCCTGTCATTTAGCTGGCAATATGTTTATTCTGCATGGATGTCTTTGAAATGGATGCCTTGGCTATCAAAAGCTTATTGTTGGGCACTTGAACCCCAGGAAGGGATCAACAGGCAAAGCACAGAGAATTTTTAGATGAGTGAAACTTCTCCATAGGATATTATAATGGTGGATACATGTGCTTATACATTTGTCCAAACCCATAGAATGTACACCAAGAGTGAACTCTTGTGTAAAATGTTATGATTATATTTGAATGCTTATGGAACGATATGGCCATTTCCATAAGTAGGTATGGAAGAATCTCAATATATTTATCCTCTGGGAGCAGGCTGAGCTTTACGGAGTGAAACACTGTCTCCTCTCCGACTTCTCCAGGACGGAAGTCCCCTCCTCCCCTAAGGCAGGAGGACCTCTGGGGCCCAGCATAAGGCTCTCTGGTGGGTGGGGTGAACACGCCCGCGCGCCGCCTCCGGAGCGCCGGGGCTGCGTTACCCAGAAGCCCGTGCGTCAAGGGGCAGGAGTGAGGAGCCAATGTCGGCTCAGGATGAGGGACTTCCGTGAATGTGCGTCGCGACGAGGAGGGACTTCCGGCCCTCCCGACCGCCCCTCATGCTCCTCGTGGTACCTGAGGCGCAGAGTTGGCGTCAGGGTGACAGAAGTGGTTGGGCGTGAGGTGAGTCTTCCCCTCAGCAGAGAAGCGGTTCTGAGGCCCGGCCCCGCTGCGCCCACAGAGCCCGATGGCGGCGGCCGCGCCCAGGGGCCCGGCTCAGGTCCCTGCTCGTCCCCGGGCCTCCTGCCCTCAGCCACCCGCCCTCGGGCCCCGAGTGCGGGGCTCTGCTCACGGCCCGCCGCCCAGGCCCCGGGTCCGGGACGGAGAGGCGCTCGTGGGCGGGGCCCCTGTTCCGAGCGCCGGGGTGACGGCGCCTGGGGACGGCTACAGGCGGGGGACCCGCACGTGCGGAGCCGGATGTGCGGCCGCCCGGGGGGACTCGGGGAGCCTGGGTGGGCCTTCTGCTTGAAAAGAACAATGCGAGGCGCAGATGAGCCCGGAAGAGCCGGCTGAGGGTTATGCCTGTTTAAGAAGGAAAGAGGAACGCGACAACGTTAGCGTCTTAGATGTTTCCTAAGGCTGTTTCGCGGAAAAACGGAGTCAAGGTGGGTGATGAAGATATTGAGGCACTAGGAGGTTGAATCTTGGTTCAGGAACATGCTTCTGGTACAAGGCAGCAGTGAGCGCAGAGGCCCAGAGGGTGGCCTCCCGGCCCGAGGTCGGGGCAAGGGCACAGGGGGCCGTGAGCCCGTCAAGCCCCCTCTGCCTCTGGTCGCACTCCTCTGAGCCTCGCCTCTTCCCACACATTTCCAGCGTTGCAGAAGCGCTTAGGGAACCAACATGGGTTTGTAGAGGATGGCCTCGTCCCTTACTGGCCTTCACTCCTCAGATGCTCTCTGGCTTGTGGTGTCCTGGGACTCTCACGTGCCATTTTCCAAGACCGTAGAGAAATCCCAAGCTCAGGGTCCCAAGTCCATGTCTGGGGTTTTACATGAAGGTGTTCCCACTTCTGGCAACCAGTGTAAACAAGTGCGGATTGTTTATGCAGGAGCTGGTAGGAGGATGTGCAGATACTTAGAGTTAAGTATTTAATTGAGCTGGGGGTGCTAACAGGTCCTCTTTTCTGGTGTGAACAAAGAACAAGGGCACAGGTGTCTGGATAGGAATGACTGAGGAGTTGCATGTGTATTCAGGAGGTAATGGGAGGTTTGGGTAAGAGGAGGTCGGTGATATTACCGAGATCCAGTCAGGCTCCATCTGATGGTAAAGTGGAGAACAGAGAACAGATCGTGGGACTGAGGGAGGAGCAAGGAAGATCAAGGTAGAGGCTGTGACCATAGTCAAGGTGAGGGTTAATGGATCGGGGCAGTGGTTCAGAATATGTGGTTGGATTTTCGATGTGTTTAAAAAGAGGAACCTAGTCTAATGTGGGTGGTAAGGGAGGGAAACCAAATCAGGGATAACTCCAGTGTGTTTGGTCTTCGCAGCTGTAGGGATGGAGGGACTGAGGTGCGGAAGTTGGTGGTATGAGTCATTCTCACTGGGGATATCAGGAGCTTTGTTTTGGTCATACTGAGTTTGAGGTATTTCAGAAACTACTGAGTGGAGGTGATAAATCAGCTGGACACACAAGTTGGGACATCAAAAGGGGTTCAAGTTGGGGACATTCAAAATGTAGCTATTGTGTGGACTCAAGTGAGTGACCTGTGGTTACATTTAGGAAGTATAATCTTCGTGTTAGAGTCGTAAAGCGCTTTACATGCCAGGACGTGGAGGATAGGGCCCGAGCACTTGGTGTCTTGTTTGGGTGCCTGCGTGATGGTATTATGCTTCATAAGCGCAGAAGAGGAGCTGTGTGGCCATGCAGGGAAGGTGTATCAGACTGACAAGCAGGTGGCCAAGGCTTCTAAGAGAAGAGTGGACTGCGATGGATGCAGAGGCGTTGGAGTGATGGAGGCAAGATGACACTCAAGCCAGAGCCCTTGCATAATCATCACTGTGTGGACTCAAGACTTTGTTAGGACTTTGACGGGCCCTGGGTTATTTCATTCAGCCAGGTGGGTATGGTCATGGGCAAATTTGGTCGTCTCTGAGAAACTATGACTTGGGTGGTCGATAAGTGGGGCTGGGGCTTTGAATGGGCGTTGGGTGGACAAAGAAGGTTGGCGTTGCTGAGTGCAGCACAGAAATGGAACAGGGCCATGGGTATCAGATCCACAATTGGTTCTGTGAGGCTTGGCCTCAGGCATGAACAGAGCCAGGCAGAGACCTTCATAGAAGGATTAGGTGTTTTCACCCCTAGTGGGAGGTCTGAGAGTTTTGCAGTAGTATTGGATCCTGCTTGAATTTGCCAAGTAACTCAATGTTTTCTGTGAAGTTGTATTTTATGGCCTAAAATTAAGGCACATTATTATTTGCTGCATTGACATATGGTGTAACCCAGAGTGCCTCACATGGTCTGACTGCAATTTCTCCTCCCTACTCTGTAATCTTGGATAAGATCACCTAGCCAAGCATCCTTTTTTACCAAGGGGACCAGAGCAGTTGCTGCTTGCATCTCTCAGCCCCTGGTTGTTCACTTCTTTCCAGTGTACAACATTCCTGTGCCCCTGTAAGGTGTGTGGTGTTCTCTTCCAGGCTGTGAGTATATTTTATGAAAAAACTGTTGATTGTATCTGTCCAGTGTCAGGTGTCCTGTGTTTGGCCATCCCTGTAACCCTAGGACAGGAGTTCCACCCTCACCAGTACAGTTAAGAGGAGTTGACTAATACAAAAGTAACATGGAGAGGCTAGGGAGATGCCTGTGCTGTGGGGCAGTGGGGTATGACGGCCACGGGCATGTGCCTGTGGTGTCCAGGGCAGTGAGGGACGTGGAATCTAGAGTGAGTGTACTTGGAGAGGGAGTATGTGTGATGGCCCCAAGTTCCTGGTATTGAGACTTACTTACCTTTGATCACATCAGGACAGTAAGCTTGACAGGAGTGGGTGGATGACATCTGTGCCGGGGCTGCAGCTTAGACCTCTGCCTATGTGCCTGCCTCATGCTGCTGATTCGGGACATGGTGGCTCGTGAGCCCCTGAGGAGATGGCAGGGCAGGTTGCACCAGGGCCTGGTTTGTCTCCTAGGTTGGGGTTGGGAGGGAGGGTGGGGGTGGGGTAGATAAATATGAGATGGATTATGGGTACTCAGGAGAAGGGCTGTTTGGTTTCATTTGTCACCCTCATGACAGGACACTATGACCTTTGAGGACGTGGCTGTGAACTTATCAGAGGAGTGGGGTCTCCTTGATGAGGTGCAGAGACATCCATGCTGTGATGTGGTTCCCAAGAACTTTGACCTTACATCCTCTCTGGGAAAGTCCTCACACCCACCCCTGTGCCCGGAGGTATTCTCTGCGCTTCCCTTTTTCCCGAGGCTGGTATGTCTTCCCAGTTGAGGACCCAGGGCACTGCTGGTAACGCTGAATGACCGCCGTGCACCCTGAGCAGCCCCGACACCGGCCTGCTGCCTCTCGAGGATGGATGTAGAGTTAGGCATCCCGCAGTCACTGTAACTGCTCCTGTTTTGCTTGTCTCTCCCTGGGATGGTGACTGTCCTGATCCAGGGCACCTGAGGCCCCAGGTCCTGCTGCCTCCCCATAGCTGACGTTTCCTCTGGCCTGCCTGTTCCAGGAAGGGCTGTCACCACTAATTGCTTGGACCACGGTCTTTTCTTACGAGATTCTTCTCCAGAGTTTTCTGTAATGTTTTTCTTTCCTGTGGGCCATCGTGTGCTGAGTTGTTCTGGCCCAATGTTGGCTGCTCTTTCGTAAAGTCTTTCCTTTATTAATTGTATCAATATGGGTGCCAGTATTTGCTCATCTGGGGAATAGGGCAGAGAGCCTTCAGTGGGCCACAAGTGGCTGTTAGTCCAGCCACAGAAATACGGGCTCAGGATGATCTAGTCTTCAGGAGCGACCCCTGGGGGAAGGCATGATGTCAGGGCTGTATTCAAATTATAGCAGAAACCGATTCTATTTGGTGAATATCTTGGTACCAATGCCACTTGCCAACACCAAGGCCAAAACTCATTTCTGCTGTTTTTCACCATTTTTGGCACTTTGCCTACTTGTCAGCTCCACCTGACACTCTTCTGTTACATCCTGTGCAGAATGATTCTCAGCCCTAGGACTCCTCATCTCACCCACTTTCCTCAGCGCTCCCCCTGCAGTGCTGTCCCACACTGATGTCCACATATTGTGGCATGAGGTGTGCATATAACTTAAAGTAGTCCTTGAGCATGAGCTACTCTATTGCAGTTGGATATTCTTGGTCCTGGACATAGCCTTCTACATAGCACCATGTATCACCAGCAAACAAGAACCTCCTGAAAGGGATATTCAGAAAAACAGGTTGTAGACCATGCTCTCCTCCAGATGTCAGGCCCCATAGTCATGTCCTTCAGCTTGTGAGACATTCCTCTCCAGTACAGCAAAGCAGCCCCATATTCAGCCCGAACAAACTCTGGTTCTGCAAATAATTCCGTGGATTTATCTGACTTTGTTGAGCACACTCCTCTCCCCGTAGGGGCAGCTGCCCCAAAGTCAACATGGACTCCTAGCATTTGATTCCTTTCAGGTTGCTGGCGTGGAGCTGAGAGCGAGGAGGCATCTGTGAGCAGAGTGTTTCTGTGGGAGTGTCACAGGCCAGGACTCTGAAGGTGTGTGTCTGCCCAGACGGCCCGTCCCTGTGAGGTGAGTAGCCCAGTCTTGAGAGACATCTGGCACTTGGCTGAGCACCAGGGAACACATATCAGGCAAAAAGTATATGCCTGCTGGGCATGTGGGAAACTGTTCTATTTCACTGCACTGCAAACCTTCCACAGCACCAGAAGCAGCGTGTTGGAGAGAAACACTTCAGAAGCAGAGCCTCTTTGTGAAGAGCTACAAATTCTGTGTGTTAGGGAAACCCCTTAACTACAGGGAAGTTGGAAAGGATTTCCTGACCACTTCAGGATTTCTCCAACAACATCCCTTAACACCATGGAGAAGTCCAAAAGCAGTACCACGTGTTTAGTGGACTTTCTTTTTTCCTTTTTGGCTTATGACTTTAGCATTTATTACAATGTACACATGTGTATATGTGCTTATATGTGTATAAAGACATTAACAAATAAAAATGAGATCCTGAAAGAAATCACTTCCAAACTGACATTGGAAATGGTAACAGTGTGCGGTGAGCACCGGCCACAAGGCTGTTGGTAGGTGTTCACTATGTTCTCGGGGTGAAACCGAAAAGAGCAAATCACATAGAGAGAAAAATGGAACTAGGTCGACTCATTCGCTGTACAGAAGCTCCCATGAGATTAATTTAGAGGAATGCCACTTACGAAACAGGACAAAAAAATTAATCCAACAGGGCTGTGTACTTGGGAAACTAGTAGACTTTCATACTGTAAAAATTCATTATTACTGGGGAGGATGTGTGAAGGCCTTCAAGTGTAAACACACACTTACTCATTACTAGAGACCTCGATAGAGGAAGATGTTACCTATGTAGTGAATGTGGGAAGAGCTACAACCTCAATCACCCCTGGAGAGTTCACGCCACAGAAAGGCCTCATGAGTTTGCAGAATGTGGGAAATTATGTGGCAACAAGACCAACTTCCTTTAACATCAGAGAATTCACACTGCAGAGATCACCTTGTGATGCCGTGAATGTGAGATGTTCTTTACTTACAGTTTTAGTGTCTTTAACTACCAGAGTTCACACTGAATTAAGGCCTTATGAGTGCAGTGAATGTGGGAAATCTTTTAGCCAAAGCTCTAAGCTCCATCAACATCAGAGAATTCATACTGGAGAAGGTCTTTTGAGTGCAGTGGATGTGGGAAATTCTTAACAACACCAGTCTCTTAAGACACCAGAGAATTCACACTGGATGAAGGCCTTATGAGTGTGCTGAACATGGAAAGCCTTCAGATGAGGGCCTTACCTTACTGAACGCCAAAAAGTTCACCTAGGAAACTTAGGGAATTAATGTAAATGTATAGGGAATGTGCTATTCCTGCATTCATTATAACAGTGGGGAATACCCCTCATGAGGATGCCATCTACCTAAATTTAATCTCATACATGTAAATATCTACTAAATTTTAGGTATGTGGGAACTGTCTTAAACTTTAAACTGCCCAGACTCTGCCAGATTTATGTCACTCTCAGTTCTATCGAAGTAGCCATTTTACTTCTACTCCCTGGAATGTGCCTGTGGTGTGCAATCATTCACTCACGACATTGTGTTTGTTAAAGTAAAACTTGATGTTCTGTTTGTGGAAGGAACTATGAGAAGCCTGAGCATTCATTCCTTTCTCATTTTTTTCTCACAGTTTGAGTTGTTCTGATGAGAAAAACTGAGTTCTGCTAGCATGAAGGTGTGACTACCTCTTGTTGGGACCCCAAACTTGTGGCCTTGGGTGGGACAGTATGGCAGAATATAGCGCTCACATTTTGGGCTAATTTGTATTATTATCCAAGTCTTCCCAGAAAAGGCTGCATGACTTCGTGGTCCTTATTTGTAGCTTGGATGTCATGATGTTTTGTAGGTTTAGAGGTCAGCCTGAAGAGGATACAGTTCCTGTGACACCTTCTGGGGCTTCTGAGAATAAAACTACTCACAGGGGCCCTTACATTTTACTCAGCAGTGGTGAATGAAATCTGTTCCTCGGCTCCTGTGTGCCAGGGCGTCCAGAATCCTTCAGTGCCACTGGCTGAGAGATTACAGGGGGAATCAGCATTGTTAAGGGAATGTGGGATTGGCAGGGGGTGGGGAGACTGCAACAGAGCAGTTGGAGTATAACTTTTTTAAAGGGATATTCACAGTGTTCCCATCACTGTGGCTATAAAGTATGAGCAGGTACAGGAATTGTCAGATCTCCTGAACTGACTCTTACGTAGCTGAGATCACTGTGAGAAAAAATAATCTAAAGTTTTGATTTGCTACCACTGAGGCACAGCTCCCTCTCCTGGGGCATGAGGAGAGAGATGGTGAAGTCAATATAGGGAATTTTACAAAGACAATAGGAAATCCAGGTTTTTATTTTGAACCGTATTTTCAAAGTTTGGATAAGGTATACATGACATTCGGTAAGCTGCGCATACTAAACTGCAGTTTGGTAAGTTGAAATTCTTACAACCCATGAAACTGTCATCACAGTCACCTATCCATGATGAGCCTGTTCATCACCCTGTATTTATGTTGTACCTTTAATAATGTCTCTCACTGCCCTTCACACCCTCCAGGCAACCGCTGATTGACTTTCCCTTACAGTAGGTTGGTTTTCATGGTCTAGGAGGCTATATGATGGAGATTATACAGGGTTGACCCTTTTTCTCCCCATGGGTGCCCTGATGTGGCATGTTTATTTTGAGGTCAATCAATGACCACACCATCCTGATCCTGGTGAACATGTCTGTCTCCTTTTACATGCTATCTTCTATGTTACCATTTTTGATAACAAGGTTGTGAACTCAAGCCACTGGCTGGCGAGCATCTCTGCATGGGTGTCTTGAGGCTTCCTGATGCTCAGCCCCTGTGTGTTCATTGTCAGGGACACCTGGTCTCACAGTTCACCTTTGCCTGCTAGACAGAAAACCAAATGCTTCTCGTGTGTGATGTGTGGTGTCTGGGCTTTAAGCTCCCTCTAGAACATCCCACCATTTATTTAATCACTTTTTCAATATTTGTAGGCCCATAGGTTATACCTGCAAGGTTGGTCTGCAAGGACTTCAGGATTCAGTGCTGCATAACAGTGACACTCATCATGACCTCATAGTGCTTACTGGACCGCCAGGAAAACAAACCCAGTGTAAGTAATTGTGTGGTGGTTCCTCAGAAGATCAAACAGTGAATTGCTGTATGATTCAGCAATTCTGCTTCTAGGTGTATACTCAGAATAATTGGAAGCAGGGTCTCAAAAGTATTTGTACACCCATCTTCATAGCAGTATG
Organism: Phataginus tricuspis; assembly: GCA_029783875.1. NCBI lineage: Eukaryota > Metazoa > Chordata > Mammalia > Pholidota > Manidae > Phataginus > Phataginus tricuspis. The sequence continues at coordinate 19,376,304 of JAQQAC010019400.1, read as the reverse complement.
ATTCACAATAGTCTAGAGGTGGAAAAGCTGCAGTTGTGTGTTGGGAGATGACTAGAGTAATGAAATGTAATGTATACATACAATGGAATATTCAGCTTTTAAAACACAAAATTCTTAAATATGCTATATCATGGGTGAACCTTGAAGACATAGTGTTACATGAAACCAGCCAAACACCACAAGGCAAGTACATGATTTACATGATTCCAGTTACATGACCTAATGAGGGTCAGAAAGTAGCGTGGTGGTTGCCAGGCTTGGGTTGGGGGATGGGGAAATGGGCAGCTATTTAAAGGGTACGCTTTCAGTTTGGGATGATGTAAGAATTCTGGAGATGGGTAGTCTTGATGGTTCACAGCAGTATGAATGTACTTACTGCCACAGAATTGTACACCTAAAGTGGTTACAATGGTGGATTTTTCATTATGTATATTTTCCTATAATAAAAAAATTTAAGGGGCTCTCTTGTCCCCTCCTGGTGTGAGCCGGGAGCTCTGTCCTCTCACTTTATTTCTAAATAAAAGTCTGTACCTTGCTCTCCTAAAAAAAAAAAAAAAAAAAAAAAAATTAAAAAAAACTAATTACTCAAAGATGAGTTTTTAAAATGTTAGTATTACTCACTAATGAAGTTTAGGGATTTCCTGGTAATGCATTAAGGAATTTTCAGTGTTTTGGAGTTCTGAGGTAGGAACTCTTGGTAAACAAACAAAATGTTCTGCTGATGCATGATGTCTCTGCACACAAGTAGATGAGAAAGACAGCAGTTTTATTATTGAATAAGCACTAAACCAAAATGTGATGTGAATCACAGGCTATACAGTAAGGAGACTGAAGAAGGTAGGAGATCTCACATTTTTGTATAGCCAGGTAGGTACAACCTGTTACATATATGTTAAGATAAATGAAAACTAGTCCCAAAGTAAGAAGACTTGACAGGACCATTTGTCACATAATTAATCATAAATCCACCTTATAACTGGAGTGGCCGTATGCCTTTCCTAAGTGCCTTTAAATGAAAAATAAAGTTATCACACCTGTCTGACAGGAGGTAGTTCTATAACTTAGACCCAGGCACCTGCTCACATTGGGCTTCTGCTCATGAACACTGGACGACAAGGCATTGTTTTCCTTCATTACGTCTCAAACCACTGTCTCAGGTCTTGGAGAAAAAGATTCTTGGGCTGTGAAACTGACAAAAGGCTTATTTAGCTTTAAAAATACTTAACATCTTAATGGGCAAAGGAAGAATTCACAATTACAAATTTTCTCAAGTAAATGCTCTAAGAAAAGGGTGGGGTCAGTAATGGAACTTGCTTTTTTGCCTTAGCATGTTTTTCTTTTTTACATTTGTATTTATCCTTAACAAAACTCACCATTGGATTGACCTTTGAGCTGATAACCAGATTTATTGGTATTTTTTAAATGTATCAGGTGAAGTTCCTTTCAAATGGAGAGAAAAAAATCATAAGAATATACTGGCTGTGGAGGCTTAGGAAGACTTCAAAGAATTGAAGGGAGTTCAAGAAGTGTGTGTGCCATTAGTAGAACAAAAAGACATCCTACAATATGGGAAAATATATTCATAAATGATGTATCTGATAAGGGGTTGACATCCAAAATATACAAAGAACTCACGCACCTTAACAAACAAAAAGCAAATAA
>JAQQAC010019400.1:19331421-19374142 GCA_029783875.1 Phataginus tricuspis | reverse complement strand
TGTGTGTGTGTGTGTGCGTGCACGCGCATGCAAACACATAAAGCCTGGGAAGTAGGTGATAACTTCTAATACGACTTGGTGGAAATACCAAAGGTCAGAAGCTTTCCAGAGGAGGCATAATACATCATTACTAACGGTTTAGGTATGTGGGTGAAATGAAAGAAATTCAGTTAAAAGAAGTTAACTTTATTAAAGATTACTTTTTGCCACCATTTGACTTCAGTTTCAAGTACTAATATTTTAGAAAAATTTATTAGCAAGATTTGACAGTCATTGCACCTAACAGCAACATCAAAGAGCTAAATTTTCATGTAGTCTTTATTATCCATATTTAATAATCATTTGGTTTTGTTACGAGTAATATAAACATAATACGTGGGCATTGAAAAATATTCTTATCCGTGGCTGCATGTGTAATTCTGCAGGTCTGTGATTGCTTTACTCTAAATTGATTGTAAAATGATTCTAATTTTTTATATGTAATCATGGAAAATGTTTAATGTGTGTAAATATGAAGCACATAACTCTCAGTAGTATTTCAATCTAGAATATTTAGAATGTGGATGTTATTAAGGATAAGTCATGCTGAAAATAAGTTATATTTCTTACCACTAATAAACATAATAGCAACATTGTCTCCCAGAGTGAGACCTGTTTCTTTTCAACATTAGTCTACATTCCTATAGTAAATTAAGAATCTGCATGGATTTTTAAAAAGATTTTAATTTGACAGTTTACTATTCTTTACAGGCTCAAAAATTTTAAGAAAGAAGTGCTCGGTGGCTCACCTAGGTGGCCTCTTGAAAGCAATGCCGTTACCTTGAAACACTGAATCTTTTCACTGTTTTCACAACAAAATGTTGACTCTGAAATCTGCCCAAGACCCTCAAAATTATCTTCATACATATTACTCACAATTGCATTTTTCAAAATCATGTATTTTGTGAACCTTCTTTGTGCCTATTAGGGTGTACTGATCAATGAAGAGCCTCACCCTCCCCTATTCCCATGACTTCATGTAGTATTTACAGTGAGGAACTTACAGTCACTTGAATACATGCAAATCAATTCATGTGAAAACTCATTATTACAGAGACTAGATATGGCCTTTGGTGAGGATTCATTTCTTAAAATATGTTTTATGATTCTCTAAATAGATTTTTTAAATGCCTATAGAAAAGAAAGTGCTTGCATTTGCTCCTTGAACTTGAATGCTCTCTAGCGATCAGAACTTACCTCATTCTTAATAGGAATAACTACAACTGGCAGTGCCCCTTTCCCTCCATTGCCTACTCTCTGCAATCCTTGCATGTTTTCTCTTAGACTCTAGTGGGTTCTATACTAGCAAGAAAATTAAAAAGGCTCACTTCAGAGGCGCTAGCTTGCATCCTGATGGTGTTACTCTGGAAATCCCTCATGACTATATGTCAGATTATATCAAAGTCTGGAAATTGGGTACGAAGATGTACATTTTGTGATGCATCTGTTAGACTCCAGAACTTAACTCCGATTTGTCAAAGAATAAACAAAGTTCTACATAGAGTCTTAGTTTTTTAAACACTCAGATCTGCTTTTGTTATTTTTCAAGTGCATTGTGGGTTCTGGTTGTGACGCAGTAACAGACTGACTCATACCTCTGCCATAAATGACCGAAAAGTGGCAAAGTACATGGAGTTCCAGCTTTCAGGTGTGGGACAACGTGCAGCACAGGTCTGTGATCCTTGAGGGAAGGACAGGACAGAAGGTGGGTCGCATCCTCCCATCCTCCTCCCAGGGCACTTTCCAAACCTGCACCAGACAGCAGAGTGGAGGCAGTAGATCACCCCTGTGGAGGGAGCTGGACATCTCAGAGCAGCCCTACCCTGGCAGGGGTATTTTGAAAACTCAGGCTGGGCGCCCCCAGCTCCAAGCGGAGACCCCTCACATGTGTGACAGGTCCCTCCAGCCAGTGCATCCTATGTTTTTCCTCCAGAGGGTGAGGCCCACGCCCTCCCACTCCAGAAGTTGACACCCCTCCTATGGCACCTGAGCACCGCCGGCTCCTCTCTCTGCATACTTGTCCATGCAATCTTGGGACCTGCCCTTGGTTCAGGATGTAGCCTCGTGGACTTCACATCAAGAACTTAAGTTGAACCTGACCCCTGGCTTGCCAGCCTCCTGGCCTTTGTGCCATCACTACTTGGTCTGGTTTTTATGCCCTGAAGGAACTTCAGAGAACTTGGAACAGCACTGAAGGATTCATGTCACCTCTGAGGAGTTTTCTCTGGCCTTGGAGAAGGGGCCCTGCAGGCACTGAGAGGCAATGAGTGGCTATGAGCCTCATAGCAGCTGACCAGCCAAAATGCAATGCAGCTTTCAAAAGAAGGCAGCTTTAGGTCTATAAGGTTTCAAGAGAAGGAAGGACCAGGAGGTATATAGGGTGTAAAATGAGAAAACTTTAGGTTGGCCATGATATTTTAAGTGAGGAAATAAAAACATGGATTGGTATACAAAATCTGACTTTATTTTTACTGAGAAAAACAATATAAAGGAATATAGTTGAACCTATAAACACACCGAGTGATGCACTTGTGGTCAGACAAAATTGGAAAGAGATGAGGCTATACTGCACACATATTTTCCCAGTAGATAAAAATACAGATTTTCACATTCTACTTTATAATTGTATTCAGTGTTTTTGTATCAAGAAATAACCTGTACTGATGCCCTCCTCTTTTATCAATTCAAAAGCCCTATTGTAAGAAACACAGACTTGGTCCACAGAAACCACACAGTATGATGGAATGCTTTTGAATTTATATTAGACTCACTTGGAAGATTAAAACACAGATTATAGGGCCTGTTCCACAGAATGTCTATTTCACTGGGTTGGGTTCTGAAATGAGATTGAGCGTTTCTAATAAGTCCCCAGATGTTGCTTATGGTGAAAGTCCAGGAATCAAACTTGTAAACCATGGCTCTTTGAAAAATAAGACTGCCTGATTCCAGGCCCTAGTCCACCAAAGTGGAGCATTGCAGATTCCCAGAGGCAGAGCCAAGGTTTCTCACAACATACCCTGAGAATGTCTGCAGTGAGCAAGTTAGGCTAAAGGCCAACTCAGCTGGAGTCCAAACCCTCTCAGTGCTCCACCCACCAAATCTGTCTAGCCACTTTCCTCTGCCTAGAACTTATTCCAAAAATACCCACATAGTTATCCCTTATCTCTTTCATTTTTGCTTCTTTTTTTACTTTTTGCTCTTAATCCTAGAGGGCTCCCTTACTGCACAAGGTAATATACATACCATGCTCTACTTCCCATTGCGCCTACCACATTCTAACGTACTATATAACAGTATTTCTTTTTCCATGATTCCTGTGCCTTCTTTGAATACAATATAACCCCTAGAAAGATAGGAGTCTTCTGTCCCTTTGTGTCCTAATGTCTCCAATGTATCTGCCATAAGTTCTTGAAGCCAGATATACTTATTCACTGATCATCACCTGTTAGAACAGTGAATAAAGAAGACAAGCTTCCCTGTGCATTTTTTAATTCTGCCCCTTTAACTTTCCTTGAATGCTGGTATTGTGTAATTTCAAGAATGCAGAAGAATCATATTTTGGAGACAAAATCTTCAGAGTGATTATGGTCACATGATCGGCTTATTTGTACATCTCAGACCACGGCTAAAAGTTCTTTGCGATCTCGTTTTTACCTTCAAGATAGTCCTGACATTAAAAAAAAGGTCCTGACATAGTACCTGAATCACTACATGGTTATTATCGACAGATTTCTGCAATTTGCATTTTATATTTTTCTCAGATAATATCGATTCCTCAGGCAGAATAGTCTCTGTAATCAAAGGGGAAATGCTAGCCACTTTGCAATGACATGAGATCATGGACTTAAATTATCCCCTGCATTTTGGGGTTCAGAGCTCCTTTTTCATACATGTTTCACCATTGCAGCCACTATCTCATATCAAAACAGCGTCTTCCAAAGTTATTTGAGATTGGTGTCAGATTTGCAAAAGGAAGGGACTATCAGGCTATCCAAAAAAGATACTAAATCAAGTGTTGCCAAATTGAACATAATAATTTACTATGCAGTCAGGGGAGATACTTTCTTGGTAACTACAGGGATCCACCTTTGCATTCCCACTTCAGGGTAGCCCAACATCCTTCTCCTGGATTTTCGGTGATGATTCAAATCTGGAGTGTTTTTTCTCTTGTCCCTGACACAACAGAGACTGATAAAACCGACTTTAACGCTTCACAGTGTGTGGATTGGAATTGCAACGTTATGATGTTTAGTGGATTCTGCTACCCGTGGACACACTTTATGTCTGAATGACTAGGGAATGATATGTGCATTTGGATCTGTAGTCTTTGACAGCATCTGAAGTAACATGTTTAGATTCTGGGAGCAAGCTGAACTTCATGGAATCTGAAATAACACGTCTCCAAACACAGTGATCAGCGGTAGGCAACACACAATACTCCTTAGAAACCTGAGTTCTGCCCCTTTAAAAAGGGACGCAATCCCTTCTAATACCTTGGACCCCGGCGCCGCTCGCAAGTCCAAGGTTTTCTGCGGGAGGTCAGCTGAGAAACGCCCTTATCCTCAGCATCAGACGCGGTAGGAACTACACTACCCGGCATGCTTTGCGTCTAACGGCAGCTGCGCTGAGCCATTGAAGGTTCAGAACAGAGGCTCTTCCGTGTGTGACACCGGGCGTGGGCCGGGACTTCCGGTGTCTTCGCCCGGGCGGTCATTTTGGCTTCCCGGGTGTGTTCGTCTGGGTAGGAGTCTTGGAATGCTGGGTCGACCTGGGTGACGCGATCGAGAAGTCAGAGGAGTCACTGACGCCGCTGCACAAAGGCGAGTGCGAGACTAGGCCGCGGCGCCTCCGGGATGATCCGCACCGGGGCCGGTGTAAGAACCGCCGGCCTGCGCGCGGCCCCGCTGCGCCCACAGGCCCTCATGGCGGCGGCCACGCTCAGGGGCCCTGCTCGTCCCCGGGCCTCCCGCCCTCACCCACCCACCCTTGGGCCCCCGAGTGCGGGGCCCTGCTCACGGCCCGCCGCCCAGGCCCCGGGTCCCGAAGGAGTGGCGCTCGTGGGCGGGCCATGTTTCTGCCGACGGGTGGGTGTTTAATTTTACTAGTGGGGCCTGATTAGGTGTGGGAGAGTGTTACTGAGGCGCGGGTTCTTGTCCCGGAGTCGAAGAATGAACTTAGCAAACACCCAAGGTCGGAGGGCCAGGCAGAGGCTTTTATTGAGAGAGACACTGAGAGGACAGCGCTCCTGGCCCGCGCCAGGAGGGGACGAGAGAGCCCGGAGTGGTGCGTTGTCTAGGGGATTAATAGGCCGTTGAGGATTTGGGGGAACCTGAAAAAATAGGGGTGTGGACTTAAGTGGGCCCTGAACATTTAGAATTAACAACACATGGAACGACCTGCTCTGATTTCTCCCTGCGATAGCGGCGTCCTGGTCTGGGGGCAGGTCAAACAAGGCCGCCTGCCCCGCCCCCACGGTGGGCTGAGGTATTGTCTGCCGAAGAGTAAGTTAAGAATCTTACTTCTTAACTTCCTGGGTATTAAAATGAAATCTTATCTTTAAGGTGGAATCCTTTCCGCCTTTTACTACGTTGTTTACGGCTGGGCTTACTTGCCATTATTAGTTGCCCAGATTGCAAACCACCCCATCAGGTCTGAATGAGGAAAGACAGCACATAGGCCTGGGCCTTTTAGCGTGCTAAAATGAATCTTACACATGATTGCAAGTGATTAGCGTAATAAAAACGTGCTGCTCTTTATCTGGGGAATATTAACTGATCTCACTGAAGAATGACTCTAGAGCTTAATGTTTAACACAGAGTTTTGGTAGGGGGTTTCCTTGCATGTAGTTACGTTGCTCTGACTTAATATCCTGCCCTGCTTTTTCCGGAGGTCCTCCTCCTACTCTGACTACGGTCACGGTCCCGGTCTCATTACAGGCAGAGGAACCAGGAGTGTGTAAAGTAAAGGCTTGGAAGTGCAACTGAGCTGGGACTATCTGGGAAAGTTAGGGTCTGTTGCGCCTGTGAGGATCAGTGTGAGGCGGAGTCACGCCCGGAAGAGCAGGCTGAGGGTTCTAACTACATTGTCAGGATTCTAGAAGCTATGGAAATTTTTAAACAAAGCGGGGGGACACAAACTGCAGTAAGGTTTTAAAAGTTGCCCAAAGGCCGTTCAACAGCACAGACAGAAAGGGTGATGAAGTCATTGAGGCACTAGGAGGTTGAATCTTAGTTCAGGGACCCAGAGCTAGCAAGGTGAAGGACTGAAGCACAGAGTTTAGACATCGAGCCCCAGTTCGCTTGCCTCAAGGGCCAGGCACGGTTACACAGGACCTGAACCCATCCAAACCAGACGTGATTGTATTTAGCTATAACCTCTCTATTAAAACATGAATGCAAAGGGCTTATGGAACCTACACAGGTAAGTGTAAGGCGTCCCAGCCCTTCACCGGTGTGTACCCCCACTGTACTGTGGTATCCTGGGACTCTTTAAGTGCCATTCCACTTTAGAAAGCAGTGTGGAAGTTTTTAAAAAAGTTATACAGCTTCTTTTCTACAACCCAGCCGTCCCATTCCTAGGTATTTATCCAAAGGAAATAAAAGTCATATGTTTATACAAAGACTTGTACGTAAATGTTTCAAGCAGCCTTATCTTTAATAGCAAAAGGGGAAAGAATCCAAAAAGTTCCTCAAAAATACTTGAATGGATAACCAAATTGTAGTGTATCAATGTAATGGAATACTACTCAGGAATAAAAGGGAATTGTCTTATCTTCTATAAATAAATACCATAGACTGGGTAGCTTAAAGAACATAAATTTATTTCTCACATTTCTGGAAGCAGGGAAGGAAGTCTAAGATCAAGGTACCTGCTGACTTGGTTCCTGTTGAGAACTCTGTTGTTTTGCATATGGCGGCCTTGTTGGGCCCCCACCTTGTGTCTTAACATGGTAGGAAGAGGAACAGCAAGTTTACTGGTGTAGTTTACGTACAATATTAGGGGTACAACACAGTGATTTGACAATTTACATTCATTACGAAATGCTCACCACTGAAAGTGTAGTTACCATCTGTCACCAGAGTTATAGCAATATTGATTGTATTTCCTGTGCTGTACATTTCATCCCCATACTTTTTTTATTTTGTAACTGGAAGTTTGTATCTCTTAATCCCCTACACTTCCTGGATCAAATGGTATTTCTATTTTTAGTTTTTTGAGGAATCGCTTTCCACAACGGTTGAACTGATTTACATTCCCACCAGCAGTGTAGGAAGGTTCCCTTTTCTCCAATCCTCTCCAGCATTTGTTGTTCCTTCTTTTTGATAATGGCCATCCTAATTGGTGTGAGGTTATACCTCATTCTGGTTTTAATTAGCATTCCTGTTGATTAGCAAATGTGAGCATCTTTTCATGTGCCTGTTGGACACCTGTATTTCTTCTTTGGAGAAGTGTCTGTTCAGCTCCTCTGCCCATTTTTTTAATTGGGTTATTTGTTTTTTTGGGTGTTGAGGCATGTAAATTCTTTATATATTTTGGATGTTAACCCCTTACCGGATATGTCATTTATTAATATATTCCCCCATACTCTAGGATGCCTTTTTGTTCTGCTAATGGTGTCCTTTGCTGCACAGAAGCTTTTTAGTTTGATGTAGTCATACTTGTTCATTTTTTATTTTGTTTCCCTTGCCTGAGATGTGTTCAGGAAAAAATTGCTCATGTTTATAGTCAAGAGATTTTTGCCTATGTTTTCTTCTGAGAGTTTTATGGTTTAATTTCTTATATTCAGGTCTTTGATCAATTTTGAGTTTACTTTTTTGTATGGAGTTAGACAATAATCCAGCTTCATTCTCTTACATGTAGCTGTTTATTTTTGTCAATACCAGTTGTTGAAGAGGCTGTTTTAGCTTTTGAAATACAGTTGACGCTTGAGCAACACAGGTTTGAACTGTGTGGGTCCACTTATTTGTGGGTTTTTTCCCACCAAGAATTCCATCATGCTATGTCTGTATTCACACCAACATTCCCCATCCCTGTGCTCTGGAAACCACTGATCCATCTCGCATCTCTCTGTATTATGATTTTGAAGAAGGCATCAATGGAATGGCATGATACAGCATGTGACTTTTTTGACTTTTTGGTATTTTCTTTTTTTTTTTACTAAACATAATATATTTGCAGTCCATCCAGATTTTTGCCTGTACAGTTCATTCCTTTTTACTGCTGAGTAGTATTCTGTTGTATGGATATGCCAGCATTTGTTCAACTGTTCACCTGTGGAAGGCTGTTCCTAGTAATCTTGCTATGAGTAAAAGTGCTGTGAACATCATATGTGAAAATAAGCTTCGTTTCTCTGAGATTAATGCCCACTGTTTTTATGAATTATTTTAAAGTATTATATATACACTTAGGTAAAATGTTGATTTAATTCTAATACAACAAAATACATATTCAAAGGAGTTTAGTAAACACAAATTAACTTCCCATTTTTAGGAGAAAACAGCTAACTGCGTATATATTCTGATCCTTTTTAAAAAATTAAGATTATGATATGAAGCTTCCAGTAGTAGAGAAAACATGTTGAGTACATCCAGTTACCTAATGCTCCATCGGGACATGGGTGTGGCACGATAAATTCATTCTCCCATTGATAGATAGTAGGTTGATTGTAATCTTTATTGTAAAACTACACAGGATCGCTTTGTCAATGAAAGACCTGTTATTTTAAAACTGAAACAGTTTGCTGTGTGAGCCAAGGAAATTTCTGTTGTAATGATAATGACCTTATAATGACCTTATATTCTTTCCTTGTCACTTGCTCTGATTCAAGTAACACTAGCCTCTAACATATCCTTTAAGTGGTTTCTATTCTTACACATGGGTATTATCTTCCTCACTCAGAATGGAGTTGGTATCATTGGAAAACCCTTCCTTTACTCCCTACATCTCAAATGGAGCAGATGTTGAGATTTCAGATGTGAATCAGTTGTGGTTTGCTGACAAGTTGGTTCTTTCTCTGAAGGGATTGTTTACCACTGGCAGGTTGGATTTAATGTTGCCGAATGTAACACAGAATGGGCACGCCACTATCCCCCTGCTGTGACTTGCATCCTGAGTAGTTTCCAGGCATATTTTCCTGGGATATTCCAGATTGAGAGGTTTAGGCAAAAAAATAGGCAATATAGTTAGCATCTGTAGTATTGATGGAATGTGTTTGAGCTTGACGGTCTGGGCTAATGACTCCCATTTGTCTGTTCTTTATAGATAGAAGCAGTGAGTCCAGTACATTCTCAGCAATAGACTGTCTTCTGGACCTTCCTATGAAGCCAGAGTAGATGCACTGTTCTGATTCTGGTGAGCATGTTTGGCTCTTTTTACTTCACTTCTGTTTTGTCCTTTTGGAGAGCCCTGATTTGTGAACCCAAGCCACTGGCTGAAGAACACCTTGTGCCTTCCTGTTTCTCATCAGTTGTTCCTTTGTGTTTATTAGCACTAGACACAACCGTGTCTCTCAGTTCTGCTTTGCCTATGGGGCAAGGAAAACATCTTTTTCCAAATACAGCCTCTGGGTTCTAACTTTCTCTAGGACATTCAGTCACATATGTACTAAGTTTTTCTTTTTACATTTATAGTCTCATAAACTATGACAATTAATCTGCCAGGAATTCTGCATTCAGTATTGAATGGTTAAAAACAATAACAACAACAAATTGTGTAATGTTGATATTTCAGGGAATTTCTTGAACATGTAATATGTGGCTTTTTCAGGTTTGGGGAGGTTTGACAGAAAGCTAACACACCCAAAATACTTATTTTTATTTTGTAAATATAGTGAAGAATGTTTTAAGAGAAGGGGAAATGAACTGAGCATATGCTGGGTTGGGAAGATGCATGTGGACTTTGACGAGTATAAATGTCTAAATTGTCTAAATAGCACTTGTATCCAGTATAATTAGGTAACATGGCTGCTATGAATGATAAATTGTGATTAAGTCACACTTCTTGTGTGGGGAGGAATGAGAACATTTATTTCCTCTACACTCTTAGATTTTCCAGCTGGGGCCCTGGAAATTAGACTTAAAAAGACAGATTAATGAGAAAAAAAAGTCTGTCAACACTTGCATTGTGTTGTCAGTGATGGGTAAGGGTAGTTATATCTTGGACTTTGTAGCATCATAACAACAGGACAATAAATGTGTAGAGAAGTGGCCAAGACGAGAGGATTTTAGGCTTCCCAGGGCAAAAACTGGGAACTGTGGAAGGTCAATACTTGAGGAAACCAATGGATTGAGGTTTGTGCAGGTGCATCTCAGCACTTTGTCTCCTTCAAGGCCAAAAATCCTGTTCAGGAGAGGAAATAGCACTCCGGCACTCATTTCTCAGAAGTTTCTGCTCTTTAGGAAGTTAAGGGATGCCCTGGAAAGTCATTTGCTGTAGCTTAAAATAATCCTCATGTCAAAGCGGCATATCTCGTTCCCCTCTGCCGACCTCTACTAAACTCAACAGAAATGCTACAGGCCTACTTTGGGATATTGCGGGTTCTGTCCCAGACTACCGCCAGAAAGTGAAGATCACAATTAAAGCAAAGCACATGAATTGGCTCCTCAGTGCATATAAAAGTTCTGTTTACACTACAGGCTCTTAAGTGTGCAATTGCATTGTTTCTAAGGAAATGTACGTACCTTAGCTTAAAAATACTTAATTGCTAATTATTGCTAAAAAGATGCTAGCTTCTAGGTGATTCTATTGCAAGCTAAAGTTTGAAAACACTGTTCTAGACCTGCACTGGCCAACATGGTAGCCTCCAGCCATATGTAGCTATTGAGCTCTTGGAATATATCTAGAATGAATTGAGATTACTGTAAGTGTAAAAATATACCTCAGATTTTGAAAGCTTAGTATGAAAAAAGAGAAAGTAACTCATTGGTAATTTTTATATTGGTAACATTATAATGTTCTGAATATATTAGGTTAAACAAAAAATATTATTAAAATTAATTTCATCTGGGCTGGTGGGGGGGACCTGATGAAGGGGGTAGTTTAATAACCATATATTGCACGTGTAATTGTAGATTAATGATACCAAAATAAATTATATAAAAAATAAATAAATAAAAATAAAAAAATGCTAGCATCCGCTTGACAAGTCAGTGAGTCATAATCTTTTTACTGGGAGAGGCTCTTGCCTCGATGTTGATGGCTATTGAAGGTTGGGGTGGCTGCGGCAAGTTCTTAAAATAAGACAACAACATTTGCTGATTTGATTGATTCTCCTTTCTGAACAATTTCTCTAGCGTGCAATGCTATTAGCATTTTTTCCACTGTTGAGCTTCTTTAACAATTGGAGACAATCCACTCAAACCCTGCCACTGCTTAATCAACTAAGCTTATGTAGCTTTTAAATCCTTTGTTGTCATTTTAACAATCTTCACAGCATCTCTACCAGTGGATTTCATCTCAAGAAACCACCTTCTTTGCTCACCCAAGAGAAGCGGCTCCTCCTCTGTTGAAGGTTCTCATGAAATTGCAGTTCAGTCACTCCTTAGCTCCATTTCTAATTCTAGTTCTCTTGCCTTTCCCACCACATCTGCAGTTACTTCCTCCACTGAAGTCTTGAACCCCTCAGTGTGTTCTCCATGAGGGTTGGAATCAACTTCTTCCAAACTGCTGTTAATGTTGAATCCAGAGGGATTCTGATTCACTTTGCCCTGATCCATCAGAGGAACCATGGTCTATGGCAGTTACCTTGAGGAATGTATTTATTAGAGAATAATACTTGAGGGACGGAATGACTCCTTGATCCATGGGACTGCAGAATGTGTTGTGTTAGCAAGCATGAAAACAACATCCTCATTGTAGATCTTCATCAGTGCTCTTGGGTGACCAGGTGCATTGTCAGTGAACAGTCATATTTTTTAAAGTAATCTCTTATTTTTGAGCAGCGAGTCTGAGTAGGGCTTAAAATGTTCAGTAAACCACACTGTAAATGGATGTGCTGTCATCCAGTCTTTGTTGTTTCAGTGACAGAGCACAGGTAGAGTAGATTTAGTGTAATTCTTAAGGCCCCTTGGGTTTTTGAAGCGATCAGTGAGTGTTGTCTTCACCTTCAAGTCGCCTTAAGGCTGCATTAGTTCCTAACAGGAGTTCAGCCTGTCCTTTGAAGCCAGGCATTGACTTGCTCTCTACCTGTGAAAGGTCTAGATGGCATTTCCCAAAATAAGGCTGTTGAATCTACATTGAAAACCTGTTGCTTAGTGTAGCCACCTTCATTATCTTTGCTAGCTCTTCTAGACAGCTTGCTGCAGTGTCTGCATCCGCGCTTGCTGCTTGTCTTGCGCTTCTACTGTTTTGGAGATGGCTCCTTTCTTTCAAGTTCCTGAACATGGCTCTGCTAACGTCACACTCATATTGTGTGGCCTCCTCACCTCTCTCAGCCTTCACAGAATTGAAGTGGGTTTAGACCTTGCTGTGGATTACGGTTTGGCTCAAGGGAAGTAGTGTGGCTGGTTTGATCTCTCCACACCACTAAAACTTTCTCTGTATCAGCAATAAAGCTGTTCTGCTTTTTTCATTCTTGAGTATACTGGAGTAGCCCTTTTCATTTCTTTCAAGAACTTTGCAATCATTTGTTGGCTGCTTGGTGCAAGAGGCTAGCTTTTGGCCTATCTCGGCATTAGACATGCATTCCTCACTAAACCTAATCATTTATGGCTTTTGACTTAAAGAGATGTGTGACTCTTTCTTTCACTCACTCAGGGGCCATTGTAGGGCTAGCCTAAATATGAATCTCACAGGTAAGGAACCTGAGGGACGGCTGCTTGGTGTGGTCAGAATGGGACTTTTATCAATTAAGTTAGCCGTCTTTGGTGGACATTGTAGCAGTATCAGAAAATCACACTAGTAATAATCCAGAATCACTAACCACAATATCAAATAGGAAGTGAGCAAGTGCTGTTGGAAAGATGGTGCTGAAGGGTTGCCACAAACATTTAATTTGTAAAAAAAAATTGCAAAGCACAATAAAATGAGGGGTGCCTATATTTCTTAAACAGCTGCCTTTTTCTTTCTGAGTGAGGTTCTCTTCTGTAATTGAGAATCTGTGTGTTTTCTCTGGGATTTTTATAGGCACTCAGTGACTTACCTTGATAGCCTTTTGAATGGCTCCATTACCTGGCACTGTCAAACCTGTTAGTTGCTTCTACAGGCAATATGAGCTTTAAAATGTTTCCTAATTTAAGAGCCCACAAGTTATCCTGGGTACTCCTATTGTATTTTTCAAGAACTCTCATATAATGGAAATGCCTTTGTGCTTATTAATAAATATGCGGTGGTCCACTCACACATGCACTTGTGAGAGGGTTCATTCCTTTCTGGGTGTTCAGTGTACACAGTATTGTCAGGGAGAAACTTAGAATAATTTTCAGAGAGTAAGTATGATCTTTGGCAACTCAGTTCAGGAGTAAGTACCTCCAAGCATCCTTGAAGATTATCTTCATTTACTTAAACTCACTGAACAGATAAGTTTTATTCACTACTTTAATTCAGATAAATTCAGTAAGTCTGAACTCTCAGAGCACAGGAATGAGCACATCTTCAGCGTGCCCCCGTCTCTGTGTGTGTGCTCAGTCCCTGCGTGAGTATCCCCTAATTGAAGTCTTAGTGAGTTCAAGTTAACAAAAGAAAAGAAGAAAGCTCAGCATCAAAAGCAGTATAAGCTAGTAAGCGCCCAGGCCATTGCGTGTCCGCATTCCCATAAATTGGTGGATCTAATACTTGGTGGAATTAGAACTTTGTATTTTAACCTTGTAATTCTGTGAAGAATCCAAGACTTGGCTATAGTAGTAAGTGTGTTGTGATTAGATCTTGAAACCTTTAGAACCATTTTCATTTTCCTCAAGCATGTTGTAGGGTCTCACTGTGTCATTGCACCTGCTTTCAGATGTTGGAAAAAAGTACAACAGGTGAGGTCACATTCTTCTGAGCTTCCTGCAGAGGTCTTTTTTATCTCTTGTCCCTGAGCAATGTCCTGAAATTCAGAGACACTTGAGGCTACAAGATGGGATGCCTGTGCATAGGAGAATCATTAAGATAAAGGTTTATTAGCTCGCAGCGCCTGTTGAAATGTCATGTTCATTCGTAATCTTCGGGGACATCTGAAGTAGTGTAGCCTACAGGAACATGCTCTAAACACAAGTGATCAGTTGCAGGCGACTCCTCAGGAATCCAGACATGGCCTCCTAGGAAGGAGCAAAGCCCTTCGCCAGCCATCGGAGCCAGGACCTTCCCGTGTGGGTCACCCTTCACCTAGGCCTATGGAGCTGTGAGAACTGCGTTGCCCAGAGGACGTTGCCCAGAGGACCTTGCGCAGAGCGACGTCAGTGTGGAGCCAATGAAGGTCCACGAAAGGGGTGTTTGCGTGTGTGCCATCGCTTCAGGGCGGGACTTCAGGCATCCACGTGACTGCTCTCTGGTCCGTTTTCTGCACGGAAGCCCGGGAGTGCTGGGTCAGGACCGAGGTGACCGGACCAAGTTGGCACAAGAGAAGGAGTCCATTCCACACAGAGGCGGGACCGGACCACTGGGCAACTTCCGGCCCCACTGCGCCCACAGAGTCCGATGGCGGTGGCCGCGCTGAGCGGACCGGTCCAGGTACCTCCTCGTCCCCGGGCCTCAGTGCCTTCACTCCCCCACCCACCCTTGAGCCCCGAGTGCAGGGCCCTGCTCACGGCCTGCTGCCCAGGCCCCGGGTCTGGGACAGAGAGGCGCTCGTGGGCAGGGCCCCTGTTCTGAGCACCGGGGTGACGGCGCCTGGGGACTGTTACAGGCAGGGGGACCCGCACGTGCGGAGGCTGGAGTTGAAACCATGCCAGGAGGACTCTGTAAACCTGGGTGGGCTTTCTGCCTGCGGGGTGAGGCGGAGGGACGCCGGGACTGTGGGCAGGGGGGTTTTACCTCCATCCTGAGGATCCTGGGAGACACGGAAGGTTGCGAACACAGCAGGGATATTGTGTGAGATAGGGTTCTAAAAGTGTTCCACAAATAGGCTGGCAGAGAGATGGTAGAAGTTAGGCATAGGAAGATTGAGCCCTGCAAAAGATGACACAGTTGGGAGAGTCAGGCCTGAGGACTGAGGCCCAGAGGCAGGGCAGTCATCTTTCCTGAGCAGGGCAGGGAGGGGTACTTGGCGCCTGAACTCATGAATCCTGGCCGAGACTGCCAGACTCTCAGACGACCTTCCTTCTGGAGACTCTGGGAGCCTTGAAGAGCTTCAACAAAGGGAAAATACGATCTGAGGAATATAAAGTTTCCCAAAAGGCTGTTTAGAGGAACAGACTGGAAGTGGGTTGGTTACAGGCACAGGGAGGTTGAGTTGTGCCAGTCACATGGCTAATACTGAGAGGGCTGAATCCCACAGTTTAAGCCAGAGTGAGGTCTCCTGGTTCCAGAGATGGGCGGAGATATACACAGTGGAGACTGGAGCCCATCGAGTCAGCCCAGTGTGGCTGCCTCTGACTTCTCCCACTGGCCCCCCTGTCAAAGCACTCTGGGAACCTCTACCTGTAAGGGGGTCCCAGGTTGTGGTGGCCTGGGACTGTTCACCTGCCCTTCTCCCAGCCCTTGTGAACTGTCAGACCTCGGCTGGAGGTTAATTCCACCACTTAGTAAATGAGGTCATAGGTGCAGGTGCCAGTAGATACAAAATGCCTGAAGGTGAAGCTGAGCTGGAAGTATTCAGAGAAGCCTGTTTCCTCCTAATAAGATGCTGGGCATCCGTCTTGGAGGTGGTGGGAACAAAAGGAGAGTAGGCTCGTACGGTGGTCATCCTCAGACCCTATGAAATGTGTTCCGTCTAGCTGCAGAGGATAGACGGGCAGGTGGGGAGGAAGCCGCCACGATAGTCCACTCGAGATGGATGTAAATTGTGGCCGTGGAAGTAGAGGTTTTTCTAATGTGGAGAGTCAGGATGATCCCTTAAAGTTTTTGCCTTGGCAGTTGAGGTATTAACTGGGCTGGTGAAATGAGTATTGGGAGTAAAAGCCATTGAGGATGTCAGGAGTTTCATTTCTGGCCATGTTAACAGTCTAACATGATGCAGAAAATACTGAATGGAGAAATCTAGAAATTTGAGGCAGATTCAGCATTCGATTCATATAGGTGGTGGCTACTGTGTGGACGGGTAGAGGCTTTGCGTCAGATTTAGGAAAGGAAGTTACAGCATGGTGGTAATGTCTTTAATAGGCCAGGAAGAAGAGGCAGTGTGCTGAGTCTGGGTCTCCTTTTTGGGCACCTGATTGGAACAGGTGCCCTCTCAACCAGGTAGGGGAGAGGGGTGGTGATACAATGGAAGGAGATGGAGGATGATCTAGTGGGCAGCCAAGGCCTGTAAAAGAGTGGACATGGGACGGATACAGAGGCATGGGAGGAATTGAGGCAAGGTGAACCCTGAGGCTGGGGGTGCTGCTTACTCACTGTACTTGAATCCCATCAGAAGTTTTTGTTGACTTTTTGTGGAGCCTGGGGTGTTTCAGGCATCTGCAAGTTACAGACTGAATTGTTTTCCCCTAAAAATTACATATTGAAGTATTAATGGCCAGCACCCCAGGATGTAATTATTTGGAGTTAGGGTCTTTCAAGAGATAATATAAAATAAGGTTGGATCAGTCTGTGTCCTATTCCAGTGTGACTAGCATCCTTATAAGAAGAGGACAGGGAAATAGCCACTTATCAGTCACTATAAGCCACAGAGAGAAACCACAAAATAAACCAGACCTGCCTTGATTATGGTGCTTTAGTGGCCACAATTGTCAGAAGGTTATTTTTGTTCAAGCTACCCCCTTCGTGGTACTTTATGATAGATCTAACAAATTAGTACAGTTTAATTAATCCAAGCAGAAAGTATCTGGTACTGGGTTTTAAATGAGGGTAGGTGAAAACACAAAAGGGCAGTGACTGTTGAAGGACCAGGGCCATGGGAATCTGAGATCCACAAATGGTTCTGGATGGCTGAGAGGCCTTCATAGTAGACCTGAGGTGCCCCAGGAAGTGGGGCCCCTCAGAGGTCTGTTGTAGCTTAGGTCCTGTTAGACTGCCAGGTGCTCTTGCTGTCATGTGATGAGTAACTTGGGGAGGCAAAGGGAGCTGGTGGCTGTGAGATGTAAGAGGGGTACTACTAAGCAGGATGTATGGAGGAGTGTGGGCTCAGGCCCCAGTAGCCCAGTTGATTGGTATTAGATTTGATTGTATCTGGGACATACATGCTGGTGGATTCCCAAGGGAATTGCTTGCCTGGAAGCTAGTGAGGCCCCTGCAGGCCAGGCCTTAAACTTAGATTATATCTATCTGCCCACCTGCATAGTACTGCTAAGGGCTGGACCCAGTGAGTAATTCTAACATGTGGAGAAAATGACATCAATGGCACCAGGGCCTGATATCCCAACGAGGAGCTGGGGGAGAGAGCGGACAGTGATGATATGAGGGTTGGACTATGGGTCCCTTGGGAGAATGGCTGTTTGTGGTTTCATCTGTCCCCATCATGCCAGGGCAGCGTGACCTTTGAGGACGTGGTTGTGTACTTCTCCTGGGAGGAGTGGGGGCTCCTTGATGAAACTCAGAAATGCCTCTACCATGATGTCATGCTGGAGAACTTTGCACTTGTGACCTCACTGGGTAAGACTCTCACACCACCCCAGAGCCCTGGGCAGACTGCTTTCTTCCCCAGTGGCTCTGCTCACATTGGGACTATAGGAACTGCCTCTTTTCCTAGTTCTCTGGCTAGGTTCTGTGGCCGAGGGGCTTGAACCTGCAACCCCTAACTAAAATGTGTTCCCTAGTGAGCCCACATTCCCTGCTTGTCCTCTCTCTGGGTAACCATATCCATATCCATGGCACTTCTGCCCAGGTTTTGCCCAGATTTCCCCACATTCCTTCCTGTCTGTGCCAATAGCTGCAGTCACATGTGTTCACTACCTTTGAGGGCCAGGGGCTGTTTTTAAAGATTGAGTTTTCTCATTGCCTCTCAGGCAGAATTGCTCGGGGCCAGTGCTAGCCCCTTGGCTGTCCTTTTGGCTTAGGACCTGAACCATCCAGGGACCATATAGTTTTCTTCAACTGAAGTTTAGGGAGAGAGTCCTGGGTGCTTCACAGGATGGAGCTTACTCCAGCAATGGCAAGATGGGCTCAGAGGAAGCCTGACCCTGGTGAATGGCAGCCAGGGGAGGGTGTGACTCCATCACCCCCATAACCTGTGCTGGGTCTGCCAGCATGTTGGCGCTAATGCCAGGGCCCACACTTCCTTTTCTGCCTTTCCCCTTTTCTCCCCATTTCCCCAGTCTTGACACATCCCTAGCTTTTCATTTCTACTTTCACTTGGGGACTCTGTCTGCCCCCACCTCCCTACTTTTTACAATGCCTTTTGAGGAGTGGACACATCCTTAAATAGTCGTTGAACACCATTGAGGCAGTTGCCACCAGAACCTCCTGGGCCTGGACGTAAACTTCAATGCAGCATTTACTTGTCACTCCCAGTAGGCTTTGGGCAGAAAAAGAAGACCTGTTTGTCTTCCGTGCTGCAAAGCAGTCTCCCTAATTTATCAACCTGATCCCAGTGCCCTCTGCCCTGATTCTGTGATGTGTCTGACACACATCTTTGATGGGGCTGCCCCTCCTACACAAAGATAACATGCATTTCACCAACCTTTCTGTGCTTTCCAGGTTGCTGGTATGGAATGGAAGATGAGAAGACATTCCCAGTGCAGAGTGTTTCTGTGGAACAATTGTCAGCATTGGACAAGACTCCACATCCAGCTCCACCCACGCAGAAGACTCACCCCTGTGAGAAGTGTGTCCTGCTCAGGAGAGACATTTTGTGCATGGTTGAGTACCAGGGCCCCCATCCTGGACTGAAATCACACACCTGTGAGGCCTGTGGAGACCATTTCTGGCTTAGTCCAAATTTGCACCAGCACCGGAAGTGCAATGATGAGAAATTATTTGGGACAGACAGGGCCTCATCAGTGACAAGCTGCAAATTCCAGGTATCAGAGAAGCCCTTCACCTGTCGGGAAATTGGGGAGGACTTCCTGGCCATGCTGAGTCTTCTCCAGCATCAGGCCACCCTCAGAGGGGCAAGAGCAAAGCCACACAGCAGCCTCAAGGGTGGTGGAAGTTACAGGTACAGTGACTGTGGCAAATCACTCAGCTCCGAATACAAACTTTTCCAGCATCAGCAGATTCACACTAGAGGAAGCTACTATGACTGTGACAACTGTGACAAACCCTTTAACCAAAGTTCCATCCTTAGTAATTGCCAGAATCCTCACACAGGAGCCAGGTCTTACGAGTGCAGTGACTGTGGGAAATCTTTTAGCCAAAGCTACAACCTGATCCAACACCACAGAATTCACAGTGGAGCGCGGCCTTATAAGTGCAGTGAGTGTGGGAAAGCCTTCAGCTTCAAGTTCAGACTCGTTCAGCACCTGCAGATCCACACTAGAGTAAGGCCGTATGAGTGTGGGGAGTGTAGAAAATCGTTTAGCTACAGTTCTACCCTCATTAAACACCAGAGAGTTCACACCGGAGCCAGGCCTTATAAGTGTGGTGAGTGTGGGAATTCCTTCAGCCAAAGCTCCAACCTCATTCAACACCAGAAAATTCACAGTGGAGCACGGCCTTACAAATGCAGTGAGTGTGGCAAATCCTTCAGCTACAAATGCAAACTTGTTCAGCACCTGCGAATCCACACGGGAGAAAGGCCTTACGAGTGTGGGGAATGTGGGAAATCCTTCAGCCACCGCTCTACTCTCAATCAGCACCAGAGAATTCACACTGGAGCCAGACCTTATAAGTGTGATGAGTGTGAGAAGTCCTTTAGCCAAAAGTCCAACCTCATCCAGCACCGGAGAGTTCACACAGGAGAAAAGCCTTATGAGTGTGGGGAGTGTGGGAAGTCCTTCAGCCAAAGTTCCCACATCATTCAGCACAGAAAGCTTCATACCAGGTAACCTCATTAATGTAACAAGTGTGGGAGGAATTCCATATGAACAAAAACTTCACAACTGCTATATTTTAGCAAACAATGGAAAAGCCTTCATTTCATCTAAAGGTCTAACCTTGTTTGGCTCCAGAGAGTCCAAACAGAGGAAAGGCCACAGTCCTGCAGGGAACATGGGATGTCTTTGTTCAGCATACATAATAGAGCTAGGGCATCTTTGTGAGGGAGCCATCTTGCTTGAAGTTGAGCCTCCTGCATCTTGAACAGCCACAGTGAGGAATCCCCCTTAAGTTCTAGGAGTGCGGGAATCTTTCAGGAGCCTTTTACAGACCATCTCACGTCTTTACATTTAACAGGTTCTGTCGGCCACCCCTGTATGATCAGGGAAGGCAGGTGTCTTGTTCTCTCTCCTGTTCCCTGGAGAACATTACAAAGTAGTAGCCTTCAGAGTAGCTGCATTCAGGGCATGATCTGCAGTTTGAAAAGATTTACCATTTCCGAGTTCTCTAACTTGCATTGCTGCCCAAGGCCTCCTAGGAGAAAGAAAAAAGCACTATAGGACTCTGTGGTCCTAATATATGGCCCAGATAACCAGGATTTCTGTGGGCTAAGAGGTCACCTGGAAGAGGTTGTATTTGTCATGGCAACCCTCTGGTGCTTCCCCAAATAGAAAGTAGTTCCCTTTTCCCAGGAGTGTCATGGGATGCTGAGCATTATTGTGGGGATACCGTGCCCAGGGTACTGCAGAGGAATCGTGCCTTCATGTGTGCAGTTTGGTTTTTTTTTGGTGTCACTGGTTATAAGACTACAGGGGCCAGGCTGAAACCATAACTCGTGCAGAAACACTGGATGACGATGGTGGCGAATGGCAGCTAGAGCGGATGTGGCTCTGGAAAGAGTATGTACATTTACCTGTGCTCTTCCTGTACTTTAGGCCATTTTTCAAAAGAAAGCTTTGTTTATTCTTAGAATCTCTGATTGCTACATAGACAAGAAAGGATAGGTGAGAGAGGGAGGTCCTAAGGTCCAGGGATGGAGGAGAGTGTGTGACCCACAATCATGTTGTTCATTAATAGTTCCAATCCTTGATGTAGAATATGAGAGACAGATGGAATCAATCGAAACTTCTATTTGAGCGATTTACATGTAAACTGCATGTTTACCATATGAGTAGTTTGAAACCATCAAAATTCTGATAATGCAATTTCTTACATTGTATCTATCCTGAGCCCTTTTAGTCTCTCTCTTCCCTCACCTGACTTCCAGGCAACTATGACTTGACTTCTTTCACAGTAACAGAAAAATTCTAAAATGTTTGCTTTTTAAAGCTCCATGCTGTGTAATTTTTTTTTTTGAGATTAAGATTGCTTATGTGAATTTTTATACTGAATAAGTGCTGTATGTATGATGTACCACAGTTTTTTTACCCATTTTTTGAGAATGTGTGATGGAATGTGTGATGAAGCCCTAAGACCTCTTTCCCTCCTTCTCTGTGGCTATTCTTGTCTAACCTAGCACCCCGGCAGTACTGGATTATGTCTGTATTATTGGACTGTTTACTTAGAGTCCCATATATCAATAAAACCATAAAGTTCCATAACCTCAGAATCAGAGTCCATTTCTAACCCTCTCTAAGGAGGAGTCTTTCATAATTTCAGTGCTATAAGAAAAGATACGATGAAAACAAAACACAGTCTAAGTGTGTTTAAAATTATCTCCAAATACAATTAAACAAGTTGTGCTTGTAAAAAACAAAAAAAGTCCCTCCTAAACCAGTTTTATAATTTTACTGTCGTGACAGCAAAACTGAAAATACATATTTGATATGCTGTTTTATTTGTAAAACCAGATATGCAACATTTGTAACAATATTGAGAAAATTACTTAGAATTATGTAAACTAGGATAATGCGGGGCTGACATGTAATGGGCGGAGATTACTGGGACAGCATGACTCTGCCGAGGTAATATTGCCCGGTAGCTGCTGGGAATTTGCATGCAAGAAACGTGGTCTTTTCAGAGTGTAGAAATAATGTCCCTACTCACACACCCCAGTGGTCACTGGGGCCTTGACACTATGAGAACTCCCACCGAGAACCAGAGCAGGTGTGGTTTACAGCACTGGTCTGGTAGGGGAGGCAACCCCTGCTTGTGCTGGAGGAAGGTGCCACGTAACCTGGATCTGCTCTCCCAGAGGTCACCTCATCCTATCCCCCAGTTCTTTTGTCTTTTTACCTTTCTTTTAGGTCATTTCATAGCGAATATAACAGGAACACTGACTTTGTCTCCTGTTCAGCTTTGCTGAACTCATTCTAGTTGCTGGGATTTCGTAGCTAGGAGATCATGTTATAACTGAATAGTGATACTTTTACTTCTCTTCCTTTCCAATCTTTTCTTGCCTAGTTACCCTGGCTAGACCCTTAGCTATGTTGACTAGAAGTGGCAACAAAGAGCAACAGCAAAGATGCCCCTCCTGGCCTTTTTCTTGGTCTTGGGGGGGGGGCACATCCCCTACTTCACCACTTAAGAAGCTGGGTAAGCTGATGTTTTTCATTAATGTCCTTAATTTGGTTGAGGGTGTTCCTCTCTACTTGCAGTTTGTTGATTGTTTTAATGATATGGGGTTGGACTTTCATCAGATGCTTTCTTCTATGTCTATTGAGGTGATGGATTTTTAAACCTACTGATGTAATGTGCCTTAATTGCTTTTAAATACTGCCTAACCATAATGTACAACCTTTTAAATATATATGTCACTGGATTCAGTAGTGGAGAGGTTTTTATCCATGTTCATAAGAGATGGCCATAGTTTTCCTGGGACGTCTCTTTGTCTGGTTTTGGTATCAGGACATTATAGCATAAAGGCATCCATTGTAAAGCACATTCATCTCATACCCCAGCAAAGACGACCGTAAGGAAAGTAGATCACCCTGTGGGAAAATGGAACTTGCTGACCAGGATTCCCGCCTGGCCTTAATAGCACGCATTGTGTATGTATTAGTAAGATTTTGTTTTGCACGTTTATGGATGTTTACCAGGGACAGAGCCACTGGTCAGTTGTGGGAGTCCCGCCCCAGTGTATGAGTGGAGAGGACTCACCCCTTCTCTTCCCTCCTCCATTGCTGGTATGTTGTAGTGGTCAGGTGCCCACATGTGGACCTGCCCGCCGAGTCCCTCCCAGTGCAGGGGTGGTAGGCGAGGGCCAGGCAGCCAGGGTTCAGAGCCGTGTGTGAGTGCAGAGAGGGTGCTTGGGAGCTGTGCATGATGGGGTCCCAGGCGGTGCAGGAGAGCTGCTGTGTGAGCCAGGAAAGGCTGAGCCATGAGAGGAAACCCATTTTTTTGCCCCCCAAAAAACCCCAACTTTTTGCCTTCCTTTGGTCCCAACCAAGTTCATAGAAAACTTGCCCCAGGGAGGGAACTCCCCCTTCTCTCAGAGCAACTGACATCACCATTTCCAGTCTCTAACACCTGTGCTTTAACACATCTGTAAAGAGTGAACCCTGAGCCCCCTAACTTAAGACCCTGGTCTGTGTGTACATGTGCCCTGGCACACACACTTCTAGGACCCATAGATATAGGGGTCTTTTTCCCAAAATGTGTGATAGTTTTTGGCTGAAGTACACATTCTGTGATCATTTCAGAACCAGCAGGACCAGCCCCGCCACAACACTGGCCCTGCAGGCAGGGGGAGTCCCACAGGACCTGGGCTAACTCTAGAACACATCTTACTGGCCTCACAGAAAGTGTTCCCTCTTCTATTTTGGGAAGCGTTAGGAAGGTGAGGTATCTGTGGATGTTTGTGCACATTTATTTCAATTTAATAATCTTGTGTTACAAAATAGCATATACTTTGTCCCTAGTTTTCCATTTTTATCATTTTGCAAGCATGTTCCCTCTTTGACAGTAGCTGACTCCAGATTCAAGTCTTACCATCATTTCTGTCAAATTTTTTCTAAATTTTTGGCTTCATTGATTTTTCTCTATTCCCCATGTCATGTATTTCCTCCCTCTTTGCTTGCCCCCATTGCATTAAGGTCAGGATACACAGCTGTAAACTTCTCTTCAAGAATTTCATTGCTTTAGCTGCATCCCAAAGGTATGTTGTATCTCATTTATCTGATTAGCTATCCAATGGGATTTTGAGAGTAATACCCAACTTTCTTGTCTCGTATGTGGAGTAGTGCAGAGGAAGCTTGTGCTAGGGGAGAGGAGAGAAAGCTCGAGCATTGTTGGAGTATTCAGCTCAAAGGAATAAAGAAAGTGCTGCTTTAAGGTTATTTTCCATCTCACCTGGCATAAAAAAGCATCCATAAGTTTTTGTCACAAAACTGTGAAACCTGGATGAGGCCCTCTTGCATCACTTGCAGGATAAAACAAAAATAATCAGAATTTTAGTAAAACCACAACAGGGTAGTAAAGGGATATTTGAATTCTGCTTTGGGTAATATTCCAAATGTTTAGAGTTGGGACAAATTATTGCACACTGTCATTTAAATGGAACCACTATGGCTTGGAGTCACAGTGTGGGCTATCCAAAAAGACAAAATGAGTAAAACAGACACATCACCCTGTGGTGAACGAACATGTGCCTGTGTCTGTCTTCATGGAAGGTCGAAAGGTAAGGGGCAAAGGCAGTTGTGTTTATTAAATTATTTGAAATGGCTTTAAAACATTAATGTAGTAGCACAGAGAAGACAAGTAGTGACTCTGTGGCATCTTACTACACTGATGGACAGTGACTGCAGTGGGGTGTGGGGGGACTTGATAATATGGGGTGAATGTAGTAACCACAATGTTTTAAGAGTGTATATCAAGGATACCTTAATAAAAAAAATTGAAAAATAAAACATTAACATGTAAAAAAAATACTGTTTTGGACAGAGGAGAACATTTTTTTTTAATGCAAAGTCACCACCTTTATAAAGGGTAGAACAGAACCCATTTTACCAATTTCAATAAATAGTACAGGCAAATAGCAGCTGCCTACGCCCCTTAGATGACCTACAGGTGACTGATACGGTGTTGCAAGAATCTTTTGACTACATGGGTCATTAATAATGTGAAGAAATGAGAAGGCATCCCCCCCAATAAGCAAGGACTGCTTGTCTACTGGAAGGAACAAGAAAGGCAGGTAAGACTTGTATGTTTAAAAAAGGCACTGGGAGGAGGGCTGCAGCCGGTGAAGAAGCCCAATCACCTAAGTGCAAATACTCCTTCACACAGACATTTTACTAAATCCTCTGAAGGAAATTAATATTCAGTTGGCTCTTATGCACTCAAAAAATTGTTTCAAGTCCTGGAAGATACAAGTAATATTTGGAGATAAAGTTCTGCTTTATACTATAAGCTAAGTTGGTGCAAAGGAAATTGGGTGATATAAACATGAAACGAACTGGCCTCATGCTACATGCTGATTCACGTCGTTTAGTAACATTTTCCTGCCTGTTTAAATAATTCCACAATGGTAAAAGCCCAGAGAGATAAGGAATTACCACAGTCCAGTACAGGCTTAGAACACCACCTTATTATCTCTATATAAGTAATTACATGGACAGTCTTCTAACCTTTTTTTCTTATCGCCTTCTTAAGACACAAAGGAAATCAAATAGGCTCTGACCTAGGTTTACTGTGTATCAGTGGGATTCTCAAAATCCACATCTTAATTTGAAGCACTAACTTGACACTTCCATTTACACCTCCCACTGTTAGGGGAGGGAATAAATTATTTGATATGGCTTTAAAACATTAACATGTAAAAGAAATCCCTTTGTGCAACTTTAGTAACACTTGAACCATTTTGACCACTAATTAAATATTACCCTCAGTGTTTTAAAAAGTATAAAATTTATTTCAATTACTGAATGTTGGAGACTGAGTGCAAAAACTAGTTTACAGATTTGTCTCTTATACAAGGGGCTGCTAGTTATATCTGCAACTGTGAGAGAAGAGTGAAGACTTAAGGAAGAACTAATTACAGAAAAGGCTTGATGAAATTTTTAATTAACAAACGTTTAACGAGTTAGGAGAAACTGCTGAATGAAGACACCTACTGGTAGAAAGATAAAACTTTCAAACATTAACTCCTGGGAGGGGAGTGGTAAAGTGAAGGGGAAAAGATCATTTATGTATGTTTGTTTGTTCAAATTGTGCTTTACAAATTTTGGGAAACAGTTTATGGAACCAACAATTAGGAGATGACTGATAGAAAAAAAGGCATAAAAATGCTAATAATCAGTCAGCCACTCAGTTGACCTGAAAAGAAAAGCTGGGGAAACTAACAGACCTGCAAAATCTGAGATACTTGCTCACCTGTAGACCTGGTTGGTGCTATTTAATAACTGTCGTCGCTGAGGGACCAGGAACAACCTACATAATTTCCTTGATCAAAGTAATTAAAAGTCATCCGGTTTCTCCCAGATCATACTGAAAAACTCATTTGCTCCTGTGGTCAGATCCTCAGGCTAGATTCTAGTTATTTCTGGAGTTTATCTTTTCTTACAGGGCGTCGCTCACTTTCATACCACGGGATCTGAGCTGTTCTGAGGTCTGGGAGATCAACATTTCGATTGGTTCAGTGTGAGGGTCAAAGTCTGCAATACTACAAAGTTAGCCATTATTCCTCCTCTCTTTGGACTGGTTGGATTGGACATGATGGGAATTGAAAAGGATCAAAAGCAAGGGCACTTCTCAGGGGCGAGTTACAGGAGGATGGAGTTGCAAATAAAATTAGCAATTTTGAACGTGAACGTGCTCATTTGTGCTGTCCGTTAGACCAAGTGAAGCCCTGAATAGCAATGAGGTTGGGAGATGTGGGTTTGGGAGTTAACATGTTGTACTTAGCTCTGCTGATACCTAAAATTTAACCATCATGAACAGTAGAGTGAGAAGAGGGTGAAGGACCAAGAATTGAGATTTCAGCATCAATAACATCCAGTGGCTTGGGGAATAATGGGGCCTCAGAAACCATATTCAGATGACTCACCTGACTTGTCCAATGCTAACTGAAATTGTCTTGGGCCTTCACTGTTGATTTAGGAGTATGTAGTTATTGAGGAAAATAAGCATAAGCTTCAGATTATAAGGAGTTCATACACCTTAAAGAAAACCAAACGGTTCCTTTGTTTTTAAGGTGTAGGAAATGGAAGAGATGTACGAGGGGACAAAATTGTAAGTGAAGACAACTGACTTCTATGGAGGTTGACATTTCAAATACTGTTTATAAATAAAGGAGCATTTAGAACTAATATGAGAACATCTACCATTTTTTTGGTCTGTGGGAATCTCATTCCTCCATTTAAGAGCAAACTCACCTTGCACATCAACACCAGGGAAGCCTGCCATGCTTTCTAGCTATATATTCAAAATTAGTATCTGTTCTAAGTTAGCCAATAGGGAGAACCATGGTCTGAGGGAGGACGCGGGAAGGGGAGGCCATCAGGCAGAGCTTAAAGGCTACAATGGAGCTTACCAACTGCCCTCCCCTCCGGGCTGCACGGCCAGCAATCCAGCTCCAGCTCCACCTCCACCTCCGGACAAGGCCCAGAGTACCAGATGTCAACCTCAACCCCAGGCCGGCCTCCCCAGAAGCTCGTATGGGGAGCAGGTCGCCGCCGCCACCTTCCCCACACCCACCCCAGGGCTCACTTGCCATCACGGACAGGGCATCTATCCCTCCTTTGTCCCTCCGCGGACTACTGTGTTAGGTTTAGCGACCCACCGTGTCTCGCCTGGCGTCAGCTCAGCTTCACCATCCGTGTGCCAGCCTGCCAGCAGGGAACATAAGGCGGGACGGGTAGAGACGGTGCCCGAGGACCCCAGCGGCAAAGGCTACAGTGAGCACTGCTCACCCACGTCCCAGGCTATGGGGCAAAGGGGCGGGATCCGCGGAGACGACGGTGGGCCAAACCGAGGGCCTCAGGACCTCGACGTGCGGCAGCAAGGGCCCGCCGAGCAGCAGCCCCAGCACTCGCAGCCCCGCGTTCGGCCCGCAAGGCGGCTGCCGCCCCAGCACGACTCGGCCCCGGCGCCGGCCGGTCCCACAGGACAGAGACAGTGATGTCAAGGGATAAAGTAGGAAACACTGGGCGGCCACCGACGGCTAAACAGGACCCGACTGCCGCTGGGCACACGTCTCCGAGCAGCCCGGCGGCGGACAGCCCCTCACCCGCATGTAACACCTGCCGGATGACTCCCACGGGGGTCTCCAGCAGGCAGGAGCCGGGACACACCAGGGCTGGGGCGCAAGCCGGCAGCCAGGCAAGTGGGGGCCGCTGGCCCCCGGGGAGGCTGCGGAAGCCTTCGGCTGCAAGTCGGCCACCGCTCCAGCCTTACGCATACACACGGACTGGCCTCCGCGCCCCACACTACCGGGGCTCGGCCGTGGTGCTGCCCCAGCTCTGGCGAACGCGCCCCACACGCCGACATGCCCAGTGCTCTGTTGAGGACAGACGCTCCGTCCGGACTGCAGTCAGCCGCCGCGGCGAGGTCCGTCCCCTGCGGGTTAGAGCGAGGCTGGTGACGTCGGGAGGGCCCAGAACGCAGAACACGGATCTGAAAGGCGCAGGCACACGGGCAGGGCTCGGAAAGGCCTTCCGTGCAGCCGGCCTCACCACCCTCGGGCTTCCTGCGAGCGGGCGCCGCCCACCCCGTCCCCTCCAGGACGTCGCAGAGTCACGTTCCCAGAGCTCCTGCGTGAGGCACACGCATGTGCCGCGGCCGGCGTCTAGGAATGAATGAGAGCCACCTGGCTGCTTCAGGCGGCACGCGACGGTGGAGCCACACCCGCGCGTGCGCCGCGCCAGATGCTGGCTGGGTAGCACTCCCCGGCCCAGGAGGCATTGCGGGAGCCGCAGGCAAAGGACAGCGCTCCGCCCACCGCGGGGCCGGGAACGCTGCGCACCAAGGAGAAAAACTTGCGTGTCCGCGTTGGAAGCCACCCCTGTGGCTCCTGCGCACGAAGAGTATCCGTACGGGTATCCCAGCCGCTGGGCGCACTGAAGCCACCTCAGCGAGGGCACGTCGTCGCCGCCCAGCGCCCCTGCCGGCCGGGGCTGGAGCTCCCCGAGCGTCAGGCACGCGGCCCCCGAGCACTCGCCGTCAGACCAGGGCCTGCGCCGCTCCCCCAGGCGCGCCTGTTGGAAGCCTGCAGCGACTTCTCGGTAGTCCCGGTTCGCGCATCCGGGCCGCGCGGCAGTTTGCAAAGACGCCAGAGCCACGTGTCAGATTTGCGCCGCGGCTCATCACGCCCGCAGTGCGCGCCCGCGGATGCTCCGCGCGCAGCTGCGCAGGGGCGCCTCCCACGCGTCAGGGGCCCGGGGATCGCCGGGAAAAGGGTGACACTGCCGCTTGGTTTCAGGCACTCGGGGCAGCAGAGAGGGCCAGAGGGCTGCAGCGCGGAGGGACGCCCGCCTCCCGACTGGCGCAGCCAGAGCCGGGCCTGGTGGGCGCGCTCACGCGGACCAGCTCCGGCGGCTCCTTGGGCAGCCCACCAAGGGCCGCTACCGGAAGGTCTGCGTCCATCCGGCCAATCTCTTTCCTGGCGGGGGAGCGGCCTGCAGCCCCGGGAGGCCACCACGCGCCCCCCGGCTGTGGTTGGGTGTTCGCAGCGCGCCGCGGCGTACGAGGGCCGGCGCCGGCTCGGGAGGGCTTCTCAGGCCGCGCTGAACCGGGCGTCCTAGGGGTCGCTAAGCCCAGTCAGTAGCGAGTCTGATGATCTCGCCTCTTCGGCCTCCCTTCGGTCAGCCGCCTTCTTGGCAGCAAAAAATGCTAACTTAGGGCGAAAAAAATCACCGCGCCCGCGGCCAGGGCCGGCCCATGGGTCAGGAGGGCTTCCCGGGGCCGCCGCCCAGCCCCGCGTCCCCGGCACCTCCATCGGCGCCAGCCCTGCAGCTGCTGAGCCGTCTGGTCGACCCGGAAGCCCTGGGCGCCGGGGCGGGGCCGGTCCGTTGCGTATCCAGGCTGGGGCTTGGAGATGCTTCCTGGACGCGCCTCCGCCGGTCGGTGCTCGGGGCAGACGCAGGGGGCCTTTGCTGGCCCTACACTCCGTGCTGGGACCAAGGTAGGTCGCAGCGCCCGGGGGCGGGGCGTCCGGGCCCGCGGCCCCTTCTCGGGGCGCCGCAGATGGCTGGGCCGGTGTGGACTCGGGAAGATGGTGAGAACGTCTTCCAATTGCCGGGACGCACGCGCGCCGGCGTGGACGCCTTCCCCTGCCACAGCGCGGGAACCCAGTAGAGGACAGTGCCCACGAGGGACCATGGCCGGGCCCTTGGCATCCCTTGTCGGCCTCCCCATACCCAGGCCTCCGATTTCGCGCCGGGACTCGGCAAAATTGGGAAGACGTTCGAGTCCGACGGACGAGCCCGTCGCGCCCTCCGCGGGACTCCCGGCCTGGCCCAGGCGAGCTCCCCACGGGGCAGGGCGGCCCGGTCGGTCCCCGCGGGCGGAGGGGCACCGTCGGGTGCTGGTCGACCCGTCCTGGCGGCCCCGCAGATCCGCCCGGGAGGCGCCCACAGGCATCCCCACGCAGCCTCCAGCGAAGGAGTGCTCTCCGTTGGCCCTGCAAAACCCGGACGATCTCGCCAGCGCCGCCGGCCCCCTGGAAGTGCCTCGGGCACCGCGGCCAAATCCTATCCCTTATCGTTTTCGCCGGAGCTCGGGAGGCAAGGAACCATGAAGTCTGCGGCGCGGTGATCGAGAACCGAAGAGGGTGCCCCGCCGGCCGCTCAGACGCCCGTTCTCGTCCTGGCACTTCGGACAGCGTCTTTGGGCCTGCGGCGGTCGGAGGGCGTCGGTGCGGCCCCGGGGCGCCCTACACGGAGTCCCCGGCCCTGCACGGAGCTACCCCAGCAGCAGAAAAGCAACTTGGACAATGTTTTCGGGTGGCTGCTGGGAAGTGGACTGACTCCCTAGGCGGCTCGTGGCCTCCGCACGCGGCTGTGGACAATTCCCAGGAGACGATGGCGCGCGGGGCGCCCCAGCCCAGAGGCTTTCCTGAGACGACTTTGAGAACGTTTTGCGGGCCGACGTTGCAAACTGAAACCATGCAAGTACTCAGAACAAGTGATGAATCGTTTTATTTCTATCATTTCGAGCAGAGGGGTCTTTCTAAAGCATTGAAAACAAAGCCCAGAAGACATAAAGGAAATTTGTAAGTCCGGGAAGAGGAAATCCCGGGGCAAAACACCTCTAAAAACTGAAATCAGTCAAAGGGAGAAATTAAGTTTAAAGCCCGTTTATCGCTTACAAACTGCAGTCCAGGACCGTCTCTCTCCTCTGCTCTGGAAGAAGCCAGCCAGCAAGCCAGCCCCTCCCCTTAACCTGTCAGGTTCAGACGCGCCACGGTTGCCCAGGTAATCACCCACTGACATGGAGATGACTGCTCTCCACCCCTGAGGAATGATGCAAATGCTCTAAAGCCATACTTCTCTCCACCTCTGAACACCTACTGATATGCAGAGGTACCAAAGCCAGGTGAGATATTCTGGAAATATTACAATTTTACCCACAGTAGGTGAAAGGAAGAGAATTATTCTTAACAAGGTCTGTTTGTACAGAATTCTCTTAGTCTTTGGCTTCCTGTCCCTGATGATCAGAATTGTCACTTTTTGGGGGCATAGGGAGGACATCTTCCATGGTGGCGCTGTGGGTGTCTCCTGAAGGATAGAGGAAGGGTCAGCTCGCCCTTCTTGCTTTTTTAGAATTTGCTTTGTTTTGTTTTGCTTTGAAGTGTCTGGCGCTCAGAACACTATTCTGGTTTCCTTTATATCTGAGTCTTTTAACTTCGGTTTCGGTTTTAGCAGGAGGAGGGACACATTTTTCCGACATGGTGGGTGGTCAGGGAGGGGTAAGATGAGCACAGGCCTGTGCATAGTCTTTTCTTATGTGGCAGGAAGATGATCCCGCCCTGGCCACATGGGGTCTAATTCCTCCATAACAGCCTGACAAGGCATCAGGGGAAAAGAGGGAGGGTAAATGTTAGGCCATGGAGAAGACTGATCATAAATGCTGGGGTTTCCAGAGCAAGGATGTCATCAGAGGCACGCTGTTGCTCTGGGAGGAGGGGGTTCCCTGCCCAGGCAAGTTCTTCATGAGTTTGATGAGACTGAATAAAGACAAGGGCAGGAAGTCGAGGACTAAAAGGGGCCCATACCACATTTATTCTCACAGTGGTCACAGCTTGGTCTTCCCTCTGGTGGCCCTGTCTCCCTACTGCCTCTGCTCGGAGCAGCACCCGGGCTGCGCGGCCTCTCCCCCCTGCTTCCTCTCTCCACCCACTAAGATCTCTGCACTCAATGGCGAGTACCTTCTCTGCTCTCCCCACTCGCTCCCAGTCTCTTGGCTTTCTCCTGTACTCCCTGGCCCTTTCGGCTCTCTGTCCTTTCCCGCTCCTCTGCCCTCTGATTCACTGCCTCTACCCCTGGGAGGAACTCTGTGGGCGGGCCTCTGGTGACTGGCGGAAGACCAACCAATTATATACCGGGAACTGAGGAAGAGCGTGAATAGGCGTTTCCGCTCGTCCCCAGGGCCGGTACTCCCATGCACGTGGCCTGCCAACGTTCTGCAGCCCATAGGTATGCAAAGCAGGCTCTTTATGTACGCAGTGGGCGATATTAAGGCCAGGTAGGAGTCCTAGTCAGAAATTTCCATTTTCTCCACACACCTGAACTTAAATTTCTGGACCATGTTTATGGCCAATTTAGGGTGTAGATCATTTTAAATTTACAGTGCCAGAATTTGGCCACTTGGATTTCTTGCACTGCCTCCTCGCCATTAAAAAGAGCAAAGGAGATGGGCAAACATGATGGAACCGCACAGATGGAACCCCAGAATGAAGGGGAGATTTACACTGGGCGAATTGTGACCCTATGTTTTAATTCCAGAGTTATTTTAAAAATAGAACTAAAAGTTAACATAACAAGAAGGATGTGAATGTACTTAGTAATGCTACTGAACTATGCTTATCAGTGGCTAAAATGGTAAATTATAAGTGCTGCATATTTTTACCATGGTTTAAAAAATCAAACCACCCTGTCCTTGACTTGGAGTAAGGGAGTTCTGGGGTCTGTTGGAGAGGGTCATCAGCCACGTGAAAAGCCAGGGCTCAGAAATTTGGTTTATTTTCTTCCTACCGTTCATAACATTTACCCATGAGTTATGTGTACTTCTTGGGGGAGGAGTGTGGTGCTTGGAGACATTGCAGAACAGCTAAGGCTGTTGCCAGATCTTTTGTCAGTGCCCGTGGCAGCCTGCGTGTGCCCCCAAGAACACACAGAATCTTGGTGTGGGAGGTGGGGAAGAGTTTCAGTGTGTGTGTCTGTATTCAGCAGGAGTAGGGGAGGAAATGATGTTCCCTCTATTACTCTTCTAGGTTCTTGGTTGATACACAAAAAGGTCAAGAAGGCAGCTCAAGAGAGAAACACACAGTTTCTTAACATGTGCAATGCACAGCACCTGGGAGAAAGCTAAACAAAAAGTAACTCAAAATGGCAGCTCAGAATTCCAACTTCTATAGCGCCTTCAACCAAAATTATAAGGTTGTAGAGAAATGACAGGAGAAAGGAAAGCAGTTTTAGGCTTCCAAGGTTAGCAACTGTGGGAAGGGAAACATATGGGAGGAAACTAGTGGAGTACAGTTTTGTTTACAGGTTCCTCTGGTGCCTTCTCTGGGCTGAGAATTTCTTCTTCCTCCTGGTCCAGGGAGGGTACCTTTCATGTGGGAGTTTTATCTCCTTTCAGGCAAAAAAGTGAGTCATTCTTGTACGTGCTGTTTCTTAAGTGCCTGGAATTGAAAATTATCACTGATGTGCTCAAGTGGACTGTTTCAGGGCGACATATTCTGGTTCCCTACTTCATAGAGAAAACTGTTCTTTCATCATTTCATAAACGTTATGTACCCATGCTTGCCCTCATGGGTGTCTGTCTGGGCCTCAGCCTAGCTAGCGGCTCCGTAGTGGGCGCCCTCTGCCGGCACACGAGACAAATGCAATATATTCAGAGCCCCCCCCACCCCCGCACCCTCCCCCCCATGCTCCACGCGGCCCTTCAGCGAGGCCGGAGGCACCCAAGCATCCTGACCCTGGTGTGCACCTTTGCCACCTTTACTCACTCCCTTCCTTCTTGGTTCTTTATATGTGGTTATTTGATAATCCAAGGTTACAGCTGATAAACACTATTGCACTTGTGGAAACATGTTTCCCGACTTTTAGCCCCTTTGTTCTCCTCAGTAATAACAACTCTGTCTCCAGGATCTATTTTCCCTTCTGGGGCAAAAGGTAATTTTCTCTACATGTGTCACTAGATCTGATACTTTGTGTTCTTTGCAAAATAGTCACGTGTCCATTTGTCTACTATGTAAGGCTAAGCCTTTACTGTTGAGCAGGGACTAAAGAAATTCAGTGGTGTAGTAAGTTAGAACTAGTAGGCTCAGCTCTCTCAGAGGTTGAAATATATTTCAGTGACCTTAGGAAATACATTTTTCTTCATTCCAACTGAAATGGGTAGTATCATCTACTGAATACATCTTATACTTGTTTCTGAACAGCTGTGATACAGATTTCAGTTTACACGGGCTTCATCCTGGTCCCAGTGCTTTGGGACAAATCAGAGCAGGAGA
This sequence comes from Phataginus tricuspis, assembly GCA_029783875.1. NCBI lineage: Eukaryota > Metazoa > Chordata > Mammalia > Pholidota > Manidae > Phataginus > Phataginus tricuspis. The sequence goes on along the minus strand of JAQQAC010019400.1, from coordinate 19,339,506 downwards.
AACTGCCAAATCCTTAGAAATATAAGCAATTTGAAAGTAACAAAAGACTCTGTGACTAACTCCTCTATCATGTCAAACTATCATTAAGGCACCTTATCACAGCATTTTTCTTTTTGAATTGTCTGTAAAATACTGGGTCTGTTTTACAATAGGTGGCAACCTAACTTTGGTTTTAAAAAATACTTTAGCTAGTACATGGTCTTTAAACATATATCTATACAAATTATTACACAATTTAAATTACTATAAATGCTGGAAGGTCAAGTTTAGGTGAATATGAGAAAATATAACCCATGAACATGACTTAGTCTGAAACCTCAAGGAAAGATTCTTTGGGAATATGCTTTTGTGTTTGAAATGAATGCTCTAAAAAAATTTACTACGTGTAGAGTGTTGGGATGAGAATTTCAAATAGAGAAAAGTGCATGTGAAGGGTTGGTGCTGGGAAGCCATGTGAGCATTCTAGAAAAAGAGGGCTGAGGAAGAAGGAAGGACAGTTCACATCAAGACACTGATCTGAGGAGATAGGATAATTTCTAATAAATAATAACAGCTCACCCATAAATCCAATGTATGCAATTTATAAATTTGAAATAATTAGAAATTAAATGTTAGTCTTAAATAAACTACAATACTGTAATAAATTTTTACATGGAAACATCAGTGAGATGTATTTCAATTTTTAAAATAAATCAGCTTATTTTGTTCAAAGCCAAAATGATAAGGATATATGAACTTTGAAAAATGTAATTTCTGAATATTTATATACATAAACTATATGTTTAAAGAGCCTTAACAATATGCAAAAACTCTGTCTCCTTTTCTTATCTAGTAACCTAGAGGTCAAGGACATAATTCAAAATCACAATTTAATAATTTTTACTTGAAAAAAATCTTTGAGCAAGATTGTGTTTAGCAGTATAAAGAGCAAATCTTTTGTAAAGCATTATATTAATAGTTATTTTTCTTTTAACCTGTTAGGAAAATTGTTGTTCTTAACAACAGTAAGTGTACTTTTTCAAGATTTTTGTTATTTTAACTCTTGAAAGTTTCATTTTCTTTTTGGTATCACTAATATACAATCACATGACCAACATTGTGGTTACTAGATTCCCCCCATTATCAAGTCCCCACCACATACCCCATTACAGTCACTGTCCATCAGTGTAGGAAGATGCTAGAGTCACTACTTGTCTTCTCTGTGCTATACTGCCTTCCCTGTGTCCCCTTTGTGTGCTAATCATAATGCCCCTTAATCCCCTTATCCCTCCCTTCCCACCCATCCTCCTCAGTCCCTTTCCCTTTCATAACTATTAGTCCATTCTAGTGTTCTGTGAGTCTGCTGCTGCTTTTTCTTTCAGTTATTTACTTTGCGCTTATGCTGCACATATGAGTGAAATCATTTGACACTTCTCTTTTTCCGCCTGGCTTATTTCACTAAGCATAATACCCTGTACCTCCATCCATGTTGTTGCAAATGGTAGGATTTGTTTTTTTCTTATGGCTGGGTAATATTCCATTGTGTATATGTACCACATCTTCTTAATCCATTCATCTACTGATGGGCACTTAGGTTGCTTCCATTTCTTGGCTATTGTAAATAGTGCTGCAATAAACATAGGGGTGCATCTGTCTTTCTCAAACTGGGCTGCTGCATTCTTGGGGTAAATTCCTAGGAGTGGGATTCCTGGGTCATATGGTATTTCTATTTTGAGTTTTTTGAGGAACCTCCATACTGCTTTCCACAATGGTTGAACTAATTTGCATTCCCACCAGCAATGTAGGCGGGTTCCCCTCTCTCCACATCCTCGCTAACATTTGTTGTTGTTTGTGTTTTGGATGTTGGCCATCCTCACTGGTGTGAGGTGATATCTCATTGTGTACTGATTCAATTTTGTTGCTGGTGATTGGTCTGTTTAGTTTTTCTGTTTCTTGCTTGGTCAGTCTTGGAAGGTTGTATTTTTCTAAGAAGTTGTCCATTTCTTCTAGGTTTTCCAGCTTGTTAGCATATAGATTCTCACAATATTCTCTTATAATTCTTGGTATTTCTGTGGGGTCCGTCGTGATTTTTCCTTTCTCATTCCTGATTCTGTTTATGTGTGCAGATTCTCTTTTCTCTTAATAAGTCTGGCTAGGGGTTATATATTTTGTTTATTTTTTAAAAGAACCAACTCTTGCTTTCATTGATTTTTTCTATTGTTTTATTCTTCTCAATTTTATTTATTTATTCTCTGATCTTGTCCCTCCTTCTGGTGACTCTGGGCCTCATTTGTTCTTTTTCCAATTTCAGTAATTGTGTCTTTAGACTATTCATTTGGGATTGTTCTTCCTTCTTTAAGTAGGCCTGGATTGCAATATACTTTCCTCTTAGAACTGCTTTGCTGCATCCCACAGAAGTTGTGGCTTTGTGTCATTGTTGTCATTAGTCTCCATATATTCTTTGATCTCTATTTTAATTTTGTCATTGACCCATTGATTATTTAGGAGAATGTTAAGTCTCCATGTATTTGTGAGCCTTTTTGTCTTCTTTCTACAATTCATTTCTAGTTTTATACCTTTGTGATCTGAGAAGTTGGTTGGTAGAATTTCAGTATTTTTTAATTTACTGAGGTTCTTTTTGTGGCCTAGTATGTGGTCTATTCTGGAAAATGTTCCATGTGCACTTGAGAAGAATGTGTATCCTGCTGCTTTTCGGTGCAGAGTTCTGTAGATGTCTGTCAGATCCATCTGTTCTAGTGTGTTGTTCAGTGCCTCTGTGTCTTTACTTTTCTGCCTGGTTGATCTGTCCTTTGGGGTGAGTGGTGTGTTGAAGTCACCTAAGATGAATGCATTGCTGTCTATTTCCTCCTTTAATTCTGTTAGTATTTGTCTCACATATGTCGGTGCTCCTGTGTTGGGTGCATATATGTTTATAATGGTTATATCTTCTTGTTGGCTGACCCCTTTATCATTAATGTCCTTCTTTATCTGTTGCTACTTTCTTCGTTTCGAAGTCTATTTTATCTGATACAAGTACTGCAACACCTGCTTTTTTCTCCTTGTTGTTTGCATGAAATATCTTTTTCCATCCCTTCACCTTTAGTCTGTGAATATCTTTGGGTTTGAGATGAGTCTCTTATAAGCCACATATAGATGGGTCTTGCTTTTTTATCCATTCTATTACTCTGTGTCTTTTGATTGGTGCATTCAGTCCGTTTACATTTAGGGTGATTATCGATATATATGTACTTATTGCCATTGCTGGCTTTAGATTCGTGGTTACTAAAGGTTCAAGGGTTGCTTCTTTACTATCTAAGAATCTAACTTAATTTTCTTGTTAAGTTATTGTGAATGCCGTCTGATGTTTCTTTATATCTCCCTTCTTATTCTTCCTCCTCCATTCTTTATACATTGGGTGTTTTAGTCTTTGCCTTTAGTTAGTATTTGAATGGTCTGCTTTCTTTGCTATGATTTTATTTTCTCTGGTGACATCTTTTTAGCCTTAGGGGTGCTTCCCTCTAGAGCAGTCCGTTTAAGATATCTTGTCGTGGTGGTTTATGAGAAGCAAACTCTCTGAACTTTCGCTTGTCTGCAAATTGTTTAATCCCTCCGTCATATTTAAATGATAATCGTGCTGGATACAATATTCTTGGTTCGAGGCCCTTCTGTTTCATTACGTTAAACATATCATGCCATTCTCTTCTGGCCTGTAAGGTTTCTGTTGAGAAGTCTGATGATAGTCTGATGGGTTTTCCTTTGTAGGTGATCTTTTTTCTCTGTCTAGCTGCCTCTAATACTCTGTCTTTATCTTTGATCTTTGCCATCTTAATTATTATGTCTTGGTCTTGTCTTCCTTGGGTCCCTTGTGTTGGGAGATCTGTGGGCTTCCGTGGACTGCGAGACTATTTCCTTCCCCAGCATGGGAAAGTTTTCAGCAATTATTTCTTCAAAGACACTTGCTATCCCTTTTTCTCTCTCTTCTTCCTCTGGTACTCCTATAATGCAAATATTGTTCTGTTTGGATTGGTCACACAGTTCTCTTAATATTCTTTCATTCCTAGAGATCGTTTTATCTCTTTCTGCCTCAGCTTCTGTGTATTCCTGTTCTGATTTCTATTCCATTATCAGTCTCTTGCATCTCATCCAGTCTGCTGTTAAGCCCGTCAATGGCTTGGCTGATTTCTGCATAGTCTTTCCTCACTTCCCTCACTTCCTCCCTCAGCTCTTGCACATTTCTCTGTAGATCCATCAGCATGGTTATGACTTTTATTCTGAATTCTTTTTCAGGAAGATTGTGCATGTCCATCCCATCAGGCTCCCTCTCTGGGGTTGTCTGGCTAAGCTTTGTACCATATTCCTGTCTTTTCATGGTGATAGAAGTGGTCGCTGGTAGGCACCACGTGTGTCAGCTGGGCTCTTTAAGACTTTTAAAAAAAAGAAAAAAAAAAACGCCTGCCAGGAGTAGATTCTGTGAGGATGCTGTAGGTGGCACTGCTGCTCCACTGTTCTGTTCCACCGGACCCTTTGTGGTGGCGGCCCGGGGGGAACGAATGGGAGGCTGCAGATCTCTGTAGCAAGCCTCGGTGCGGCTCCTTTGCCCGGCCACAGCCAAGGGGTCTGAAATACCCCAGGACTCCCAGCCTGCTGGGCTGAGTGTGCTGGGACGATTTTGTTCCGCTGTTGGGCCCTTGTTTCCTTAAGACTTTTAAAAAAGCATGCGCTTTTCTTTTGTCCTGGGGAGCCAGCTGAGAGGACCCGGCTGTGCTGTCCCTCTCAGATCCTGCCCCTCTGTCTCTCCAATCTCCGATACACCGCACAATGTGTGTCAGCACTCCCGGCACAGATCACCAGGGCTAGTTATTTGGCAGGCCCATGCCTCCACTCCCTCCCCGCTCCGAATCCTTTCCTCCCACTGGTGCACTGGGATGGGAGAGCACTCGGGTCCCGTCCCGCCGGGTTGCAGCCCCATATCCTACCTGCTTCGTGATGCGCTGAGTCCCCGCTGGTGCAGTTCTAGCCTGGCTGTTGTACTGTATCTTCTGGTCTTTTAGGAATAGTTGTATTTGTTGCATTTTCATAAATATATATCGTTTTGGGAGGAGATTTCCGCTGCCCTGCTCACGCCACCATTTTCGCAGAAGTCCAGTTGTTTTCATTTTTAATGCAAACTGATTGTAATCTGGATGCAAAACATCCTCAGGGAACGATTATGTGAGTCTTACTAGTCTTTTAAACTATAAGTACCACTTACCACTTTTAAATTCTTGTTCATTTAATGAAGTTTCTAAGCCATTTGTCCATTAGAATGTGCACAATTTAGATTTCGCTTTTCGATTATTTTATACTGTTTAACATGCTCACCCTTCCCCCATATTTCTTTTACAACAGCTATGCTCAACATCATGTAACATAAGGGAAATGCAATTAAAACCACAGTGAGATACGGCTATCCATTTACTAAAATGACCAAAATTTAAAAAGACCAACAATATCCACTGTTACCGAGGCTATGGGAGAAATGGTATTCTCATACACTGCTGGTAGGAACACAAAAGAAACAATCATTTTAGATGACAATTGGTTGTTTCTTAAAAAGTTAAACATTTGCCTATGCTCTAACCTAGGCGGTATTGCACTTCAAGGTATTAAAATATGAGAAAGAAAACATAAATATTAAGAAATCCAATTTTTGCAGTTTTATTTATAACAGTCCAAACTGGAAACAAAAACACCCATAAACATGAATAAATAAATAATGGTGTATCAACAGCATATACTTCTCAACAATTAAAAAGAATGTACTATTCACATAAGCACCACTGATGAATCTCAAAAGAAATGTCACGTGAGGGCACCCACAGAAAAGAAAGACTGAACACTATGATTTCAATCATGAAAAATTCTATAAAATGCAAATTAACCTATTATAATAAAAAGTAAACAATGGCTGCCTGGAGAACAGAAATTATTTACGTATACAAGGTAAACATGGAGGTGGTAGAAAGGCTTATTATGAGTGTTAACAGGTTTACAGTTTTATATGAATGGCAAGACCTATCCAATCGGACAGGTTAGAGATAGAGCTCACTGCACATCTCCACAGCCGCTCGCACCCTCATGCTAGAAGACCCAGCTCACTTCAAACCACCCATAGAATGAATAGAACTGCCAAGATTAAAGGGTGGCTTAAACACTAAGACTTTTATTACTGTATACACACAAGCATGGGAGGCATACTGTTCCCATGTTGGTGATTTTAAGACTGGAAAATTCCATCACTAGAGTATCACAAGACTAATAATATTCCCAAAGAATGGAGTCCATCTCCAATCACCAACAGAATCTTCTACGCCAAATCAGGAAAAGGTGCACAACCCGACCCATCGGAGAGCAACAAAACAGGAAAAGTGCCCTGGCTGTTCATGAATCATCCTGTAAATGGGAGAACACTGGGCTTTCCCTCCCCAAACACACTGGGATAGATGAAATGCACACTGTGGGCACCTGCCAGGTGTATATGTGAAGTGACTTCTGCCACAGAATTGCCAGTGACATCAATCTGGCACCTGGACTGGTTAAAAAGTACAGTGCAATTTCCCACATACCTGGAATTTGGATGTATGAGGTTCAATATAGGCAAATGGCACCTTCCCAAGGGATCGTCTTCAGTGTTTTTGCATACAGAAATAACATAAACCTTAACATTTAATAGATCTCCCATTTGACGGTATGGTATCCAATGTGGTAAGTCCTTTGGCTGAAGGCTTTCTCCCATTCACTGCACCTGTAAGGCGTTTCTCCACTGGGAATTCTCTGGAGTTTAATTTCACACTCATAAAGACTTCATAATTTCACTCATAAAGTATGAACAGTACTAGTCACTGAACTTGGAGCTATGGCTAGACCATTTCCTAAATTTATTGCCAGCATAAAGACTTTATCCAGTGTGAACTCTTCGGTGTTTTATGAGGCTAGAGCTGTGGCTGAAAGATTTCCCACATTCCCTGCACTCATAAGGCCTTTCTCCTGTGTGAACTCTCCTGTGTTTAATGAGGCTGGAGTTTTGAGTAAAGGATTTCCCACATTCACTGCACTCATAAGGCCTAGATCCAGTATGTACTCTCTGATGTTTTAAGAGACTGGAACTGTAAGTAAAGAATTTACCACATACACTACACTCATAGGGCCTTTCTCCAGTGTGAACTCGCCGATGTTGAAGAAGTGCAGAGCTTTGGCTAAAAGACTTCCCACATTCACTGCACTTGTAAGGCCTTTCTCCACTGTGAACTCTATGGTGTTCAATGAGGCTGGAATTTTGAGTAAAGGATTTTCCACATTCACTGCATTTGTAGGGCCTTGATCCAGAGTGAACTCTCTGGTGTTTTATGAGGCTGGAGTGGTAGGTAAAGAATTTCCCACATTCACTGCACTCATAAGGCCTTTCTCCAGTGTGAACACTCCGGTGTTGGAGGAGCGCAGAGCTTTCACTAAAAGATTTCCCACATTCACTACACTCATATGGCCTTTCTCCAGTGTGAATTCTCCGATGTTTAATGAGATTGGACTTGTTGCTAAATAATTTTCCACACTCTTCACACTCGTGAGGCCTTGCTCCAGTGTGAACTCTCCGGTGTTGAATGAGACTAGAGCTTTGCCTAAAGGATTTCCCACATTCCCCACATTTGTAAGGTTTCTCCCCAGTGTGAACTCTCCAATGGTCATTGAGGCTGTAGCTTTTGCTGAAAGATTTCCCACATTCTCTGCACATATAGCATCTTTCTCTGGTGAGGACTCTCTGGTGCTGAACCTGTGTGTGTTTGCAACTCAAGTCTTCCACGAATTCTCCTGAGTTGTAGTAACTCTCTTCTGCATAAAGGGCTACCCCACACTCAGTTCTGTTTGACTTCTCCCTGCTGTGTGTGGCCTGATGCTGGAGCAATTTCGAGCTGCCTTGGAAGGCCCTCACCTCCCTACAGGAAAAGGGCCTCCCTAACACACGCAACTTGCAGGTTCTGCTCATGTGGCTTCTGAAGAAGCATGTCTCTTCAATGTGGTGCCTCTGATGCTGAAGTTTTGCCCTGAAATCCAACTGTCTCTCACATGCCC
>JAQQAC010019400.1:19287695-19322534 GCA_029783875.1 Phataginus tricuspis | reverse complement strand
TGTAAGTGATTAATATGATTTCCCACATTTCCCCTTTTGTTTTTAAATGATAGAAATATATGTGAATATATTTGTAGAAAGGTACTAGAATAATGATTAGCTGGGCTCGACCTGTAACACAGCCTGTCACAGGGAGTGTCTCTCTCATCTGGGGGGGTGAGGTTCTGAGCCTCACCTCAGTTGGCCCCCACGTTGCTCACCTGAGGTCCCTTGCAACTGTGCCTGTCTTAGGTTGTTCCTCCAGTGAGGAATCTTACCCGTCTCTGCCTAACCAGCCATCTCCTGGGACCAAACAGGGAGATAAAATATAAAAGACAGGACAGCCAGCAGCTATAATTCTGGATAAAATCATAATATGCTTATATTCTTGCAGAAAATGCAGGTGGGGAATCAGCATTTGATCTCAAAAAGTAGCTTAAAAGGAATCACTTATTTCTTGAAGTTAATTCTTGAAAAGTAGCATAAGCATGTACTAATGGATATATGGAAACTTTCTGAGGGAGAATCCATTGATGATGTTGAAAAAAGGAAAATTACTTATTTTTAGGGTAATGACAATCAGTATTTCCTTTAAAAATCTGAAAAAGCAATTTGCCAATGAGTGTTTTCTTGAAATACCTGCATGATATTTTGTTTAGATAACGGGAAAATAATGGACTGAGGATCCTGACCAATCATCTGTCTTAATCTCTGTCATCCTTTAAGGATAACGGAGGCAACTTTGTCAATGTAAGGTTGTAATGAAGGTTTAGTTTGATATTGTAAAAATATCCATTCTAACCAACCGTCACATTGACAGAGCGATCCTGTGGGAGAATGAGGAGTAAAGTAAATTAATAAAAGCAAAGGTTTGGGTAAGTCAACTTTTGATAATTGAGCTTTTTGGATATGTTGTTCTATCCACTTAAGTTCTTCCTCAGCTTTTGAGGTTAAGTCTCTAGGACTATTAAGATCTGGGGGTCCTTTTAAAATATCAAAAAGGTTTTGAATTTGTAAGTATGAATGCCTAATAAAGGTCAAATCCAATTAATATCGCCTCTGTATTATTTTCTAGGGCCTCAGAGGCTGGCTCGACTGGGGGTTTAAAGGCTGAGACTCCTTAATGGGAATTTCATCTTTATCAAATTTAAAGTTTTAAGATGATCTCTTCTTATTTGAATTTTCTGAGGGATTATTGAATTTTCTTGAATCTTATTTCCTAAATAATTCATTGGGTATTGTAGTTGTATCTTATTAGGAGCTATTTGTAAGCCCCATTGTTTTAATTCTACTTCAGTGTCTTCAAGAATAGCAGTAAGTGATAGATGTTTAGGTAGAGCTATGAGGATATCACCATATAGTGAATAATATAGGCTGAAGGCCATTTGGTACATATAGGCTGAAGAGCCCTGTGTACATAATTCTGACAAATTGTAGGGCCATTTAGCATTCCTCGAGGAAACACTTTCCACTGGGTTCTTTCTGAAGGGACTTGTAAATTTAAAGAAGGAACAGTAAAAGCAAACTTTTCTCTATCTGTTATAGCTAAAGGAATTGTAAAAAAGCAATCTTCAAGATCAATAATAGCCACGTTCCAATCCTTTGGAATCATAGCCGGAGAAGAGAGCCCTTGTTGTAAAGGTCCCATAGGTTTAAGAACTGCATTAATTTGTCTTAAGTCATGCAAAAGTCTCCAATTTCCTGATTTCTTTTTTATAATAAATACAGAATTCCACGGGCTTGTGGAAAATTCTAATCTGTCTAACTGAAGTTGTTCTTGAACTAATGTGTGTAAGGCTGCCAATTTTTCTTTGTTAAGGGGCCATTGATCCACCCAAACAGGCGTCAGAGTGGCCCACTGTAATGGTGCAGGAGCTGGCAGCCGTGTATCAATGGCCCTTAAGAAAAAGACTGAACCGATGAAGGTTCGTCAAAAGACAGTGTGGAATGCCATTGCTGCATTAAGTCTTGTCCCCAGAGATTAATCGCTACATCTACAGTTAAAGGTTTTAATAAAGCTACTTGTTTCTTGGGACCTGAGCAGCGCCATGTGGCTGAACTCTGCCATACTTGAGTAGCTGCACCAATGCCTGAAACCTAAATATGTTTTTCTCGTTTGGGTCAGTTTTTCGGCCAGTGTTTAAGAGCAATTACAGACACATCAGTTCCTGTGTCTAACAAGCCTGTAAAAGACTTGTCTTGAATACACATTTTGCATTGAGGTTTGTCAGATGTAATTTTTGCGTTAAGCCATATTTGTTTGTCTGTACTCCCAAATCCACCTTGTCCCCTTTCATAAGGTATTGCTGACGGTGGGAGAGAGGGAAGTAAAAGTAATTGAGCAACTCTTTCTCCTTGAGGTATATATAATTCTTTATCAGATGACACCATTATTTTCATTTCACCTGTATAATCTTGATCAATAACTCCAGGTCTTACTATTAATTCTTTTAAATGTCCAACTAATGCGACCTAAAAGTAATCCTATAGAATTAGCTGGTAAAGGACCAAAAATTCCTGTACTCAGTAATTGGACTTGTTGTGATGGGTGTAAATATACAGACTGAGAAGAGGCAAGATCTACAGCGGCACTTCCTTTAGTGGCTGCTTGTAAATCGTGCCATGTTCTTTTAACTGGAGAAGATGCCTCTGTATTATTTTCTAGGGCCTCAGAGGCTGGCCCGACTGGGGGTTTAAAGGCTGGGACTCCTTAATGGGAATTTCATCTTTATCAAATTTTGAAGACATTCATTAGACCAATGTCTCCCCTTTTTTACATTTTGGGCAAACAGACGGCAGTTTATTTTTGAAATTTTGTTCTTTTGTCCTCTGTTGTGGTTGGCAGTCTTGTTTCATATGTCCTTGTTTGCCACAACCAAAACATTTCAAATTTTTTCCACTTCCTTTAGACTTGCCTCTCATGGCAGCTGCCAACAAGTTGGCTTGATATGTGGGAGAGCCTGTATCTGCACAGCTTTAATACAGTCTTCCAGTGTAGCCCCTGCAGCCTTCAGAGGCCGCAAGACTCGCTGACACTCGGTATTTGCATTATCACAGGCTAACATTCGCAGCAGCAGATCCCTGAAGTCTGGATGTGCTACAGCTTTTCTCAAGTTATCTTGTAATCTCGCAACAAAATCAACATATGGCTCATTAAGTCCCTGTTTAAGTTTACGGAAAGGCAAGGCAGGCTTCCCAGCCGCCTGTATTTTCTCCCAGGCCTTCAGACAACACAGACAACTTGTGTTACTGCTGTGTCATCATAACCAGCCTGTCTCTCTAATCGTAACCAATCTCCTTGTCCTGTTAGTTGGTCAGCAGTGATAAGGACAGGAGGATTGGTGTGCTGATTTCTCAGGGCTTGTGCTTTCGCTGCGTCACACCACCATGTTGTAAACCGTAAAAATTCAGAAGTCTCAACAAGCACGAGCCAGCAAATCCCAATCATGAGGAGTCATCCTTTCTTGCTCTGCCAGCCCCTCAAGAGACCCACAACACAGGGAGAAGTAGTACCGTAAGATGAAATAGCCTGCTTAAAATCTTTTAATGTCTCATAAGGAATGGGCGCGTAAAGCGCTCTAACTCCCCCTTGTGGGAATTCAGGATCTTCATTTGGTCCAAAAGGAGTCAAAGTGACAGGCGCCACTAAAGGCGTTAACTAGGCATCTAGATCACCTTCCCTTTGGGCTTTACGTATTCCTGCTGCAAAGGCAGGTGCAGTTGGAGCAGAAACAGAAGCCTTTCCCCGAGAGGGCTGAGCAGGGCTCTCATCCTCCGTGTCTGAAGAAGATGACGAGGAGGATGAAGAGGAGTCAGACGGATGTGGGGAGGAGGATTGTCCAGTACATCTATCTCTCGCTCCTGCATATCCGAGTTAGTATCAGAGAGCGGGGGCGTTTGCAAAGGCTGCAGGGCGAGAGTGATCAAATTACACAAAGACCAGACAGGCACAGGGATAACGTTGCCCTGTGAGCCTTTATAAAATCTCTCAAAACATTGTCCCAGTCAGCTGTTTAAGAGTTCCTTGTGGAGGCAGCCAATCACAATGTCTTTTAATATATTTATGGAGTTGAGCAAAGTCCCTTTTGGACGTTTTCACTCCTGATGTTTTCAGGAGGGCACGGAGTGACTTTAAATAATCCTCCAGTTTAGTAGCTTTAGTTTCGTTCTGGCCCATTATAGTGTCCCTGACGTCTCGACCCTGTCCCTACGTACGCTTTCCTGGGAGCCTTACCAGATAGACGATCTTTGGAGCTTCCCGCTCTGAGTTTCAAGGTTCCCTGTTCTGGCACCACTTGTCGGTCCCTCCCTGCCACCAACCCGCAGGGAAGGGAGGCGACGCGATGAGATATCGGAGACCTGAAAGGACCAGCCAGGGGACTCCAGGCGTAACAGCTCAGGAGTGATGCTGAGAGGGCACCTCTCACCTTTATTGATCAGTAAACACAATAGAGGTCCAGGGAAAATCATACTACATAATAATTAATAAACATCCAGGAAAGACCACATTACATAATGATTGATAATCTACTTATACTTACAGGAAGAAATGTAAGTACAGTCACGTCACGAAAACAAGCATAACCATAATATACTGTTTTCCTAGCATAACTGTAATATACCATTTTCCTTTATGCATCAAGAGTCATAGGTACGGGAACTAGTGCAGGTAAGAAGCGATTAACTTGTAAGTGATTAATATGAGGTGAGAAGCGATTAACTTGTAAGTGGTTAATATGATTTCCCACACACTTGTGTTGCACTCGATGTCCCCTTAACAGTCACAACTTTCCACTCTCCACCTAACCCTCACCCAAGGTCCAGCCCCAATGGCCCTCTACTCCATGCCCAGTGACTCCTCCAGATGACTTGTGCCCCTAAGCTAATCCATCAGCCTGCCTGACTGGACCCCCAAGGCCTACCAAGGATCACAACAAAATCCTCTGGAGAGCAGTGAATCAGCCCCAGGACCAGTCTGAGGATCCTCTGGTATGAATTACTTCTGTGCCTCTGCATCTGTCTCATGTCCATTCATCCCTCAGAGGCCTTGACTACCTGCTACGCCATTTGCTCCCTTCCTACCCACTCCATGACTACTTCTCCCTCCCTAACCTGTGTTGTGACCTCCCCCACCTCCCACAACCAGAGACCCAAGCAGAAAACCCAGTCCTTGAGCACACCCTCTTTCCTCTGGGCGACTGCCATTATCACACTGACCAGGATTCCCTGCATAACGGGCTTTACAACTCACAGGCCCACTCTCCACTACTCTTTGGAGAAATCTCCATTCAGAACTCTTCCTCAGAGTTCCAGAACCCCACAAACAGTTCTATGAACATCACGTACCCTTAACAGGCCACAAATGAAACATGTTAAACCCGCAGTGAAACAACTCTTACTATGGACTTTCCCATCTCAGCTGATGGTGCTTCCATCCTTCCAGCTGCTAAGACCAAACTTTCAAGTCATTCCTGACTCCAACCTCTCTTTCTCAACCTCAAAATTAGAAAATCCAGGCAGCCAGACCTACAACACTGATGCAGAATCCAACCACTTCTCCCACATCAAGGCCATGACCCTGGTCCAACTACCATCACACTCACCCAGACCGCGGCAGGAGCCTCCTCCCTGATCTCCCTCCCACCCACTTCCTGCCCATCTCCTGGTTGCAGCCACAGGGAGCCTGAGGAGGGCGGGGTCAGATCACCTGCCTTCAGGGCTCCAAACCTGCCACTATTCCCATCACCTCCACAGAAGGCATCCAACTCCTCACAAAGGGTTCCAGACCTGACCCCTGCCTCCCTGCTCCCGGTTCTCACAAGGAAGAAAAGATAACAACAGGTTCCTGAACCAATTCAGCCTCCCCTCCAAACCTCTGCACATTCTGGCACCCATGCCCGGGACAACCGGCCACATCTCATTCCACTGGGTGCCCCCCCCCAAAAGGACCCAAGGTTCCATATAACTGGACTTGGATGAATGGGCTTGGTGTTCCCAGGCTCAAGGGCTGCAAGAGGCCAGGGGAAGCCCTGAAATAAGCTCCAGAAATGAGTATCCCTCAGCGACTCTGCAGTTAGGATTCTGTTGAAAGAGGGAGCTCATCTGAGAGTCTGGCAGTCTCGGCCAGGATGCACGCGTTCAGGCGCCAAGTACCCCTCCCTGCCCTGCTCAGGAAAGATGACTGCCCTGCCTCTGGGCCTCAGTCCTCAGGCCTGACTCCCCCAACTGTGTCATCTTTTACAGAACGTAATCTTCCTATGCCTAACTTCTATCAGCTCTCTGCCAGCTATCTTCTGAGCAGCTTTCGGGACACTTTTAGAATCCTATTTCACACAATGTCCCTGCTGTGTTCGCAACCTTCCGTGGCTCCCAGGGTCCTCAGAATGGAAGTTCAAAGCCCCCTGCCCGCTAGTCCGGGCGTGCCTCCGCCTCACACTGTTCCCTGCAGGCAGAAGGCCGACCCCAGAATCCCCGAATCCTCCCGGACGGTCGCACCTCCAGCCTCCGCACGTGCGGGTCCCCCGCCTGTAACCGTCCCCAGGCGTCGTCACCTCGGCGCTCGGAACAGGGGCCCCGCCCACGAGCGCCTCTCCGTCCCGGACCCGGGGCCTGGGCGGCGGGCCGTGAGCAGGGCCCCGCACTCGGGGCCCGAGGGTGGGTGGGGGAGGGCGGGAGGCCCGGGGACGAGCAGGTACCTGAGCCGGCCCCTCGGCGCGGCCGCCGGGAACAGCGTTGTTTTGTGTGGCACGGAAGCCCCAAAGGCTGCCTGTGCTGGTCACTCGGCAACGCACGGCCGCCAAGCTCAGGAACCGCCTTCTGTGCAGCAACGACAACGCCTTTTTCGCCTTACCGGTTGCAACCCGGCATTCCGGAACCTCAGACCCGCGGAAGTGTCCCGAAAGAAACCAAAATGACCGCTATGAAGAAGACGCCGAAGTCCCGCCCCGACGCGCGCGCACCAGAATGTTCGTCCTGGGATTTCATTGGCTCACAGCACACCCTCCGGGCGCATTGCCCTCTGGGTAACGTAGTTTCCCCAGCTGCAGAGGGCGCATTCTGGTACTTGACTTCCCTGAGAAAGGCCTGCGGGCACTGCGAGTGACGCTGGAAATGTGGACTTTAGTCTAAACGGAGAAGTAAGGGGCTTAGCCCTTCTTAAAAGGGTGGTTCTCAAGCTTCTGAGGACTGCTGTCCGCAACCGAGCCCTCATTTAGAGACATGATTTCATACTCCGTGAAGCTCAGAATGCACTCTGGGGCTAAAAATACTATTTGTTATCCCAAAAGACTACAGACCCAAAAGGGCACGTTCTCTTTCAGACATAAAATGCATCCACTCTTAGCTGTTTTGTCATAAATATTGGCCCGCCATTCAAACGCCTGTAGTCAACAAGCGTTAGTCAATTTTGCACCTGAGCCGGGCCCCACGGCGCGGCCGCTGCCATCGTACTTTTTTGGTCGTAGCGCGGCGGGCCAGGAGGCGACCCGAGTGGCGCGGTCCCGGCTCCGGCCCAGGCGCGGGCCCTGCAACCCGAACCCAGCGCTCCGGAGTTTCTGACCCCCTGAAGAAAACCAGGAAACGCCAAAGCGGTCGCCAGCGGAGGACGCGGAAGTCCCGCCCCGACGCAGCCCCAGGCACGGAGACGCGCTGGCGAGAGCCGCGTCAGAGCGGCTCAACTGCCGCCGTGTGTTCTGGGTAATGTAGTTTCCGCCACTGCACGCGGCCCGGGCGAAGGGCGCTCCGCAGCCAACCTGGGGAGGAAAATCCCCCGAGCACCTGGAAGAGAGGTGGTCTAAGGCGTCTTGCTCGCGTGCGGATGGATGGTGTTCGGGAGTGGTTCTTTCTTGTTAAGCCCGCTGCACGCAGTCTGCAGGCGAGTGTGGTCGGCAAATCATCGCTTAAGTATTTAGAGATTAAGGGAAAGATTTTTTTTTTTTAACTGATGTGAATGGTTCAGGCTCTTGTAACAAAAGACATTAATAAGAGAAAAACAAAAGTTTATATCACATATATAAATGTAACCCAGATATATATCACATATATAGATGAGTAAGACTCAGGTTTGGTGACTCAAAAAGTTGGCTTAGATCAAGCTTATACAGCATCTTCAAGAAGGAACGATACATTTTTTAGAGAAGTAAGAAGACAAAACTATGGTGAGCCTCCAGGGGAAGACAAACGCCGGGGTAAATTAATGTTAGGTAAAGGCTAGTTAGTAGAGTTTGTTACGTAAATTCCTCTGCAGATGTCCCCAGGCTGATAAAGGGGTGAGGGTGAGGGATCTAAACTTGTCTCTGGTCATTAACTTTGGTCCTCTGTAAATTTCACTCCTGCTTTTAGGCAAGTAGGGGGAAAGCAGAGGGCTTTTCTTGCTGCTTCTTAATTACCTTTAGTTCAAAATAATTCTATGTCAAAGAGGTAGTTTTGGGGTGATGTAGAGGCTGCCATGTTCCCCTGATGGAGTCAGTTTTTCACCAAGAAGCTAAATAGATGAAGAGAATGGCAAATGAGAATCCGGAAAAAACAAAAAACAAAAATAGAACTAGAGAATTTGGGACAACTTTGGACAGGGCAACCCAGGAAAGCCTCTCAGAGGGGAGATCCTGGGGCAAGTCTGAATAAAGTGGAGGGAGGCATGTGGACAACAAAGCAATAAAATTTTCAAGTCCTAACAGCAATTAGGGCTACAATGAGAGAAACACAGGGTCTCTTGGACATTTACATCCAAAGGGACAACTGCACATTATCATCACTGAGCAGTTTAATGGACTCACTGAGATTGGAAAAATACTGGCCAAACTGAACCAATCAACAGGATGCACTTTCTAACCTGTTCAAATCAGCTGGGTCAAAGTTGGAGGACAAAATGACTCACATTTCATATAATGGCTCATTATATGCTCATTTGTATACTAAAAAAAAATCACACTCCTCAGCACCACCATGACAGTTCTTCAGACAGACTAAGGAGAGAAAGAGGGTGGCACCCAGATTTTAAGAGAGCCCCACATTTCCCCCAAAATAATATGAATATCCCATCCCCTCTTAGCATTGGCCACAAAACTGCCAGACCCAGACTGTATCAGGTCACTCGTCACTGGTGCAGGCCAGGCACTGCCCTCACTTTCACTTCCAATAAACCGCTTGCAATTTCTTTCACCTGTGTGTGGCCTGGTTAATGTCACCCTGGTAAAAGTAACTTCCTCTGCTTAACTGAGACCTCCTCGGAGGTTCCTCCAACAGAATCATTTTCTAAAAGTAACCTTATCTGTGGATAAAATTGTAATATTCCAGAATTTCTCACCTGGCTCTAGTGCACCTTCATATGAACAGGCGTTCCTAAGGGGTGGAGAGGAGTATTTCAACTCCATATCAATGGGTAATTATTTGAGCTACCGAGGGCTTCACTGAGCCTGAGACATTGGGGGGAGGTCTTGCTTGCTTCTGCCCAAGCAGGAAAGAGATGGACCCCGGACGGCAGTCTGTAAGCAATAAGCAGGTTTTAAACTTTATCTCTCCCTTTGACTGATTTTGGTTTCAGCCACTTATTTTGTCCCGGGATTTCCTCTCCCCGGAGTTACACCTGGTGGTATTCGGCAGGACCTCTGAACCTGAAATCTGTCTAAATGGCTGCGACCTTTGGGAGGGCTGCCCCTAGAGATGGTGGGGAGGTGCCCAGAATCCCCCCTGTGGATGGTGGGGAGGCCCCAGTGGATGCAGCGGTGGAGGGTGCTGCTTCACCTGTTATCATCCCCCCATCTGTGGGGCTTCCAATATGGGAACACCTAGTGGGAAATTGGTCTAGGGTAAAGCACCTCCCCGAGGAGTGGGACCCTCCCCGGAACGGGGGAAGGGTGGAGACACTGGAAGCTGCAGAATTAGCCCTCCGTGAGGTAGAAGACTGCTTAGAGGCCCTTACGTGGCTGTGTAGCAGCTGGGATTTTAGGGTCTCTTTCATCGAGATAGTGGGAAATGTTATTGAGGAGAAAGAGAGGATTATCAAGAGGGTCAGCGAGGAGAGAGGGAGGGACTCAGGCAGGAGAGGGAAACACTTAAGCATCGCTTGGAGGAGCTGGGCGATAACCTATGGGATGCCATTAAAGAAGAGAGTAAATTATTAAAAAGAAAGGTCATGCTCTTGGAAGATTCCTTAGCAGCCACGAGGAGGGAGGCGGCAGGAAAAGCCGCAGTGCAGGAGGCCATGGGGGAGGGAGAGGAAAGGGCGGTTGCCTTCAGCCCCAGGGATGGAGGAGGGGCTGGGGGAGAAGAGGAGGCGGCGGGGCCACTGGCGGATCTGCTCCCCAGGCCACCGCGGGAGGTACCAGCCTCTCCTGTTTTACAGGCCCGCCCAGCTGTAATTAAGAAAATAACGAAACAACTGGGGGCTCCTCAGGGGGAGGAGCAGCCCCTCCCCGGGTTGTGGAGCCATCCATGCGCCGCCCCTATGCCCAGGGTGAGCTGGTGGACATGAGCGTCCGGTACAGGCAGAGGCCATCGGAATCTTTGCCTACGTGGCTTTTACGTCTCTGGGATATGGGGTGGAAAACACTGTTATGTCGGGTACTGAGATGAGTAGAATGGCTTCCCTGACGACTCACCCTTCCCTCCAGCAGCGGCTGCAAAATGCCCGTCACCCCTCAGGGAATCACACTCCTGGAATGGCTGACAGCTGCCATCAGGCTAGTTTGGCCTAATCAGGGTGATTTATCATATTTTCCCAGTAGTTGGAAAACGTATGCAGAGCTCCAACAGGTACTGCGGGAATTGGGTGTGAAAAATATCTGTGATACGGACCCCAGGGCCCTGATGAGGAGCTGTTCACTGTAGGAATGAGAAACCTGGGGCCACATCAGCTCCCACATCTCTTTGGGTCCCTTGTGAATACTCTCGCCCCCCACCTAGGACCACCCATAAATGAGGCTACTCGTACTTGAGCAGATCTGGGGGAGGATGAAACAATAAGGGCACGGGGGGGGGGGTACGGGCCACAACTGAAAGGAGAGGTGCAAAAGGCCCCGTGAAGGTCTCGAGGACCCAGATGTGGGTTGACTTGATAAAGGCCGGGTAGTGAAAGAAAAACTTGGTAAGCAGCCCAACAGAATATTGTTAGAACGGTGGCACCAATTAAAGCCAGAGCAGCAGTTCCAGCCGCTGAGGTCCAGGACACGGAAACCAGAGTCAAAGCCTCATGCTGCCTGTGTCCCTGCAAAACTTCCTGGGAGATGGTACTCAGGATTCACTCGAGCCCTCACCCCCCACAGGATGACGATTGGGCATCGTAGATCGACCTGGGGGGGGGGTCAAAGTCCCCACCTTGGGGGACATGGTGGGGACCAGAGGCCACATGTAGAATTAGCAATTCATTGGTCCCCTGTGAATGTACCACGTGTCCTGGTGCTGGTGGACACAGGAGCTGAGTGTTTTCTGATCCATGGCAACCCTGAGCGTTTTTCCTGGGACCCCTGCTGTAACAGATGGCTATGGGGGTAAGGCAATTAGAGTGAAGAAAGCCCAAATCTCATGGGGGATAGGGCGTTTACCCCAAAGGAGTATACCATGTACATTTATCCCACCCCTGAATATATTTTTGGGGTAGATATCCTGCAGGGCCTGTGGTTACAGACCACTGCAGGTGAGTTCAGACTGAGGGTACGTGTGGTAAAGGCAGTTCTGAGGGGACATGCTAAGCACCCACCTGCAGCTCTGCCTGTACCTCGGCGGGTGACAAATATTAAACAGCATAAATTGTGTGGGGGGCACAAGGAAATTGGAGAAACTCTACAGGAGAGAGAGGGTGGGCATCATAAAGTCCACTCATAGTCCTTTTAATTCCCCAGTGTGGCCAGTGAGAAAGCCAGACGGCTCCTGGCATATGACTGTGGACTACAGCAAATTGAATAAAGTCGCACCCGATTTGCATGCTGCTGTCCCCTCTATAGCAGACATTCTGGACACCCTCAGCCATGAGCTGGGAACATATCATTATGTAGTAGATGTTGCTAATGCTTTCTTCTCTGTTGACATAGCACAGGAAAGTCAGGAACAGTTTGCCTTCACGTGGGAAGGACAGCAATGGACTTTCACCATCCTCCCACAGGGAAACCTCCACAGCCCCACCATCTGTCATGGACTTGTAGCTCGGAAGTTGGCTATGTGAAAGAAAACACAAACAGTGCGGTTGTATCACTACCCTGATGACATTATGCTCACATCTGATGCTCTTGCAGATTTAGAAGGGGCAGCCCCTAGACTGCTGCAACATCTACAGGAGAAAGGATGGGCTGTGAACAGCACCAAGGTTCAGGGACCTGGTTTGTCTGTGAAATTCTTGGGGGTTGTCTGGTCGGGTAAAACTAAAGTTGTCCCAGAAGCAGTTATAGACAAGGTCCAGGCTTTCCCTACCCCTATCACTGTGGTAGTATTACACAAGTTTTTGGGTCCTTCGGGCTACTGGAGAGTGTTTATCCTGCACTTGGCACAAATTCTGAAGCCCTTATACTGGTTGGTACGAAAGGGCATCAGGTGGGACTGGGATGAGACACGTGCAGCTGCTTTTACTGCTGCCAAGAGGGCAGTCAGGGCCGTACAGGCCTTGAGTGTAATGGACTCATCAAGGCCCTGTGAGCTAGGTGTCCATGTAACCGAAGATGGTTATGGATGGGGTCTTTGGCAGTGGCTTGAACGGACACGCCAACCTATTGGATTCTGGTCACAACTACAGAAAGGAGCAGAGGCCCAGTACACCTTGATAGAGAAGCAACTGGCTGCTGTGTACCATGCGCTGCTGGCTATGGAGCCCATTGCTGGAACAGCTCCGACCAAGGTAATAACCACCTATCCCATTGCATGGTGGGTGTGAGACTGGACCCAAAGGCCATGGAGTGGCAGGGCACAGACACCTACACTGGCCAAATGGGGCACATATTTACAGCAGCGCAGCGCCCTCTCTACTAGCCCCTTAGGTGGAGAACTCCAGCACTTAGTGGGCCCAGTGACCTGTACCAGTGGGAAGCAGGAAGAACTTTTCAGCCCTTGGTAGCCGAGACTCCTTATCAGGAGGGAAAAGCCCCTATACCTGAGGATGCTTGGTACACAGACGGCTCCAGTCATGGGCAGCCCTGGAAGTGGCGGGCTGTGGCGTTCCATCCTAAGACTGGGACAACATGGATGGAGGATGGAGACGGGAAGAGCAGTCAATGAGCTGAGATGCGGGCAGTATGGCTCGTGATCACCCAGGAGCCCTCCCCCTGTCAGTGCAGACAGCTGGGCCGTCTATTGGGGCTTGACCCTGTGGCTACCAACATGGTGCCATGCCAACTGGATGGTTAGTCAACAGCCCCTTTGGGGGCAAGAGTTGTGGCAAGACCTATGGGCCTCTGGTCAGACTGAGACTGTTACCGTATATCATGTGACGGGCCATTTGCCTCTGGCATCCCCAGGGAATGATGAAGCAGACATACTGGCCCAGGTGCGCTGGCTAGAAGGAAAGCCTGCCTCTGATGTGGCCCAGTGGCTGCACCAGCGTTTGTTGCACGTGGGGCAAAAGACAATGTGGGCTGTAGCCTGTCAGTGGGGCTTGCCACTGACCTTTGAAGAAGTCAGCAGAGCCCAGGAGAGCCTTGTGTGCTCTAAGAGGGACTTACACTGAGTCCCACAGCAACATGGGACAATAGTAAGGGGGCCAGTACCCCTTGTCAGGTGGCAAATATAGTATATTGAGCCTCTGCCCATATCAGAAGGATATCAGTATGTCATGACTTGTGTGGACACAGCAAACCACCAAGAGGGGCCTAGAGCGTCTCTTTGCAGCCTATGGCCGGCTGCAGGTGATTGAGAACGATCAAGGCATCCACTTTACTGGACACAAGTTACAAGAATGGGTGCAGGAATTAGGAATAAAGTGGAAATTTCATGTACCATATAATCCTAACGGTGCAGGCATGATAGAGAGGTACAATGGTTTGTTGAAATCTGGCCTGAAGTCAGACACCAATAGTCTACAGGGCTGGTCAGTTCGCCTATGGACAGAGCTGTGGTGTTTGAATGAGAAGCCACGTACAGGAGCTTTGAGCCCTGTGGACCTGCTCACACACCTTGCTGCCTCTCCTATACAACTGTACACCCAAACCAAAGAAGAGCTATTGAAGCCAGGATATGGCCAGCAGAGCAACATCCTGCTGCCAGCCCCTCCTGCTTTAAGCCCTGGAGACACTGTTGAATGGACGTGGCCATGGACATTTCAACACATGGACCCATGATGGCTGGCCTTTCTGGCACTTTGGGGGGAAGGCCTGGAAGCTGGCCTCCTGTGTGTTCCTGGAGTAACAACAGAGTGGTCCCCAAAGATCACGATAGTGTACCCAAAACATCCAGGAGGTAAGAGCATCTCACGGGGAAGTTTTGTTTTACCTTTATGGCCAGTGCATGTACCTCCTGCAGCCCTGTATACTGGCCCATCTGTAACTCCCACAGGGAGGGGGGTGCAGGTCTGGTGTACTAGACCAGGACGAGATCCCATTCCTGCCACTGTTTCATCACAGGACCACTCTCTTGCATGTATCCTACGTGATGGACAAGATTTGCCTATGCTGGTGTCATTAAAACACGTATCTTATCGCCCTTAAGGTTATTTTCTCCTACAGTCCCTGTGGCCTGGATGCGCCCCCTGGCTGCAGCTGCCGCGTGATGATGGCTCAGAACCCTCAGCTACCGCCTGCCTGTGGAATGGACGAGCTATGGACTTAATCTGCATAAGACTGTGAACCTCGCTGAATCCTCCGGCTTGAGGATTGTCATAATTTTATTGCTGTTGCTATTGTTGTCATTAGTCTGGTCACAATGCTCCAGTTTTCTCACCCGGGGACCATTGCGGAAGAAGGGGAACGAGTAGATTGTAAGGCGAGATTTCTGGAGGGGTGGCCTGTGGGCAAAATTGTAATATTTCAGAATTACATTATCTTAAACAGGAAAATGGATTCTGTATTAGAATCCAATTCTCTTGGTGTTAAAAAGACAACAACTGCAAGGATACACACACACACACATACACGCACATTCTCAGTTCCTAGTGTGTCCCACAGTCTCCTAGCTGAGTCCTGGCAAACCCTCCTTGCTAATAAATTGTTTTTCCCACCCCTTCTCTGCCTTTAAAAACTTTCCACTTTGTACAGCTGTAACTCTGGGGAGAAGAAATCCTGGGACAAAATACCTCTAAAACTGAAATCAAAGGGAGAAATGAAGTTTAAAATCCTTTATTGCTTACCAACTGGGGTGCAGGGGCCTTCTCTCCTGCTCTGGCAGAGTAAGCAAAACCTCCCCCCAACACCTCAGGTTCAGATAAGCCCTAGGTCGCCCAGGTAATTACCCACTGATATGGAGATGCTACTTCCCTCCACCCCTTAGGAACGCTTGTTCATATGGAGATGCACTAAAGCCAGGGGAGAGACTCTGGGATATTACAATTTTACCCACAAGAGCTCTTTGGAGCTCCCTTCTGCTTGCTTGCTAAATGCTGCCTGATTCATGAATCATTGAATAAGGTCAATTGGATCTTCAAATTTACTTAGTAGAATTTTGTTTTTTAACTTTGAATCAGAAAGCACATAATGGCAACCTGAGAATCTGGAAATTGCTGTGGTTGTTCATTACTCCAGTCCTTTAAGAACTGCAGAAATTCACAGAGCAAGGAAAGCTCAAAATCCCCCCCTGATTTTAGGGGTTACATGGAGACACAGGCTAGTCCTAAATGAAGTGCCTCCTGCCCTCAGACACTGAGAGGTGAGTCTGCCTAATAAACAGTATCCAGTTGTGGGTAAAATTGCAGTATTTCCATAATCTCTCACGGGCTTTACTTCATCTGCATATTAATAGGTGTTTCCAAGGAGTGGAGAGAACTAACATCTACGTATCAATAGGTAATTACAAGGGCGTGGGAGACCAGAGAGGTTGGGTGGAGCTCTCTCTTCTGCTGTATCCTGGTCAAGAGAGATGGGACGACTGCTTGCAAGAAATAAACAGGTTTCTTAGCTTTATTTCTCCCTTTGACTGATTTCAGTTTCAAAGGTATTTTGCCCCAGAATTTCTCCCCCAGAGTTATACCAGTCAGAAGATCATTTCATGTTATTTTTCTTTTCCTGCCAAAGTAACACCCTGGATGGTAGATATAGTAACTTAGATTCACAGAAGACTTAATAGAATTAAATAGAAGATTTAATTAATAGAAGATAGCCAGGTACTTTAGAACACTGATTACATGTCAGGACAACATTTTTATCTTGAGAATGTTAAATTCCTGTATGATTCCTTTCATCTGAATCAAGCAGGATGAAATGGGCTCTTGAGTTCTCCGGTTGTAAGTCCGGGGAGAGGAAATCCAGGGGCAAAATACCTCTAAAAACCGAAATCACTCAAAGGGAGAAATTAAGTTTAAAATACGTTTATTGCTTACAAACTGCAGTCTGGGGCGGTTTCCTGCTCCAGCAGAAGCAAAACCGGCCCTCCCCCTCCCCCTCCCCTCTCAGGGATAGATAAGCCCTCCATTGCCAAGGTTTACCCACTGATACGGAGATGAACTTCTCTCCACCTCTGAGGAATGATGCAAATGCACTAAAGCCATACTTCTCTCCACCTCTGAACACCTACTGATATGCAGATGTACTAAAGCCAGGCGAGATATTCTGGAAGTATTACAATTTTACCCACAGGCCACCCCTCCAGAAACCTCTCCTTACAGTTTACTCGTTCCCCCTCTTCCGACCAAACTAACGACACACAATAGCAACAACAATAAAATCTTGATAATCCTCAAGCCAGAGGATTCAGCCTATGCAGATTAAGTAAATGTGCTTTACAGCACAGTCTCTCACTAAGCACAAAATATGTTTCTACACTTGCTTACACATTCCTAACAACATGCTAGATTGCTCACAAATTTACCGAACATTAGACAAAGTCAAGCCTCTCTTTAAGCATTTTTTTCTTGACAACAGCAACACAATCATGATAATCCTCAAGCCAGAGGATTCAGCTACGGTCAGAGTCCCATGCAGATTAAGTCCAAAGCTCGTCCATTCCAGCCATCACGTAGCAGCTGCAGTCAGGGGGCGCATCCAGGGCACAAGGGCTGTAGAAGCAAATGACCGTGATTTTGGGAGGCCACTTTGCTGCTATTCCAGGACTACACAGGAGGCCAGCTTCCAGGCCTTGTCCCCAAGGTGCCAGAAGAGCCAGCCATCACCGGTCCTTGTGTCGAAATGTCCAGGGCCATGTCCATTTTATTCCTAATTGCTGCACCCATCCTTGCAACACATGTCCAATAAAGTGGGTGCCTTGATCGTTCTCAATCACTGGCAACAGGCCATAGGCGGCAAAGAGACGCTCTAGGCCCCTCTTGGTGGTTTGCTAATCTGCACAATGTGCAGGGAACTCCTTCTGGGATCAGCTGACTTCTTCAAAGGTCAGTGGCAAGCCCCACCAATGGACTACAGCCCACATTGTCTTTTGCCCTGCGTGTACCAAACGCTGATGTAGCCATTGGGCCACATCAGAGGTAGGCTTTACTTTTAGCCAGCGCACCTGGACTAATGCGTCTGCTTCATCGTTCCCTGGGGATGCCAAAGGCAAATGGCCAGTCACATGATATACGGTAGATGCCTGTGCCGCACCACTCCGTGGCCTTTGGGTCCAGTTGCTCACCCACCCTGCGAAGGGATAGGTGGTTATTACCTTGGTCGGAGCTGTTCCAGCGATGGGCTCCGTAGCCAGCAAGGCGTGGTACACAGCAGCCAGTTGCTTCTCTGTCAAGATGTACTGGACCTCTGCTCCTTTCCATAGTTGTGACCAGGCTCCGGCCTGCAGCAGGAGCAGCAGTGGCAGAAGCAGTAGCCTGAAGCTCAGGCCACAGGCCGGGGTCGGCGCGCCCAGCAGCAGTGGTGGTGCCTCCACGACCACACGAGTGTAGACACATGTCTCTCGGTGTGAGCACCACTTCTCCCCATCATTTCTTTGGGCGGCCCTCACAAGGGTCGCACCCATTATGACAGATTTAGGGTTCAGAGGAACCCTGCCGACTGCACCAGATATAAGTCTGGGGAGAGGAAATCCCGGAGCAAAATACCTCTAAAAACCGAAATCAGTCAAAGAGAGAAATAAAGTTTAAAATCCGTTTATTGCTCACAAGCTGCAGTCCTGGGCCATGTCTCTCTCCTGCTCCAGCAGAAGCAAAACCAGCCCTCCCCTCACCTCTCAGGTACAGATAAGCCCTCCGCGCCCAGGTAATTACCCATTGATATGGAGATGAACTTCTCTCCACGACAGAGGAATGATGCAAATGCACTAAAGCCAGACTTTCCTAAAAGCCTATTCATATGCAGATCTACTAAAGCCAGGTGAGATATTCTGGAAAATTTACAATTCTACCCACTTTGGTGAATAAATGTTAACATACTTCTATTGATAACAGAGATTTACAGACATATACAAATGTTTTTTAACACAAGAAGTTAAAAAAACAAAAACAACCAGCATCTATCACTCACACCCTATGTGTGTCAGTTCAGCAATGGAGAGATTATCCTCTGTCCTAATTGCTTTTACACTCTAACTCCAGGGGGGATAATCCTGGGACAAAATACCTTTGAAACTAAAATCAGTCAAAGGAAGAAATAAAGTGGGAGGACCCTGTTTATTTCTTACAGGCAGTCCACTTCTGCTCTCCCACGTCTCTCCTGACCCAGCTGCAGAAGAGGAACCCACCCAACCTCTCGGTCCAGATAAGCCCCAACTTGCTCTTGTAATTACCTATTGATATGGAGATGGACTACTTATGGTGCGCGATGCACTAAAGACAGGCGAGAGATTCTGGAACTATTGCAGTTTTACCCACACACCACACCTGTAGTATGAAGCCTTTAGAGTAGTGAAAATTCTTAAAGGGAAACCTCACTGACATGGCTACAGAGGCCAGTAGGGGAAGCTCTCCAGTCCCACTACTTCCCCTTAACTGCAGACCCTGTCAGAACAGAGGGACACCTAACAGCCCGAATGTGTTAGATACCTGACACCCCAGCAGGAGGCCTCTCAAGACCCCAGCCAATGAGAGACTGTCACGACTCAGCCAAGGAGAAGCTGTGATATGTGGGACTCTCGGTTCACTCCAATGGGCACTTTGTTTAGAACAGCCCAACTTGGCCATTTTCCTCTGTAAGAGAGCTTCCTCTCCTTTGTTCTCTGGACATGTCTATGGTTTTGACAAAGGTTCATGGTCCTTAACTGCAATTCTCTGCTACTCCCAAATAAATCCATTTTTGCTGGTAAAACATCTAACTTTTTACTTTTTAAGCTTAGCAGCGTGAATGCTGTGTGGTTCAGTTTGTTTAATCGGGCACAGGTGCGAGAAGATTTCAGTGACGGTGGTATTAGGGGAAGAGCAGGGAGATGCCAGGCAGCCCTGAGCCAGCTGACTTATGCGGGTTCCCTTGAAATCTGTCCTGTTTCTCTATGCTTGAAAGTGTGTATTGATGGAGTTCAGATCATGCTTCCCCAAAGCACGGCACCTTGGAATATTAAATATCTTAATAGGTGTCTTGCAAATGAGTTTCAGCTCCAGGCAAGTCCGCTATAGATTCACTGTGACCAAAGAAATTTACAGCAAAGGGTTCTTGGGGTGAAAAGGTTATACCCAACTTTATGTCTAGGTGGCAGGTCAGTCACTAAAATCCCGCTCACTCAGAGCGAGTCTGTGTTATCACTGCTGCTTCGGACGCAGCAAGCCGGTCTCTACCTCCGGGCCTCTCTGCACAGCCGTCTCGCACAGCCATCCTCTGGGCCTCTGTCCTCGGTGCTGCCACCACTCCAGCCTCCGCTCTGCTCTCCTACAGCCTTGCAGCCCCACCACCCAGTCTCTCACAGAGCACTGGGCGGAACTCCTTATATTAACACAATAATGGCTTATTGCCTAAAGGTATGGAAGCCGTAACATAGCAACAGGCCAGTTACATTTAAGTTCGGTGAGGATCCTGGCCATAGGACCCCCACTTTATCCACAATAGGAAACATACATGTATGTGTTATAAGAAATATATTTGGTTTTGGAACCTGTTCCTGGCACGGAGCTCAAACACTTGGAATTTCCTGAATGACAGGGGTGTCTTGTCATTCATAAGGAGCCCCTTTTGGGTTTATGCTAATGAGCTGGGGCCCCTAGACAGCCTCAGGACTGGGCTGGTGACCAGAAAGACCCAGAGATCAGGTTGGAATATTTAGTCCCACCTAGTGACCTCTGGGAAGGCACAGGAGGGAGGGCGCACATTAGGCTCTAGAAAAACTCTCGAACAAGATTTGATGCGCTTCCGAGGTGGTGAAAAGATGCTGGAAGGGTAGGATACCCCAGTTCCAAGGGGACAGAAGCCCCTGTGTCCAGGACTGCAGACAGAGCCCGGTGTACCTCCTCACCCATCTGCTCGTCTGCATGCTTTATCATACCCTTTATAATAGATGGGTAAGCCTATGTTTCTCTGAGTTGTGTGGCAACTCTGGTAAATTGATTGGTCCTGAAGAGGCAGTTGTCGGAATCTCCAGTGTATAGCTGTTTGATTAGAAGCACAGGAAACGACTGGACTGGGTAATTGACACCTGAAATGAGGGCCATCTTGTGGGACTGAGCCTTCAACCTGTGGGATCTGATGCTCTCTCCAGGTAGATAATGTCAGATTGAGTTAATTGCTTGGTGGTGTTGGAAAACCACATTAGACTGGAACACAGAGCCTTTTGGCTATCTGTGTGTGAGTGTTACCCGACCCACAAAGGGTGAGGAGTTGTGGTCACGGCCTCAGAAACACCCCCCAGCCCCAGACCTCAGCACCCCGCATCCACCGCTCCCCAGGACTGGGTGCAGGGACCCAGGGGGGCTGGGGGGTTGCTTGGGTTTAGAGAAGCCCATTTCTCTCCCATGCATCCAGGGCCAGACGGGGGCCAGGAAAGCGAGGGCTAGCTGGTCCAGGGGTCACTGCAGGCAGAGGCCTCTGGTTCCCAGGCCCAGTGAGGAGGGGCAACCTGGGCAGGGGAGGCAGCCCCCGAACTGGGAAGTCTGGCAGGGGCAGAGGGGCAAGGCCTCTGCAGTGGAGGCCTGAGGGGAGGGCCTGGGCAGTCCGTGGGGCTCCCCCTGGTGCAGGGGTGGGGAGCAGCTGCCATAGTAGGTAGAGAGCCCGACAGGAGGGGGGGGGGCACGTCTGCTGATGTTTACATTGGGCTAGGTGCTTACTTATACTCTAGACCTTCCATGTAAGCTGCTAGTGGAGGGTGGGGGGGAATTAGGGTTTAGACAACAGACTGGCCCGGCCCGGCCTCTTCCAGCACGGAGGTGATGCGGCTTCCCCTCCAAACTCATTATAGGCTCACTAGTGAAATCCACACACACACACACACACACACCCCACTAGCACAGCAAACTCCCGCCTCCCGCTCCCCTCAACGCCCCAGGCGGCGCTGGCAGCCCGAACCACGCCGCCGCGCGGGTGCCACGAGCCCGGCTCCAGGGGCTCCCCGACCCGGCTACTCGCCGTCTCCCTGCACGTTGGAAAGGCTTCCCGCCGGGCCCTGGGGCTGTCCCTGCCCTTCCCCGGTGGGCTCTCCTGTCTTTTTCTGAACTTTGCTTCTCTAAATAAACTTAATGCCCAACAGCTTTGGAGGCCCAGCCTTGAGTTCCTGCAAGGAGGCCGGCGGCTCCGCTCCCGTAACCCCCGCCGGCGCGCTCCGCACCCCGGGCAAACCTCCACCATCCCCGTCTGCGCAGGGGCCGTTTGCCTGGGGCCCCCTTATCTTAGGGCCCCCCTTCTCCGTGCCACTTTGCGGACGACCGGCGGGGCGCGGGGCTTGTCCGTTCACAGGCGCTCCCGCGGCCGCGTGCGTGGGAACCGTCCTGTCCGCGTGCCCTCGGAGGGGACGCCACGGAGCCGGTCAGGCTCCCCCGGGCGCACAGCCGCTTAGCGTCTGGGCGGAACCGTGTCGCCTGCACCGCGCTTGGTCCCGTCCTGGCTGTCGCCCAGCTGTCACGGTCCCTGCTGCGGATATCGTGAGACCCCGGGGGATGAGAGTGGCCACGGAGGGCCTGACATCGCTGCCACCGGGCTCCGGCAGGAGAGGACCTACCCGCACAGCTCCGCCTCACCATTGTCCTTACACCGCAAGTCGCCCAGACAGTGGCCGCTCCTCGGCCAGGACAGTAGCTCTGCAGAGCAGCTGAGCTCCCAGCTCTCCTGTATGGCTGTCACCCTGCCGGCCCCTGCCCCCGTCTCCCCGAGGTTGCTGCGCTTCGTGCTTTGCAGGCAGGCTCTGTGTAGACTTTTAGGCTACGGTTGTCTTCCTCCCACCCGTGAATCTCCACACCCGTGTTAGTGTCCAGGTTGTGCCACGGTGTGCATGCGACTCCCACCAAGTGCATCAGGGAACCTGCAGGAAGGGGACTGGCTGTTTGCTCCTGGTCAGACTTGATCCCCCTGCCCCCAGCACACCGGGTCCACGGGGACTGCAATCTGTATCTTTGGGGGCTGTCCCTATGACATGCCTGCCCCAGGAGTCTCTGTGGTGCGTTTGTCCACTTGTATTGCCACGGCTGGGGTGCGCTAACACCCCCTCCCCGCCTATAGGTCTCTTGCATATGTGTCCTATGTGTTTCATGTTTGTCACGTATCTTTTCTGTTGGGATGTGTGTTTCCAGGCTGTCTTGTACAGGGTCAGCATCCCACATCTGTCACCCAGTGTCCTTAGGGTGTCTGTGCAGGGGCCCCAGGTTGTGTGGAGGGGTCCCAGGAGCAAACATTTGTCACACATACAACCTCAATAAATAAGTTACAAGAATAAAAAAGAAAGTGGTTAAAGAGTAACACACGAGACATACCCACGACAACCCACACGGGTACCTGCTGGATCCTGATTGCAATGGAGCTGCCGTTAAAAAAAGTTATTGAAGTTAGGAAGTGCTTACATTTTGCAAATGCATTCTAAAAGTCATGTCTGGGATTCTATGTAAAACAGCCCCGTATTGTGGGTATGTGTGCTGGAATATGACTCGGCAATACAAAAAGCAAATGACTGATAGATGCCTAAACATGGGTGAAACCACAAGGAAATTAGAATGAGGGAAAGCAGCCATCAAAAACAACTAAAAAGTGTATTAAAAGAAGACCCCAGGTCCCAAATGGAGTCACTTATATTAAGACCCCACACATCAGCAAACCAAGACTAAAGGCCTAACCAACTAGAGCTTCAACATCCCCTTTCCCCCAGGAATGCAACCTTTAACCCATCAACATGGGATTTCCTGGTCAGTACTAGGAAATTGATAGGCCACTTTCGTCCTCCTCAGGAGGCAACTTTGTCTAAAACAATGCACCATTTGCTAATAATTCCCTTCCCCCTCCTCCCTCTCTGCCTTTAAAAACCTTTCCTTTTCTGCAGCTCCATGGGTCTCCTTTCTATTTGCTAGATGGGATACTGTTCCATTCATGAACCACTGAGTAAACCAATTTGATCTTTTAGATTACCCAGTTGAATGTTTGTTATTTAACAACTGTATAATCCATTTACATGAAGTTCTAGTGCAAACAATGCAGATGTATAATTGTAAAAACGAGAAGTGTCTACTCAGGGTAGTAGGCACAAAAGGACATGAAGGAATGTACTTACGGTGACAAAGATGTTTCATCTCATGATTGACACTCCTGTGTATAATCACCATTAAATATTCTAATGGATTCACTTTAAAAATAGAAATGACTATCTTAAAAAGGAAATTGTGTCCACTATGCTGTTAGTGGCGAGCCAACTCCACGTGGAATAAATACATGTCACCTGCAAATATAAACCCAGTGACTTTCTAGGGTCTACCCTGCATGGGGGCCCTCTCCTCTCCACATGAGCAGAAACTCCCCAAAGGTGCTAGCAGGGGACTAAGACCCGAATCTCCATCTCAGTTGAGTTGCACGGAAGGTTCACAACCTGCCCCACAGAGCTCTTCCCAAAGAAAAGCTTTTCCTTGTACCAAGAAGGATGTGTAAGAATGTTTATAGTAGCAAAATACCTAGAGATGGCCCAGGAAGGATGATGGATAAATGGGCTTCTCCAGTGGACAGCATCATTCACAGCCTGACAGGTGCCCCTTCAACGGAGGCAGTAAGAGAAGCAGGGAAATGTCACAATTACCCCACATTTTTAGGTGCCTGTGGTGGCACTAAAGATAAAGTGTGTGGACAGAGAACAGGGAGCTGGTGGGGGAGCCTCACCAGACCTCTGTGAGCTGGTGTTTGAGTTCTGAGGTTTAAACTCATTGTCTTCTCATGGGGGGCATGTTCCTAGACTTCAGGAAATAAACACCAACACTATACATTCATCCATTCAACATATTTTTATTGGTCATTAGAAATTTGTCAGCCACTATTCTAGGCACCTGAGATACTTCAGGCAACAAAACTGAGAAATTCCCTGCTCTCCTTAAACTTACATTTTAGTGGGAGAGACAAATGGAAAATATAATCAGGAAGTTATAAAGTATGTTCTAAATAGAATGGTGAAAATACACACACTTGCATACATACTTATAAACATTACATGGGGCCTGTAGCTGAGGAAGCTTCTGGTGTGGAAGAAACACCTTTGAAAGCAATTTTCTGGTGAGTCCGCAGGTGGCGGTGGTAGGTGGATGACTGGCGGTAGCTTTTCTGGCAAAGGGAACACGTGTAGGGCTTCTCTCCTGTGTGGATTCTCTCATGAGCCTGAAGGTTGGTTTTGTGGCTGAAGGACCTTTCACACGTGCTGCACACGAAAGGCCTCTCTCCTGCATGAACCCTCTGATGCTGGCGTAGGTCTGCCACCTGGAAGAAGCCTTTGCCGCACTTGACACAAATAAAAGTCCTCTCGTTACTGTGTCTTCTCTCATGGGCTTTCATCTGAGATAAATACCTGAAGGTCTTGGGACACTTTTCACATCTGTATGATTTGGGGGCTCCATAGAATTTTTCTTGGTGTCCCCCACATGTGGAGCTTCCCTCAATGCCCTGGGGGGTAGGAATAGGCTCAGGGGAGGCCTGGTCTGGCCTGGAAAGAAACCCTGGTCCCACCTCCATCAGGACATCTTGAGAAGAAGGCCCTATCAGGGACCATTCCTGGGCCCTGGAGGTGCCTGGGCCTGCTTCTGTAGAGCTGAGTGGATTCTTCAAAGAAACAGCGTGCTCTTCAGGCCTAGGACAGAGCTCTCCCTGGATAATGAGTAAGGAAGGCATTTCGTTGCCCTGACTGGCAATACTGCTATTTACTTGACAAGTTTTCAAAGAAATGTTGCCACCATTTTCTTCATCTTCATCTCCTGTGGAAATAAATAAGTGATTCAATGAAGTTGTAGCCCAAAAGGGGTGCACACAGAACACCCATCCTTCTGGCACCTGGGCTCCCCTCACCCACCTTGTCCTGTTTCCAGGGAAGCTTCCTGGGGCGGCCAGGAGGGTATCCCCATGTCCTCTCCTGCTGGGGTTCCTGTGGACGACTGTTTCATGAAATGAACAATGACTTCTCTTAAGGGCATATTCTCAGAAAACAGGGCTTCCTGTCCCTGCATGTGGACGCGCACCTGCAAGAAAGCCTGGTCACTGTCATATATGGATCTGCCGTGGGACAGAAGCCTTTGTGGGACACCTGCCCAGTCAGGCTTTCCCAAGGCCCCTGCACTGCCTGATCCCACATCCCCAAGGTCCTCCTACTGTCCTGCTCTTACCTCTGCTGACCTTAAATTCACGGTAATTTCTTCTTGACATGTCTTTGCTAATTAAAAAAAAACCCCAATACTAACTAAGACTTTTTGAAGGAAGAAACAGCTTGTGTTAAGGCATTTCTGCTCATTCTTGAGTTTCTGTCAATTTTTAGTGTGCTCTCCTACCATCTCACTGGCTAAAATCAATTAATATGGTGGCTCCTGCATGCCCTACTGAATAATGCCTATAAAACTTGTGCTTTCAGTCTTGCTTATTTAGAATGGCTAAGATTTTCCTTGATGAGAACTAATCACTGGTTCTACAATAACTCTTCTTTCTCTACCTCCAGGCAACTCCAACAGGCTGTACTTACTCCTTACACCCCCCTGCCCCTCACCCAAGACATCAGAACCCTCTACTCACTAAGCCGAGTGGCTTCATGCCATCATCAGTCAAATCTTCCATGAACTTCTCCAAATTTCTGCCACTCGAATTCCATTTCTCTCTCAGCACGGACCTGTCACTGCAATGGCCATTGATCATGAACTGTTCCAGGACCAAACAAGAAATAATTTCATCCTTGCTGCGTTTCTCTGGCTGTAGCCATGAGTGAAATAACTTATAGAGTCTTTGCAGTTCCTGCCTTGCACATGAGTTTCTGCTGTTTTGCAATAAACTGAGCTGAGGGCTTGGGAACTCAGATATCCCCTCCCCCTCCAGGATGTCAGGTCCTTGGCTGGGTTTAAGCTCTGGGTTTTCTGACTGAGAATCATTCCTGGATGGTTCACCTTGAAATGAAATTCTGAGATCTAAAGCCATTCTTAACAAGAATTCTCAGAGATTCAACTTCAGGGATTCAGTCTCTGCTGACTTGTTTCTCTGAGGATCTGTTTCAACAAGTGATAGATGCTTAACAACTGCAAGCTAGAAACAGAAGATACAGATAACTAATTACAGCACTGGCATAATTAAAAACAAAAAAATAGGTTATAATGAATTCATGAATGAATTCTAGTAGATATTTAAGAAAGAAACAATTCTAATCTTACACAAACTCTCTGGGCATTGAAAAAAGGTTGGAACACTCACCTTTTAGTTAATGAGTTCAGCAAATCCTTGATAAAATCTTACAAGAACAGTACATTAAAGAAAAGCACTACAGATTAATATGTCTCACAAACATAGATGTAAAAATTGGAAGAGAAATATTTGCAAATCAAATCCTGTCACATATAATATATCACAATAAGTGGGGTTACTTTGTAAATGACAAGGTGGGCTAAAATGAAAAAAATCAATGTAACTTACCACTTCAATACACTATAGAAAAATACAGTATAATCATCTCTGTAAATACATGAGAAAAGTTTAACAAAAGTCAATGCTCATTACTGAAAAAGACATTTAGTAACTAGGAATAAGGAGAATTTCCTTGGTGTCATAAAGTATAAAAACACAACAAAAATTATCCTTAAAAGTTACCCCCTTAAAATTGAGAGATGGACGCTCACTGTCAAATCTATGCAATATTGGACTGCTCGGGAACCAGCACAAAAGTCAAGAATATATCAGAAGATATATAGGACATATATATTTATACATGTCCTAATATATGAGGAACATCTCAAATGTTCTTCAAATATCAGACTAGATGAATTTTCACAAGATGACTGATAAAAGGCCAATTTACCAAAATCAATTGGATTGTATAGTAATACAAGCAGCTGAAAATTAAAATTTAAAAACTTTACCACTTACAGTACCATTAAACATCAAATATCTAAGAAAAAATCCGATGAAACTGTGCAAGCCCGCTACACAAATACAAAATTTATTTTGAAGTATAGTCGATATACAGTTATTATATTGGCTTCCGGTGTACAACATAGTGACTAAACAATCACGTATGTTACGAAATGCTCACCATGGCAAGAGTGGTTACCATTTACCACCATACAAAGATATAACGATACTATTGACTACATTCCCTACACTCTGCTTTTCATCTCAGTCACTTATTTATCTTAAAACTGGAAGTTTGTGCCTCTATCCCCTACACCTGCTTCACCAGTAACCCCTTTACCTTCCCTACGGCAATCCCTAGTTTTTTCTCTGTGTTTATGAGTCTATTTCTGTTTTGTTTTTCATTTGTTTTATTTTTTTAGATTATACATGTAAGTGAAATCATATGGTATTTGTCTTTTTCTGACTTATTTCACTGAGCGTAATCCCCTCTAGGTCCACCTATATTGTTTCAAACGGCAAGATCTCATTCTTTTTATGGCTAAGCAATATTCCCTTGCGTATATGTACCCCTTCTTCTTTATCCATTCATCTATCAACAGTCACTTGGACTGCTTCCATATCTTGGCTATGATATGATAAACATAGGGGAACATATATCCTTTTGAATTAGTGGTTTTGTTTTCTTCAGGTAAATATCCAGAGGTGAATTACTGGGTCACATGGTAGTTCTATTTTTAATATTTTGAGGAACCTCCATACTGTTTTCTATAGTGGCTGCACCAACAAAAACACAATATTAATAAGTATTATATATACGAAGGATAGCCATAATCATGGATTGGAAGACTCGCTATTATGGAAAATGTCAGTTCTCCCCAATTGCTTTATAACTTCAGCGTATCCCACCGATTATCCAGTAAGTACATGTGTGTGTGAAATAAAAAAATAAGACGTCTAATTATTAGCAAATACTAGGACCTGAATTTTATCAAACATATCCATCCTATTTAAAGTTTTCCAAAAAGCTGAAGAGGGAATACTCCCAAACTCATTCTATGAAGCCAGCAAATCTATTGATACCAAAAGGCAAAGACCTCACCAAAAAAGAAAATTACAGACCAATATCCTTGATGAACATAGATTCAAAAATACTCAACAAAATATTAGCAAACCAAATTCAAAAATACATAAAAAAGATCATGCATCATGATCAAGTAGGATTTAGTCCAGGGGTGCAAGGATGGTACAATATTTGAAAATCCATCAACATCGTCCACCACATCAACAAAAAGGACAAGAATCACATGATCATCTCCATAGATGCTGAAAAAGCATTTGACAAAATTCAACATCTGTTCATGATAAAAACTCTCAACAAAATGGGTATAGAGGGCAAGTACCTCAACATCATAAAGGCCATATATGACAAACCCACAGCTAACATCATACTTAACAGCGAGAAGCTGAAAGCTTTTCCTCTAAGATCGGGAACAAGACAAGGATGCCCATTCTCACCACTTTTATTCAACATAGTTCTGGAGGTCCTCGCCACAGAAATCAGACAACACAAAGAAATAAAAGACATCCAGATTGGTAAGGAAGAAGTTAAACTGTCACTGTTAACAGATGACATGATATTGTACATAAAAAACCCTCAAGAACCCATCCCAAAACTACCGGAACTAATATGTGAATTCAGCAAAGTTGCAGACACAAGATTAATACACAGAAATCTGTTGCATTCAATATGCTAACGATGAATTAGCAGAAAGAGCAATCAGGAAAACAATTCCATTTATAATTGCATTGAAAAGAATAAAATACTTAGGAATAAACCTAACCAAGGAGGTGAAAGACCTATACCCTGAAAACTACAAGACCCTCATGAGAGAAATTAAAGAAGACACCAATAAATGGAAATACTTCCTGTGCTCATGGATAGGAAGAATTAATATTTGCAAAATGGCCATCCTGCCTAAAGCAATCTACAGATTCAATGCAACCCCTATAAAAATACCAATAGTATTCTTCAATGGAGTAGAAAAATAGTTCTAAAATTTATATGGAACCACAAAAGACCCTCAATAGCCAAAGCAATCCTGAGAAGGAAGAATAAAGCTGGGGGATTATGCTCCCCATCTCAAGCTCTACTCAAAGCCACAGTAATCAAGAAAATTTGGTACTGGCACAAGAACAGACCCACAGATCAATGGAACAGACTAGAAAGGCCATATAAACCCAAGCATACAGGGTCAATTAATATACGATAAAGGAGCCATGGATATACAATGGGGAAATGACAGCCTCTTCATCAACTGGTGTTGGCAAAACTGGACAGCTACATGCAAGAGAATGAAACTGGATAACTGTCTAACTCCACACACAAAAGTAAACTCGAAATGGATCAAAGGCCTGAATGTAAGTCATGAAACCATAAAACTCTTACAAGAAAACATAGGCAAAAATCTCTTGAATATAAACATGAGCAACTTTTTCCTGAACGTATCTCCTCGGGCAAGGAAAAGAAAAGCAAAAATGAACACATGGGACTACATCAAACTAAAAAGCTTCTGTGCAGGAAAGGACACCATCAGCAAAGCAAAAAGGCATCCTATAGTATGGGAGAATATATTTGTAAATGACATATCAGACAAGGGGTTAACATTCAAAATATAAAAAGAGCTCACACACCTCAAAACCCAAAAAGCAAATAACCTGATTTAAAAATGAGCAGAGGACATGAAGAGACAGTTCACCAAAGAAGAAATTCAGATGGCCAACAGACACATTAAAAATGCTCCACATCACTAATCATCAGGGAAATGCAACTTAAAACAACAATGAGATATCACCTCACACCAGTAAGGATGGCCAGCATCCAAAAGACTAAGAACAACAAATGCTGGCAAGGACATGGAGAAAGGGGAACCCTCTTACACTGCTGGTGGTAATGTAAATTAGTTCAACCATTGTGGAAAGCAATATGCAGATTCCTCAAAAAACTCAAAATAGAAATACCATTTGACCCAGGAATCCCACTCCTAGGAATACCCTAAGAATGCAGCAGCCCAGTTTGAAAAAGACATATGCACCCCTACGTTTACTGCAGCACTATTTACAATAGCCAAGAAATGGTAGCAACCTAAGTGTCCATCAGTAAATGAATGGCTAAAGAAGAGGTGGTACATATATGCAATAGAATATTATTCAGCCACAAGAAAACAAATCCTACCATTTTCAACTACATGGATGGAGCTAGAGGGTATTATGTTCAGTGAAATAAGCCAGGTGGAAAAAGACAAGTACCAAATGATTTCATTCATTTGTGAAGTATAACAACAAAGCAAAACTGAAGGAACAAAACAGCAGCAGACTCACAGACTCCAAGGATCTAGGGGTTACCACAGGAAAAGGGTGTGGGGAGGGTGGGTGGGAAGGGAGGGAGAAGAGTATTAAGGGATATTATGATTAGTACACATAATGAAGGGGGGACACAGGGAAGGCAGTATAACACAGAGAAGACAAGTAGTGACTCTATAACATCTTACAGAGCTGATGGAGAGTGATATGGGTGAATGTTGTAACCTCAGTGTTGCTCATGTGAAACCTTCATAAGATTGTATATCAATGATACCATAATAAAAAAAAAATTAGAAAAAAATGTAAGTAGCCACATGTGGTCAGTGGATACCAAAAACATAATAAGGTGTTTAGAAGACCATGTGGGGGAATATGTTTATGAACTTACAATAGGGCAAAATTTTAATGTAGTAGGAAAAAATAACTTTAATACAACACAGAACTCAGCAAAAGGAAAAGGTTGATATACTGGAATTAAAATGAGAAGTCCTACTCATCAAGAAAAATCATTTGTTCATTAGAAAGATGAAGCACATGTAGGAGAAGATATTTTCACTAAGTATGCAAGACACAGAATGAGTTAAAAAAGAACTCCTTCACATCAATTAAACAGATGACTGGTTAACAGGAAAATGGTGAAACGTACTTGTTAAAAGCAATCTTAATGATTAATAAACAAATGGACGGAGGTTCAGTCTTACCAATCATTCCAGAAATGCAAAATAAAACTATAATAACATAGTACAAAAAACCTGCCATAATGACTACAATAAAAAAGACTGCCTGTTGGGCATGGAGCGGAGCACCTGGAACCTGGAATCACTGCTGGTGAGTACTCCCTTTAGAAATGTTGGACTGGTACCTCCTAAGTCTGTATTTATGTCTCCCCTGTGATTCATCAGTTTTGTGCACTGATATATACTCAACAGAAAAATGTATTCGTGTGTATCAAAGACTTATACAAAAGTGTTTGCATCATGATTATTTACGATATTCCCAAGCTGTCAATGATTTAAATGTCCAGCATTAAATGTCCAGATTACCATGAACTCATAAAGAGGCATATTTGATGGCAATGAAAATGAATGAACTGCTTCAGGCAACACAGATTAACTACGAATCATAATGTTGAATAAAATAATCCAAAGACCAGAAAATACACTTTATTTATGCCCATTCATATTATTTTACAAGAATAGAAATATTACTATCAATATTACCTAGGGTGGTGGTTACTTTTGGAAACAGTAGTAGATACTGGGATTACATGCACAGAGGGCTAGATTAGAGGGCCCTTTTCCAGTTTTCTTGGGACTAAATAGAGTTTCTGAGACTCTGTACTTCCAGGTTTTTCTGTTTTTTGTTTGTTTGTTTGTTTGGACTTCCCTTTTTAACTGGCAATATTCTACGTCTTGATTTTGGAGGTAGTGAACACAGGAATGTCCCTCAAAAAAATCCACTAACCTTTTTTTACATTCATTTCTTTGCTTCTGTATGTGCTTTACACTTCAATAAAAATACTTAATTTTAAATAGTAAATGAAGTCTTAATGTGTAATTGGGCATGATACAATTGAATGCAATATGTTGTACAGATCGTTGTCAGTTATTATAAGAAAACCAACTTCTTCAAAAACTTGAGGATAAGGTGAACGAAATGAAAAAGACAGGCTGGAATCCATGCGAATGATGTCCTCCTGTGTTAGCAACTGCTGCTACATCAGACGCGAACATCGGCCCAGCCACTCCTACCTACACCCCCTGCGTCAGTCCGGGGATGCATTCCGTGGGAAACCTACCCTTTCCTTTCACCTTTACGTTTTTTTCTTCTTATCAATGATTACCCTTCCCTGTGAAAAACATTTGTTCTTGCTTCACTGCTTTTATCAAAGTTACAATTTTAATGTTGATTTGTTTTTAATCCCTGTGCTTTTCCACTTGAGTAAAGGGTCCAGCAGAGGGGGAACTGAAGTCTGCGTTGTTCAATATTGATTACCGACTGCAAATCACTTTACCTGAGCAATACAAGGCACACCATTTGGGATGTTGAATGGATAAAATACTTAAGCCATTTTTTTATATCATTGCTCTATTTTTGTGTCCTCCCATTTTATATATATACTTAATACTTCAAAGGTTTGTATTTTTAAAAAAGGCAAGTTTCATGGTACAAAATAAGAAAATGTGAGTTTGGCGCGGATGAGGGGGACTGACCGAGCACACAAAGACCTAACTAATTTATAAGTTGATGTCAAATCATGCTTTGTGTCCCGCTCACCTGGCTAGCTGATCGGAGCAGCCGCCCCGATCTCATCAGGTAATGAGGAAAAAGTTGAAACATTCTTGCCTTCCCTAATCCATTCACCACAAAGCTTCTAGTGAACCTCTGCGGAAATGCTAATCTTAGGCCATCCCGCCTCACTCTCCTCCACCTGCAGACATGTGCTCAATCCCACAGACGCAGCTATGGAGCATTGTTATGGCTAAGACCTTGGAACTCAAAACCAGACTGCGGTATTAAAGCTCTTATCACAAGAAAAAAATGTGTGACCATGTGGTGACAGAGGTTAACTAGACTTACTGTGTTGACTGTAAGACTTTATCCTCCATTTACCCCATCGTCCCAAGCACATGGGCCGCTGAAAATCTTGTCTGGACTTGCCTCGCCTTTTCGCCCCTCCTCTTAAGACCGAACCACCAACGTCCCCATAGTAAAACACACCCTACTCCTTAGTAAAAAACGCGCCTCCTCACCCACAAGCCGCTGCTCTCTTTCGAGACAGCCAGTCTGCCTGTTTACCTCACAGGGAGTAAAACCACGCTGACGGAGTTCTCGTGTCCTTTGCGAGCGAGTGAGCCGGGTAGCTAAAGAACCCTTTCATTGACCATTTTGCAATATAGACAATATAGACTAGTCATGTTGTATACCTGAAAGTACTATGTTTTATGTCAATTATATCTCAATAAAAAAACCAACAAAACAAAACAACCGCCCCTCCCCAGACTCCTGGGGTTCTTAGTCTGGAGTCTGACGCGTACAAGATGCGCGATCTCGGGCACGTGCCTGAGTCCCGGGGGCCCTGGTCTCTAATCACACCCGGCTCCCAGGGTTGCCACCAGAGCTAAAAGTCCCTCTGTGGAGTATCTGCGGGCACACGGCGGGCACTCAGTAGCAGCCTGCTGGATGGACACCCACCCCTTAGACTGCAGCTCCCACCCTCTCGTCCCCATATGCCACGAGCCAACGCTTTCCCGAGATGTGATGAAAATCAAGTACTAGAAAAATAAGATCAACAAGACAACAGCGACATAGAAGACGGCTTTCCCAGGAGAAGTGTCCTTGAAGCAGGCGGGTTTTTCAAGTTAGAGCCGTTGACAGACCACCCGCACACCTGAGAGACCCTCATTTGTGCATGGGGTTTCCTCGCTGTACCTAGGCCCGCAAACGTACGCCCGCACCCGCGCACACAGGAAACTGCGCATATCCCTTCCGTCTGGAGACTCACCTCCTCAGGAAGACCGGACTTCAAACGGGGCGATCCTGGGCTGAGGGCTGGGCGACAGTGCGACTCGCCCGCTGCTCTGAGCTCAGCTGCGGCGCCTTCCCCGGGTTCCGCCCTTTTATAGGGTCTGGGGTCAGTGACGCATTTACAGGCGTGATCGGATAAACCGAGCCCGTCGGGGGATCCCTGCTGGGATGTGCGTCTGGCTGCAGCTCGCCGCACCTGTCACCTGACCCCCGGCGGGGCCGCCCGGACGCTCCTGAGGCGGCACGGAACGCGCCGCAGCCCGCGGGGCACTCGGGACGGCGGGAGCGCCCTGAGCTCCCGTCAGGCTTTGCGCGAGGGAGCCTCGTGCCCCGTGGCGGGCCCGCCGCCGTGTCCCGGATGTGGGGATCGCGAGCGCGGCGAGCACGAGGCTCCGGCGCCGTAGTCTCGCGCCAGGCTCGGGCTGGGGTCCCGGAAGGGCTCCTCGGGCCGCGGAGAGCCGCCGGGGGAGGGGAGAGGTCCGTGGGG
>JAQQAC010019400.1:19222383-19287295 GCA_029783875.1 Phataginus tricuspis | reverse complement strand
CGGAGGGGGTGCCCCCGGTGTGAGCGGCGCCCGCGGCCACGGCTGTTGTGGTGGCCGCGTGCAGGGCAGAATCAAGTGAGTCCAGGAGGATTTGTGGGGCGAAGCCTCCCGACAGCTCCGGGGCCAGAGAGAGGCGGTCATCGTGCCAAGGCTGCTGAGGACACCCCAAAATCGCGATAGAGAATCAGAAGTTAGAAGGAAACGCAGACGACAGCAACTCCGTGCTTTGGAGTCCTGTTCCAAAGACACAAGGGGAGGCCTAGGCCTCCTCAGACTTGTCAGGTGAGAGCCCGAGGGGTGGCGTGCGAGGGCCAGAGAGAAGCGCTTTCCTTAGCACCTGCACGGCCCGCGGGCGGCCGCTTCACCCCCGTATTGTTCGCAGTCCGAGGCGCTAGGTGATGATACCAGAGCGAGACGTCGGAGGGGCAGTCAGCGGGCTGCCGCCACATCCCCGCCCGCTCTGCGCACGTTCCGATGACAGCCCAGGAGATGAACCCGGCCAGGTGAGGATGCAGACCGCTGAGTGGTGGCCTAAGTGTGGCAGGCGCTGCGCTCCCTTCCCTGTCTCCTCCCCTGTTTTCATGCTCAGTGCATCTGCCCTGCACGCAGCCTGAACTTGGCCTTTCCTTCATACGCACATGAGACAGAGCAACTCATACATTCAGGACAAGTAATTAGATGCGGAAGAAATATGGCAACTTCACAAAAATCATAATAAATAACATACCATCTGGATAAAGTGATGGAAGAGGTAAAAGCACAAAGACATTAAAATAAGCAGATAAAATAAGTAGACAAGAAGACTATAGAATCAAGAAGATACACTAAAAAGTATTGGGAAAACATTGCCCATGGAAAACTTTTCTAAAGAAAGGACTGAACAGAATAAATAGGAATCGAATCACCATGTTGTATACCTGAAACCAATATAATATTGTATGTTAACTATACTTACATATCTATAAGAACAAACAAGAGGATGGAGAGGTATAAAAAATAAGTGAGGCAGCTGGTCAGATTGAAGGTGACATCTGAAAGGCAAAGGATATAAGAATTAAGTAATAGTTGTGGAATACATAAAGAAAATGGAAGTAGAGATACCAAGATCTGGATGTAAGTAGCTCCCCAAACAGGGGACAAGTATGTGAAGACCCAGGAGAAGATACATGGTGGGGGGTTCAGTGGGCATGGACATGAGATTCTTAAGTGGCTGGACTCTGAAGCATGTGGGAGGAGATGGCAGAAAGAGCTCAGGGACGAAGCAGGAAGACACGTGGGTGAGTCAGGGGACACGAAGGAGGCGCACGTAACTGTTGGGGTGTCATGAGGATGTTGCTGGAGATTGTATGAAGGCTGGTGGGAGTGGCAAAGGGGCCAGAAATGTCACAAGGCAGGAGTCCTAAGCAGGACATGCTGCAGTGCCTTGAAAGCGAGGGTGGGCAGGGTTTGGCAGAGGACCAGTGGA
Organism: Phataginus tricuspis; assembly: GCA_029783875.1. Lineage (NCBI taxonomy): Eukaryota > Metazoa > Chordata > Mammalia > Pholidota > Manidae > Phataginus > Phataginus tricuspis. Next base: position 19,285,830 of record JAQQAC010019400.1, on the reverse strand, counting down.
AAGGGAGAGAGACCCTCTGGGGAAGGAGGCCCGGGTGTGAATTCAAAACCTCACTCCCATCTTCCAGTGGCCCTCAACCTTTAGCTATTTGGTACAGCTCAGAGGCGAGGGAAGAATCTTTGATTCCTTCCCCTCCAGCTGGCCCATCAGAACTGGGCACCCAGGGCCAGACCTCAGGCTTTATATACTTTTATTGTTAGAGGTTAGCGTCCAATCTCAGCAGGAGGGCTGCTGGTCTCTCTAAGGCAGTTGTTTATCTAGATGAAACACACATTCCTACTTATAATGCTTTTGATATTGATAGGGGTTTTCCTTGTGTTGCAGTTCATTCCTTTATATCTATGAAGAGTATTCAATTTTTTTCCATCTTTAATCCTTTGATTAAGCAGCAAGCATATCACTCTTCCAGGCCAAACACTGCCTAAACAAAAAAGAAAAATAGTGACGTGCATATTTACAAAATATGCAAGGCACACTATAAAGACATCTCACTATATACATGTGTCATATTACTATTGAAGCTAAGCTTTTTCTACTGTGTGCTCTAGTGTACATAAATAAAATCACACCACATCCCTCAGATGCAGCACCTTGGCCCATAGTTGGGATAGAACAGATTTTAAATGAATCATAATATACTTAACAGCTGGACAGATTCCGGTGCCGACCCACCTGACTGCCATATCCCACAATACTGTAAGAGTATTCCATTTTAAAATATGATTTTTACCTATTCCTCTATGGGCAGATGTTTGTTTTAATTAACTAGTTTTGGGCTTTGAAGAGTAAAGATTTTGGGAATGAGCAAATACAGGTGTTTCCGTGGACACAGGTTTCTATTCTCAATCTTAGGAATGAGATTGTGTCAAGTGATCCGTGGATGATTAACTTTATTAACTGCCAGCGTTTTCTAAATTTATTTTTGCTATTTTGACCTCCCAACAATAATGTATCCTCATAGATTTTAAAGATATCCAGCTTTTTTCATATCTTCAGAAGCTAAGTATTTTCAGTCTTCTAATGTTTCCCACTGAAATGAGTGTGAGGTGGTATCTCATTGAGGTTTTCATTTGTACTTCCTTAAATATTAAGGAATTTATTTTCATGTGCTTACTTACCATTCATATATCATCTTTAGTGAAATATCTGTTCAAATATTTTGCCTGGTTTTAAATAGTGTTGTTTCCCTCATTTCTTCTGGTTATTTGCCATTTATCAGATACAGGTTTTGCAAATATTTTTTCATACACTGTTACTAGTGTTTTCATTTTCTTAACAGTATCTTTTGAACTGCAAGAAATTTTAGTTTTTAGAGTCTAGTTTATTGTATATATCTTCTATGGTTTGTGGGGTTTTTTTCCTATGTAAGAAATTTTGGCCTAAAGCAAGGATGAAGATCATTCTTTGTTTTCTGTGAGATGATGTGCATTTGTATTTCTTCTATTAAGGTCTATGATTCATTTTGAGTTAATCTGTGAATGTTTTGAGGGAAGGGTTGAAATTTTTATATTTTTATGCATGAGGATATATTTTTCAGAATACTTTGTTGAAATATCCTTTCACCTTTGCATACTTTGGAAACTTTGTTGAAAATAAATTGATATACATATGGGTCTGTTTCTGGACTGTCTTCCATTGCTCCATTGTCCTTTCACCTGTGCCACACTGTCTCATTACTATAGCTTTATAATAGGCTTTGAAATGAGATCTTTAAGGTCCAAATTTGTTCTGTTTTTAAGAAAATGTTTGTTATAGGTCTTGTATTTCTGTATATATTTTATTGTTCTCTTTTGAAGTGAACATAACCTCAAGATTTTATTGTCTTCATAGTAAAACAGAAGATGAGGCTTAGAAATGGATCTCTTGGCCCTTTCTCTTCTTACCTCCTCACAGTTCACATGTGAAGGGGGACACCGAGGGCTGGTAGCTATGTGCTTGGACTCTGGGGCAGAGAGTAAATACGATGTGCTATTATGCAGTCCACCAAAGACCCCATCTAGGGGAAAAGATGAGGAAAAATTCTTGGCAAAGAGAAAAACAGGACCTAAAACCTCAAGGCTCATGAGAGCTTGGCTTTTTGGTGGAATCAAGTGAAGGTCAGTAGGGCTGGAGGGGGAGTGTGGTTGGAGGAATGGTGGGGGAAGGGGCTGATTCATGTGGTTTTGTAGGCTATGAGAATTTTGGATTTCATTCTAATTGCTTTGGGAAGTTATGGGAAGGATTTAGCAAGACAGACACATGATCTGTTCATTTTAATGTCTTATTTTTAAATAAATATAGAGTCACAGGGAGTTGTAAATATGGTACAGGTTACCATTCACTGAGTTTCCCCTATGGCGACATCTTACATAACCTTGATATCAAAACCAGGAATTTGACATTAGTTCAATCCCCAGACCTTTTTCAGACTCACTATTGTATGTGTGTGTGTGTAGCTCTTTGCATTTTTATCATATGTGCAGATTCATGTAACTACCACCAAAACCAAAATGCAGAACTTTTTTTTCAGGAAGTCAAAAGGTTATATTTAGCTCCCAAACACAGTACAAGTCAAATTAAGAGAAGTCTGAGGTGGAGGAATATATATCTGAAGAAGTGAGAGGTATTAGGGAAATAAACCAATAGTCTTTCAGGGCTAAAATCTTAGACTTACCATTTGGCATGAGCAACAAAGAATTTATATGTTGCCAATAAGCATTTTGGTCAGGACCTTACAGTGAACATCCTGAATAGCTGGAGTTGGTAATTTACCTTGAAGGCGAGGAGAACAATCAAGGTTTAGATTTGGACAGTGCCACGGCCAAGGTTCACTTATGACCCGCCGACTAGGCTGCAACCTGGCCCGGTAGTTGGAAGTGAGCCTGTGGCATATCCGACTGTATAAAATTTTGCCTGTGAGATGGGAACAAAATTATGGTGCCAACTAGTGGTTGGCTATTAAAGTGATGTTTAAAGAAGCCGTTTAAGTGTGGGTGCCAGTGTGCCAAAATATAGCCAGGTGGGGTCTGTCCAGGGCGTTTGGTGTCCCAGAACCAGGCTGTTAACTACACTAAGTAGGTATAGCCAGGGTATGAAAAGCCAGGAGGCCAAGCAATGGCATTTGTTCTGTGTGAATGTTATGACCTGAGGCACTGAGGACTCGCTGACCACCTGGACTTGGCTGGTCACTGCCCACTGGCCACATGATGTTCACATTTCGGATCTCTGTGGTTGCAGAGAGGCTGCATTCCTTAGTGCAAGATCCTATGAGTCCAGTTTTCATTTTTCTTGGCCTCTCTGCTATTCACACTTGTGGGAGTGTATCTTGGAGTCATGATGTCTACTTCCTGAGTGAGATTACTATGGGCATTAGAAATTAAGTATTCTTTATAGCCAGGAATATTTAGCAAAGCTTGTGGCTTAGGCTAGGCCAGTCAACATTTATTAGGGTGCCAGATAACTCTGGCAGATAGCCACAGAGGCATCTGCTAGTGAGAGGATCGTAGCTCACAATAGCCCAACCCTGGGCCTGGTTTCCACCTCCACAGGATGTGGACGAGGTCAGACAGGAGAGATGAGAGAATGCCTAATCGGCGTGCTCTTCAGACGCTCTGACATGTGAACTGTCACAGCAGAGGGCAAAGAGAAGTGATTGTTTTCAATTCATTTTGATATGGTGTAGGGGACCCCAAAGGGCTGGGAATTTAGTATAATGAAGTCTAGTGGTAGGAGGGAGGCCCATGTATAAGATCATATGTTATATTTGCACTTTACATAAGGTTTGTCTAAGGAAGCCATTGTGGCATTCTAATAAGACCAGAAGCCTGGGACTGACAGGGAAGATGAAACATCTATCAAATGTCAATGTCATACTGCCAATCTCAGGTGTCACCACAGAGTGCACTGACTTGTCACCAAGAAGGCAGAGGAGTGGAGAAGCCCTTGTGTTCAGTCCAAGCTTCAAGGGCAGAGGTTCCTTATGACTCAGGTTTCATAGGTCCATTGGTCTGAAGGTAGAGGAATGGGACCTGGATGGCTGTCTGCTGAAGTTATTGAAACTTGTTCTGTTCTATGGGCTTGGGAACTAAATTGGGTCTTGGCAGTCTGAACTTTGGTGTGGGCGAAGACATAGGTGACCTTAATTATCTTTGGGGTAGAGTACTTCACCCCAAAGGAGGCAGTGTTGAATGAGAAATTATTGCCACTGGCTGCACCAGAAAACTGGAATTGGCAATGGCATGTCTGTGAAGTATAACTGGGGCTGTTTGTTGGCCAGGGCATCTTCCGGTGCTAAGACGACTGCCTGGAGTTAGGCTAGTTGTGCTGGCCCTTAGGTGCCTTGTCAGGGATGTGTGGTTTTGAGCAAGAAAAGCAGCAGCCCTCCTGGGAACTCCATCACATGGACTGATGGCATTATTATCAATAAAGTATGTGATCTCCCTTTGTTGTTCACTTAGTTGATCACAAGGGCATTCCAAGGTGGTCCAGGGTCCCGGAGAGGAATGCCCCCCTTCAGCACTGTGGCATTTGGCAGAAAGACTGAGGAGAGGGGAGGTCATCTCTTTTTGCACGTGGGCGTACCGAAGGTCCAGGCTTGGCTCCGTCCTGTATCAAGGCCTTGATGGGTATGCTGAGCTTGTGGGGTATTGCTTTCCTGACCCAGGAAATAGGTAACTGGGTGTGGGTTCTCACTAATTCAGGTCCTGTGAGAGCTTCCACTTCCAACAAGGCTCAGCATGCAGCCAGGAGTTGTTGCTCTAGGATATATAGCTCAGAGTCAAAACAGGTAGCTTTTTGCACCAGAATCTGGTGGGCAACTTACTGCCACTATGGGTGGTCCAGTCTCTTAGAAGCATAGGAGGTGGGCACCAGACTTCCACACAGGAGACACCAAATTCCTGTTGAATAGCCATCCAAACTGAATCTAAGACCTTTTGGTGTGAAGGGCCCAAAGTGGGCCAGCTTGTGGGTGAGTGCATCAGTATGCCGGTGTCTGTGGAGAGTATATTGCCTCTCCAAGCCAGAAAGGTTTGGCCCGCCTGAGACTGAATTAAACTAAAATTAGAAGTTGCCTTTCAACTACATCAAGAATAGAGCGGCCCTGAGGCACACCAGATGAGCCTAAGATTTCCACCGAGGCGGCGTCACGCGGGACCTTACGTGGGCAGCAGTCCGTCTGCTGTCAGTGTGATGATCAGCATTAGCTTGTCCCGTGTGTCTAGTGAATCCCTTTACAGGAGGAGGTCATCAGTGCACCTTTGTACTTGGGAACAGCTGTCTTGCCAGCAGAGGTTGTGTAGGATGGCTGAACTTTCAAGGTCCCCAGGGGCAAATGAGTGAAGGTGTTTTAAGTCCGGGGAGAGGAATTCCTGGGGCAAAATACCTCTAAAACCGAAATCAAAGGGAGAAATACAATTTAAAACCCGTTTATTGCTTACAAACTGCAGTCTGGGGCCCTCTCTCTCCTGCTCCAGCAGAAGCAAGCAAGGAAAAGGACCTCCCCTTAACCTCTCAGGGACAGAGAAGCCCTCCTGGCCCAGGTAATTACCCACTGATATGGAGATGGACTTCTCTGCACCCTGAGGAATGACGCAAATGCAGGAAAACCTTACTTCTTTCCACCTCTGAACGCCTACTGACATGCAGGTGTTCTAAAGCCAGGAGAGATATTCTGGAAATATTACAATTTTACCCACAGTGTATTGTGTTCCTTTGAAGATGAATAACTACTGAGTTCAACTTTGAGGGTGAATGCAATTCAAAGACTATTGAAACAGGCATTGAACAGAACACCTACGACAGCAAAGTATTCGCCAGCGGAGGAGTGAATGGCCTTCATCTTTCCATTATGTGAAATACAGGACCCTTCATGAAACCAAAGTAGCTACGATCTTCCATGAGAAGCCAGTCCTCCTAGGATTAAATATCTATTGTGGGTTTCAGATGTAAATAAAATTGGTTACTTCTCACTTCAAGGCAATGAGCCTACCTACTTTGTAGGTTAAACGTATATTTTGATGTATCTTCAGAAGAACTTCTGGTCCTTGTGTGTTCTATTTTCTGGCTAAACTGCTATTTTGCATACTTGAACTTTTGCCTAATTTCTTTTATTTCATGTTTGAATGTCTTTAGAAATTTTCATTTAAGTACATGAGACTAAATTCACACGGATGCTTTTAGCCCCTGCCAGATGCCTGCAGACAGCGCGTGCCGGCAGCTGGTGAGACGTGTTCTGAGATGCAGCCCTAGATCTGGGCAGGGAGATAACAGGCAGCTATTTCCTTCTCCAAAACATGGGTGCTAATTGTACTTTTTTGTTATTACAGACAAACCAAATATGGGCAACTGAAATGTGACAGATTTCAGTAAACCTTCACTTGTATGCACTGGAAAACTTTAGACATTTGGGGCAAAGAAGAGCTCCTCTGTTAAATATGGGTGATAATGTTGAGAATGTCTAGAACATAACACTTTTTAAATACGTTCCCTCTGAATGTTAAGTTTATTGAAACTCCCCAATCACTTTAGAGATCCTGAAATTGAGAATTATGTTGGCTTATGTTTTTTCTGTCAAGGACAAAGATAAAAACTTCCAGACGGTTGATAATGAAAAGCAACTCCAAAACAAGATGCTGGCAAACTACTGGTATTTACATTCTTTCTGGTCTCAACTGTTAATTTGCATTCTTTATCATTTGTGAGAAAAACATCGTCAAAGCTGACTTTTCTAAATTGTGTGTATTTCAAATATCTTGCCTGCTTTTTGCTTTTTAAGCAGTTGAAGTGTTTAAATTATTGCCAATATTATAATCTTCTTTAATGTTTTCAATGAAATTTTTGGTTTCAGGGGTGTTAGGCATGTATGTTTCAAATTTTCAATATGAGATTTTGTTAATTATAACTCCATTAAACAGATATTCAAAACTTCTCACTTCCTAGTCATTTTATATCATCTATGACCTGCAGGTTATTTGCAGCTACCTGACCTATATCGTGAAGTGTAACGGTTTGTCCCTGGCAACTCTTTCCAACCCTATGTTCAGTGACATCATACTGACAGTTTGAAATTGACCATGGTAGGAGTATTTACATGAATGAAATTGGAAAACACTTGTGAGAAACACACTCACTCGTCCAAGCTTGTAAGTGGAAACAGAGACAAAGAGAACAGCGGACCGAGGCTTTAATGGGGGTCTTGCAAGAACGGGTGTCCGGTGGGCAGACACACCTGGGCAGTCGGCCCAAGTAATTTATTCCCTAGCACGCGAGTCTCTCCCCTGGTTCCTCATTGGCCGAGTACTGCAGGGTTCACATTGGGTTTTCTCGCATTTGTCTTAATTTCATTGGTAGGTTTTAAAAACTCAAACAGGTATAGCCAGGCCCTTACCAATTCTCCCCTCCAACCCCCACTCCCAGCCTGAGCAGCTTCCTGGCATATTTTCCACCACGTGGCCCTTTGTTAATACCTGACTGTTAAAATGTTTAAACCTCCTGTTGGGAATAAATCACATTTAGGTTTTATGCTTTTTCTAACAGTTCCCCCTCTTCTTATTTAAGAATTTCTGATTTTATTCCCAGTAATGTATTTCAACTCATGCTTGGTCCTTTTTCAAATTTCTCTAATAGCTTTTTACTCTCTTCTTCATAATCAAATTTACCTTCTAGTAACCGAAGATCATTTTGGGTGTATGGCCTAGGTATTTGGTTATGGCTGCCTCTGTAAGCCTCTGAGCCAGGCCTCTCACGCAGGGGCGATGCAGCATGGTACGGCGGGTACAGCTCCTGCAACCATAACAAGGGATGTTAAACCACAGGCAACCATACCTTTCCATTTTCCACACAATCCTTCTAACCAGTTTGTAAAAGGGTCATTGATGCCAGAGTTTGCAGCTAATTCATTAGCTAACGTGGTGAGTCTTTATGGGGCTTCAGTAATAGTAGCCATCAGGGGCAGTATTTGGGATAAAAGTACATTTTCCTCTCAACATTAACAAAGATTCCTCCTTTTTTTCTAACATCACATCTAATACTACCCTATTTTCCTAAGCCATCCTGCTGGTAGCATCTAATTGGCTAGCTACTCCTTGAAGAGAGTACCTGGCATAGTTAATAATGAACCTTTGTTAATTATAATAAATGTAACTGGCCCAATTTATGTTTTTGTTGATGGTGGACCACCAAAAAAGTGCTGACTCAAACCGTGCAGCTATTTAGTTTCCAGCTTTAAATTCATTAGGGACTCCCCTAGGGAGTCAACATGTACATTCAAATCAAAGGATCATTGTAATGATCTGTGATTTCTATGAAAAATTTTTTTCATAGGATGTGGAGAAAAATGGCAGGGTAAGTGGAATAGCCAGTTGGGCTAAAGCACAAGTCCCAGTCCAGTTGGGTGGCAATGAGTTGTGCAGGTCTCCCTTTCCACAGTACCACGCAACATCAGCTCGGGGATGCGTAAGTTGCCCTCTTTAGAGACACTTAGGATGTGGGCACAAGTCAGCAAGTTCCCCACAGGAGTTGTGAAACCTTCCCCTTGCCTAGAGAGGCATGAGGAGTGATTCATCTTCCTTGTGGAAAAAGAAGGCATTGCCCTCAGGTCTGACTTCTTTAGTGCAGGAAGGAGTAGAGACAAGCTCCTGCAAATCTCATCTCCCCAAGCGTCCTTGTCCTGATACAGGGCCAACGTGCAGTTCATCCCAGTGGGGTCCGTGCCCCAGCCCAGAGGGAACGGGATACCTGCGCCTGTGGCTGTCCAGCAGCACATGCATAACAATTGCTTTTGTTCAAAGCTAGGAATGAAAATTTGACTCATTCTTCCCAGGCATTGGTGCCTCCATAACCTGTCTCCATTCCAAGAGTCTGTTACAGATCCTTTCCCTCTGTTCCAGTAACTACTTTTGGGTCATTACTGGGAAGCTCTGGCTCATTGTGTCCCTCAGGATTGGGGGTGGTCACTGTGGGTGAAGTCTTGTCTTCAGTTAAATTAAGACCAAACCTTCCCACGGGATCTACTCCAGTAACATCTGCCCCGATTCCGTAAACATGAGGAGCCATTACAGGGTCTGAGTCTGGGTCCTGAGGATTATGTATATAGGTAACAAGAGGGGGTTACACCGTCTGTCCTGGCGATTATCAGGGAATACCTTTAACCAGGTGAGCTTTCCTTTAAAGGTTTTCCTGCTGCATGAGGGGCCGTCCAGCCTTGAAACTGGGGAGTCCACCAGACACTGCTCCACCCTGCACATCGGGGCCCGTTTGACTTTCTCACTCTGCTAACATTCGTCCATTCAGGACAGAGATACTTATAATCTCCAGAAAACTGTCTTTGGTCACTTATGTCACCACAAGAGAGAACCTGACACGCATCAAACCTACTGGTTTGGGGGCCTGATGTTTTAGTAATATTACAAGCTTGACAGGATAACCAGGAGTGCCTTCCCATTCTAGGGTTCCCTGCCACTTGTCTGTGAAATACAGAGTTAGAAGCATAACAGTTAACACTTTTAGGTCCTTTGTAGTTTTAGCCTTATGGGTTGGTTAGCCACCTGGGACACCTGCCAATTCTGTTTTGTTCCCAGGTCCCTTCGTCAGTGTCTTTACTCTGGTGTAATGAGTCCAGCCCTCTTCCACCGTCCTCACTGCAGTCTCTGTGGCTAGGAGCTCTTGGGAGGAGCCTTCCCGGCTGGGCTGGAGTTGGTCTCCTTTCCAGGATGTTACTAACACCAGGTCCCCAGGCGGGAAGCAGTGAGCGAGGAACTCAAGTGGGGGAGTCTGGGCGAGGAGTCCCTTCAGCCTGAGGGGAGATAAGGTAGAAGGCATGGCCAGCACATACTCCCTTAGAAACTGGTCCTTTGTTTTCATGGTGGGCAAGCCTGTTGCCCTTCCCAGATATGGTAGCCCATGTAATAACTCATAAGGGGTAAGTCCTGAATCCTTTTGGGGAGCAGTTCTAATCCTTAAGAGTGCTATGGGAAGACATTTGGTCCAAGGCAACTTGCTTCTAGCATTAATTTGGTTAAATGTTTCTTAACAGTCTGATTCATTCTTTCTACCTTTCCAGGGGATGGTGGATGCCAAGGAGCATGGAAACCCCACTGTCCCTGGAGGGCCATCATTATTCCCTGTAGTACTTTTGAACTAAAATGACTCCCGTTATCTGAATCAACATTTTCTATTAACCCAAACCCAGGAATTACTTGCTCTAAAAGTACCTTTACCACTGATCCTGCCGTTGCAGTTGTTAACGGGTGGGCCTCTACCCACCCAGTGAGAGGGTCAACCATCACTAATAAACACTTAAGCTTTCCCATTTCTGGCATCTTGGTAAAGTCAATTTGGATACTTTGGAGTGGTCTTATTCCTGGGAGTCTCCCTCCAGGTCTGGTTTTCTTCATACGCTTCTTAATTCTTTGGCACGTTCTGCAACTCCTACAACCCTGTTTAGCAGTGGTGTAAATACCAGCACACTCATGAACCTTTAGCAACGCATCGCACCTCGCCCGGGGACCCCAGCGGCTCCCTGTGTAACATGCTCATCGGCTCTCACGCTAGGTCGGCTGATCACTTCTCTCCCATCTGGTAAACGGTGAAGTCCACCGCCCGTTCTCATCTCGAGATGCCCCCACCTCCTGTTGCTTCTTAATTTCTTTTTTTTTTTTTTAAGAAAACTTTGGGATAAAGGAAATTTCAGGGATAGGAGTGAAATGTAAAAATCTAATTTCATCTTCAGATGCAGCCTCTTTAGTGGCTGCGTCAGCGATCCTATTACCTGCTGCTTCATAAGAATTTCTGGTGACCATTCACAACATGTGTTACAGATATCTCAGCTGGAAGTACTTTCCAGAACCTCCTTAATTCCCCATGAATTAATTCCTTTCCTTTACTGTTTATGAGACCTCTTTCTGTCAAATTTCTCTAAAGCTATGGACTGCTCGCTCCGAGGGCATATTTGGAGTCTGTGTGAATCGTGCCCTCCATATCTGAAGGTAGTTTTCAGGCCTGATTAAGGGTAAACAGCTCACAGGTTTGGGCTGACCAATTATTGGGCAACCTCCCCTTGTCACAGATGGATAACTGGTTGCCATCAGTGATGGCATAGCCATTATGTCGTTTGCCCTCCATCATCCGGGAGGACCCATCTATGAACAGTTTCATACCCCCACCTAGAGGTGTTTCCCTTAAATCAGGCCTGACTTTAGTCTGATATTCTATGAGGTCTGCGCAACTATGGCTCAATTCTGATTGGCCTTCAGCCTCCCTGCACACAGGAAGCTGGCTGGACTGAGCAGGCGTCTGTGGTTAAGATCATGCCATCTTTTTCAAGTAAAATTGCTTCATATTTTAAAACTTGACAATCTGTTAGCCTGCGCCCAGCCCACTGGTTAAGTATGGCCCGAACCTGGTGAGGAGTACTGACCAGAGGGTTCCTCCTAAAGTTAGTTTCCTGCTCTCCACCAGTAAGGCCGTGGCTGCAAAGGCCTGGATGCACCCAGGTCGTCCTCGAGAGACAGGGGCCAACAGCTCAGACGTAAAGGCCACCGGTTGTTTCTCTCCACCCCAGACTTGGGACAAAACCCCTACAGTGGAACCTTGTTCAACAGAACAAAAGTAGTGAAAGCGCTTCTTTAAAGACAGGAGTGCCAGGACTGGGGCGGTGACAGGATTGCTTTTCATTTCTCTAGAATGTGCAGCTCCCCTGGGGTCCACTGGAGAGCATCTGGCTCTCCCTCCAACAATTTGAATACAAGCTTCCAGCCTCTCTTCCAACAAACACCATTTGAGCTTCTCTCAGTAATTCCTCTGTAGGCTTCTCATTCCAACCAACTTCTGCAATTTCTTAGCAATATCTGGCCAACTTAAAGACCCTGTCCTACCTGACCTTCTGGGCCAAGTCCCGACTACTCGAGTCTCTGTAAAAATGCAGTTGGGGTCTCTTCCTTCTCCTGTTGGACTTCAAACCCCTTAGTAACATTTTGAGATCTTGGGTCCGAGTCTCTGTTCCCTTTACAATTAGCCCGCGAAGATCCTGCATTTTAGTTCTATCCCCTGGATCATTATCCCACCCAGGGTCTACATTTGGGAACTTTTGCTCCGCTGCCTGGACACGCAGGCCGGGTGGGTGTTCTGGTTCCCAAATGGACACAGCGGCTCTCCTGACCACCCCCTCTCCTCACCGGGGAATAGGGTGTCCACGCTCGGTCCAAGCATATATACTAGGTCCCAGGAATTGATCTAGTTGGCCCGCTAGGCCAAGGGCATCTTCTAGCAATGGTTTCATTTCCTTCTTGAAATTCTTCACCTCAGCACCAGCGAGGGGCACTAACACACCCAATTCCCCCTTGCCCTGGCGGGACCTCTCCGAATGGAAACATCTCGGGGATTCTGGTGGACTCCCCAGAAGGAAGGGGGAAACTCTCTGAGTCCTTCTCACTTTGTTCTAATTCCTTTCTAAGGTTAGAATAAGGGTTGGTAAGAGGCCTGGTAGGGGCCGGAGGCTCCTGGCTCTCAGAGGAACCTGAGTCTCTTACTTTATCTGTCTGGCTTTACTGCCCTGAGTCCCAGCCTGAGGATTACAAGGGGGAGGGAGACAGGAGAGCTGGTCCCAATGTTAGGCAGGAAAATCCACTAAAAAGACCCAGAGTTAATTAATTAAAGCTCAAAAAGACAGGAGCAACCTGGCCTGTAATGTTTGAATATACCCCAGATAAAGGAGGGTACCTCAGCATAGCCCATGTCTTTGTTATGTTAATCATACAGACCCAGCTTATTTTTTTTTAACTTTACCTATATGCTGTTTTTTTTCTCCCTCCAGCCCCAATCAAGTAGTCTGCAACACAGGTAACCAATTAAGCATGCAGGCCTAGCCGTAAACAACGTAGCAAAAGGCAGGAAGGATTCCATCCCAAAGATTGTCTTTTAATAACCAGGAAGTCAAGAAGCAAGACTCTCAACTTACTCATTAACAAACAGAATAACTCTGCCCACCTTGGAGGGAGGGGAGACAGTCCTGAAAGGCTCCCAAACCTGGAAGCTGCTCTCCTGGGAGGGGACCAGGGCACTAAATTTCTTGTGTTAAGCTAATTTTGCAGAATTACGTAGAGCAGTGATAAGAAACTTAATGTCTCATCAAAGCTACTTGAGACCACCTGACAAGTCTGCACCCCCAGCCCCCGGCCACACTCCTAAAGAATCCTTAAAAAGGGGAACCCCCAACCCTCTCCGAGGCCGCCCGCACCCTCAACCTTTTAACTTCAAACTTTCTCTCTGCAACCTCCCAGGGCGCCCCTCCCTGCCCAGCGGCCTGCACTCTCTCTCCCCAAGCAACTCAAACAAAACTCTCCCTCCGCCCCACCACCGCGTCCCCGCCCCTCAGCTCTCCTGCGGCGGGGACGAGGACCGAGGAAGTCACACGACGCTCGCCCAACACCAGGCCTAGTCCTGGCACGTCTCCTGTAGTTCCTCCGCCTCCGCTTTCCCTTCTCCGGTGACGAGGGGCAATACGGGAAGCGCCCTTGGGAACCAGCAGAGGGCGCCGTCCCTTCCCTCAGGTGAGCTGGAGGCTTTATTACTCTCATAACTTGAACCTGGCAAAGCCAGTTCTCATCTGATCCAACTTTAATCCAGACAAAACAGCAAAATTAGATCATCTGCGTGTCCTTAACCCTGGTACTGGAGGCGTCCCTCCGGTACCATAACATTCGCCCCAGCAGGCTATCTGGAGGGATTTCAAGCGAGCTCATCTGGTTCCCTGTCCCCGTTTCCCCAGGCCTAGAATTTGCATTTCCCATCTTTCTAGAGGTCCCTGCGTCGGTGTCCCCTGCGTACTCAGCCCCCCGCAATGGAGGCTCCTTGCTCACACCCCGAGGTCCGCTTCGTCCGTTTCCGGCCGTTTCCCTCGCGGAAGGACGGAACCGCGGATCGGGACTCTGCCCTCGCTTCGTATCTGGGACACGTCTCGGTCACACACACTCGACCTCGGAACATGCCCAACCACCAAGACGGTACTTCCAGCCCAGTTCCTACCTCGGCTCGTGCACGAGGTTGCCTGGCTGCCGCGCTGCCGGCGTTTTCTCCCCTGCGTCGGTCACGCCGTCTCCTCCCAGCAGTCTCGGGTCTCCCCTAGGGTTTCAGACAGAGCGGGCTGCCCAAAGCCGGGCAGGATGCGCCCTCCCGCCCCGCCTGGGCCCCCACCTCGCAGAGGCCGTAGGATCCTGGACGAGCCCCCAAATTGTGAGAAACACACTCACTGGTCCAAACCCAGTAAGTGGACACGGAGACAAAGAGAACAGCGGAGCGAGGCTTCAATGACGGTCTTGCAGGAACAGGTGTCCGGTGGGCAGGCACGCGAGGCCGTTGGCGCACAAGTAATTTATTCCCTAGCACGCGAGTCCCTCCCCTGGTTCCTCATTGGTTGAGACCTACAGGGTTCACCTTCTTTCCCGGACGTCGCCTAAGCCAGTTATATCCACTTTGGGCCTTCTCTTACATTTGTCTTAATTTCATTGGTAGGTTTAAAAAACTCAAGCAGGTATAGCCAGGTCCTTACCAATTCCCCACCCCCCCTCCCCCCGACCTCGACTCTCAGCCAGAGCAGCTTCCTGGCATATTTTCCACCACGTGGCCCTTTGTTAATACCTTACTGTTAAAATGTTTAAACCTCCCGGGGGGAATAAATCACATTTAGGTTTTATGCTTTTTCTAACACACTACAAACTAGGACTTAATTATATTACTGAAAGACTTAAGAACATAATAGAGAGTATGTGAATAATGCAGATTAATCTTAAAAGTGTATGGTATATGTGGTCATTACATTGTACATAGCACAAAAAAAACAGGAACAAAAATTAGCTTTTAATTTGTTAATGAAAGGGAAATAGCCACAATAGGCAAAAGATATTAACAGACATTTTACCAAGAAGATATACAGGTGGCAAACACATGAAAAAAATTCAACATCCTGAATCCTTATGGAAATGCAACTAAAATTACTGCTTATTAAAAGGGTAAATTCAAAAGACCGACCACACCAACTATCAGTGAGAATGCAGAACAACTGGAACTCACACACTCCTGGTGGGTGTGCAAACGCAAACTTTTAGATCATAGTTCGGCAGTTTCTTAATAAGTTAAACATTTACCTACCGTATGACTCAAGCATTATACTTTGAGTTACTAACACAGTGAAATATACATACAACATATAAAGAATTATACACAAATGTAGCAGCTTTATTTGCAATAGCTGAAACTGGAAGTAATACAAATGGACATAACAGATGAATGTATAAACAAATGGTACATTCATAAAAGACACTATTTATCAATAAAAAGAATGTTATTTATATAATCATCATTGAAGAATGTTATTATGAACTATGAATGAAACCAGAAAAAAACATTTCATGAATAAAGTCATACAAAATTCTAGAAAATACAAACTATTACATAAATGAAGGTAAAGGAATGGTTCCTGGAGAGGGGAAAGGCATTATTAAATGACATGAGGCAAATTAGGGGTGCTGGACATGTTCATTATCATTATTATGAGGTTTTGTGGGTTTATATGTATGTCAAAACAAATTGTACATTTCAAACAGGTCATTATCAACTACACCTGAATAAAGTTTTACAAAATAGTTAAAAGAAAAGAATCTAGATTTCCCATTCTCTCCAGAAAATCAGGTTTGGCAACCTTATATTGACTCTATCTCTTTCCTCACGACCTTGGAAGAACAAGCAGCCTTTCCTAAGTGGTAGCAAATGTTGACAGCAACGGAGTCTGTCCCACCTGAGCTACAGGAATGCTGGCTGGGCCACAGAGACACAATGCTGGACTAAGGGATCGACTTTCTGTGCTTGCTTTCTGTGCAGAAAGTCTTTAGGTGACATACCAGAAAGGTTATGGGAAGCTTTTCTTTGACAATGACCTTTCTTTGACAATGACCTCAGTTACAAAAGACACACCTGCCTGGAGTTACTGGGAGTATCTGTGTACACTGACAAACCAGTCACTGGAGCATTTGTTCATGTGATTTTAGAAGGGAAACCTTCCAACTACTTTGCTGCAGTCTCCCCCATTCCAGTGTTACTGTACCAATTTTGGTTCTGCCAGGGCCCTTCTTACAGTGACACCAGTCAAGTGAATTCTGGCTATCAGTTCATATGACACCTTTGCCAGACCTGGAGTAGAAATTCCCCTTAACATGGCTGAACATTACATAATACTCACTGTAAACAAGAAAAATATTCATGTTGTTCCTAAAAGCACTGGAGGTGGTCACAGTTTCCTTACCCCTCAGGGTGCTGAGTCCACCAGAAAGTCCCGGCACCGAGTCCACAAATTATGACAAGACCCTGTGTGCTTTCCTAGGAGACCTTGGGCTACAGTGTAAAGTAGGCCAAAACTGGAAAGAGAGTTACATTAGTCCATCATACTGTTGTCTCTGAGGCAGACAAAACATAGGGACCCCCATGAAAGCTGTTCACTCCTTAACGCCTGCCAAGAGACCCCGGTTGTTTTCAAATCACCTCACATAGTGAAGAGAACCTGAAGATCAAAGGTGACTTAAACAATAATGCCTTTATTACTGCAAAATCCAAAGCAGTATGAGACAGGAAGTTCTCAGGTTGAAAAATACAAGATAAGTGTTACATGAAATGAACATACCTTTGTGAATGCAGTTCTTGGCAAATCGCCAGAACTCAGGCTGGGTCCACTGGGTCAGGTCCATACCCTAACTTACAGAGAAGGGAATGAGGACCTTATAAGGCCTAAGATCAGTCAAGATTACCTCCAGCAAGTGGGGAGGGGAAAGAGGTCAGTATCCCTGAGAATGTTGGGATGGTAGCTGATGTACACTGTGTAGCAGAGACGCAGTCAACTTAGCCAGAGAAACTGGCAGTGATTTAAATCTGGCAAGGGCCCTGGGCAGGTTAGAAAGTATAACACAGCTCCTTAATGATTCCCACATACCTGGAATTTCTCCCCACTGTGGATTTTCAGATGTATGGGCTTACATTCAGGTAGATGGCTCCCTCACAAATTCTATCCTTCAGTGTCATTATATTAAAAGAAAATCACATATCCCCTGTACATCTAAGGCCTTTCACTGGTGTGAAGTCTCTGGTGTTGAATAAGGTCAGATTTGCAGCTAAGAGATTTCCCACATTCACTACACTCATGAGGCCTTTTTCCAGTGTGAACTCTCCGGTGCTGAATGAGGCTGGAGCTTTGGCTAAAGGATTTCCCACATTCCCCACACTCATAAGGCCTTTCTCCAGTATGAACTCTCAGGTGTTTAACAAGGTTAGATTTGCAGCTAAAGGATTTTCCACATTCACTGCACTCAATAGGCCTTTCTCCAGTGTGAACTCTCCAGTGGTTCTTAAGGTTGGAACTGTGGCTAAAGGATTTTCCACATTCCCCACACTCATAAGGCCTTTCTCCCGTGTGGACTTTCCGATGTGAGCTGAAGCTGGAGCTTTGCTTAAAGGATTTTCCACACTTACTGCACTCATAAGGCCTTTCTCCAGTGTGAAGTCTCTTGTGGTGAATGAGGCTGGAGCTCCGGCTAAAGGATTTCCCACATTCACTGCACTGATGAGGCCTTTCTCCAGTGTGAACTCGCCGGTGGTAAATGAGGCTAAAGTTTTGGCTAAAGGATTTCCCACATTCACTGCACTCATAAGGCCTTTCTCCAGTGTGAACTCTCTGATGTTGAATGAGGTTGGACCTTTGGCTAAAAGATTTTCCACATTCCCTGCACTCATAAGGCTTTTCTCCAGTGTGAACTTTCCTGTGGCTATTGAGGCTATAGCTTTGGCTGAAGGATTTTCCACATTCACTGCACTCATATGGCCTTTCTCCAGTGTGAACTCTCTGGTGTATAATGAAACTGGAGTAATAGGTAAAGAATTTTCCACATTCACTGCATTTGTAAGGTCTTTCTCCAGTGTGGACTTTCTGGTGCTGAATGAGGTTACATCTTCGGGTGCAGGCTTTTCCACACTTGCCACACTCATAAAGTCCTTCTCTAGGAAGGACTCGCTGGTCCTGAACAAATGTGTCTGTGCAGCTGAAGGCTGTCTTGCATTCTCTCCAGTTGTGATGGTCTTTTCCACTGTGAAAGAGAGCTTCATACTCTTCACCACTGTGTGGGTTCTCCCTGATGTTAGCGACACGCTGATGGAGGAATCCCATGCTGGGTAAGAAGTCCTTCCTGATCTCCTCGCAGGTAAAGGGCTTCCCTGACACATGGACTGTGCAGCTCTTTATAAATGAGGCTCTGTTCACATAACTTGGGAAGGCTCTGTCTCCAATGTGCTGCCCCTCGTACTGCTGAAGACTGGCAGTGAAACAGAATTGTTTCCCACATGTATATGGTTTCTGCCTAAGGTGGGTTCCACAGTGTTCATCCCTGTGCAAAATGTTTCTCAAGATTGGGCCACATGTCTCAGAGGGCTGGGCCCTCTGGGGAGATGAACCTGTCTTAAGAATCCTGATCTGTGGCCCTCCTTCTACAGAAATGTTGTCCTCAGAAGGTGCATCCCCATCTGCCACTCCATGCTGACAACCTGAAAGCAACAGTGAAGTACATGTTGACTTTACTGGAAGGGAGTAAAAACCATAACAAATGTACATCTGACACCTGAAAGTACCAGCCTATGAGGCTGTTTTGAGGAAAAAGAAGTTGGGGTCAGACTGAGGAAACAGCTGCTGTGTCCTCCTGAGTCCAAAAGGTTACAGAATTGGGAAGGTCTCACCAGGCACAGGATACAAGGATGTGGCCCAGAGAGAAAAGCATGTTCTATAGCTCATTCTTTTGTCAATGGCTTTCAGCACAAGTATATCTGTTGGTGACATGTGATGGTGCCCAGAAGTCTCTATCCAGGCCCAGGAAAATCTGACTGGAACAAAGTGACTGTTTTTCAAAGGTTATTAAAAGATATGCACAGACTTTAGGATACAACAATGCTGGAAATCATTGTATAGAGGACAGTGTGGGGACCGAGAGAAGCAGTTCAGGGAGGTGGAGACTAGCTCTGGGCTAGAGTTAGAAAAAAAAAAGACAAGTCAGCAAAGTGTCAAGCATTGAAAAAGGGAAGGTAGAAGTGAAGTGTGGCCATGGGCAACGGCCCCAAAATACTTAAACGAAAAGGCAAACGGTAGGTTCCTGGTACGACTGAACAAAGCCCGACATCATGCCCTCCCCACTACTAGTCACGCGGGGCACACTCTGAGCCCATCTCGTTCAGGCTAGAATCATGTCCGGCCTGTGAAGCACAAGAGTCCTCCCCTAGCCCCGCTGAACAACTGCACGGGGCCTGGATGATCTGGATTTCAAGGGAAAGAAGAACAGGTCAGTGGGCAAATACCAGAACTCAACACACAACAGATTCCAGGGAAGATATTTAGATCATAGAGAAGGTGCCTCCAGGCACAGCTGAAGGGAAGGCAGCATAGTGAGCACCGGGAAGCTGTCTCTCGACCTAGACCACAACTAGACTGGCAAAATCCATGTACCTATTTTACAACTCTACTATCTACTGAAGGCTTCCAACATACTAAACTATTTAATTTTGTCCAATTTCAGCTCTTAGCAGGGTATGGATTGTCTGTCTCCCACCTTCAACTGAATCCCAGAGCAGGCAGCCATGAAAGTTCCTGGAGCAGCTTGCTGACGCCAGGGTGGACGATGAGGATCCTGTCCTCCAAATATCAGGGATCTGCGCTCTGATGGCTGTTTCCAGTGGTGGAGGGATGACACAGGGATGGGTAGTCATCGCTGCAAAGCTCTACCCCAGTGGCTAAAGTGATTTCAGGGAGGATTTAAAGGGCAGGTTCTATTCCTTTCACCTCTTCTCTTCATATTTCTCTTATTTCCCTTTTGGGAGGCAGAAATCTATGGACCAGCACACTGATAATCAATCACATATTTGGGGTGATTTAGAAAGTTATGCATGCCCAGGGAAAGGTGCAGGCTCAGGAAAAGCCTGAGAAGACCTTATGTTTACACCTCAGACTGACATCTGGTACAGAGACACCCTAGAACCATTTATTATATAACAAATAACAAACAAAACCTACCAGCAAACCCTGGTGAGGTGGAAGTGGCTTTCTTGAGTTACTGCATTGTAAGACACAATATCTAGTTTTCCACAAATAAAAATGACAGGAAATACAAAGCAACAGGAAACTATGGCCCATTCTAAGGAAAAAAACAAATCAAGAGAAACTGTCCTTGAGAAAGACCAGTTTACTTATTAAACAAAGACTTTAAAACAAATGTCTAAAAGATGCTCAAGAGTCCAAAGAAAATGTGGATCAAGTCAAGAAAATATTGCATAAGCAAAACATAAATATCAATAAAAAGATAAGAAATGGAGAATCAAAAAGAAAATTGGAGCTTAGAAGTATAATTAAATGAAAGAACCAGTAGAGAGATTAAAAAAACATTTGAGCAGGCAGAAGAAATAATCAGCAAACTTAAAGATACCAAATGTGAGGAACAGAAAGGAAAAACACTGAAAAGTAAGCAGGACATGAGGATCTTTGGGACACCATGAAGGAGACCAACGTGTATTATGTATTAGTCCAGAAGAAGAGGGAATAAAAGGGTAGAGAGCTTATTTGAAGAAAAAAATGCCCCCGAATTCCCCAAAATTTGATTAATGATATGAAAATTAACATCTAAGAAGCTCCACAAACTCAAAGCAGGATGAACTCAGAGACCCGCACTGCGGCACATTATGATCAAAGTGTGAAAAGCCAAGGCAAAGAGAGACTCTTGGAAGCAGCAAGACAGAAGCAACTCACAACATACAAGGATCTCCAATAAGATTATCAGCAGATTTCTCACTCCAAGGAGGCCAGAAGGCAGCCAGTTGCTACATTCAAAATCTTAAAGGAAGAAAACCCTGTAAACTAAGAATCCTATAACAAACAAAACTACCCTTCAAAAATGACGGAAAAATTATGACACTGCACGTAAGTAAGAGCTGAGGGAGTTTTTTACTACTAGATGTGTGAATAGTACATCTAGTACTACCTGCAAGAAATGGTAAAGGGGGTCATTCAGCTTGAAATGAAAGGACACTAGATAGTAACTTGAAGTGACTTTGTAACATATTATGAAAGATCTTTGATAAAGTTAAATACAAAGACAATTATAAAAGCTAGTTTTATTGTAACTTGAGTTTATAACTCTACTTTTTGTTTTCTATATTATTTAACATATTAATGTATAATTAATAATTATTGGTCTTTTTGGACACAACAAACATATAAAGATGTACTTGTGTGACATCAATAGCTGAAAGGGGTGGAGGGTACACAGCTGTGTAGGAGTTTTAAAAAAATATGTATTACTGAAACTAAGCCAACATAAATTCAAATTGCATGATATAATTTTACCATGTTAAATGTAACCTTCTGGTAACTACAAAAAAAAAAAAAGAGCTCCAGAAAGTACACAAAGGAAACAAAAAAGGAATTATAACATTCCACCACAAAAAAAAAAATTAACTGAACACAAAAGACAGTAATGTAGGAAATGAGGGACAAAAAAGCTGTAAAGCATATAGAAAACAAATAGCAAAATTACATAAGTCCCTCCTCATCAGTAAATACTCGAAATGTAAATAGATTTAAGCTTTCCAAGCAAAAGATAAAACTGGCAGAATGTATAAAAGATCATGACCCAACTAACTATATGCTGTCTACAAGACACTTACTTTGGACCCAAAGACAAGTTGAAAGCTTGGAAAAACATACTCCATGTAAATAGTGACCCGAAGAGAGCAGGGCGGGGGTGGCTGCGCTAACACAGACAACAGAGACGTTAGTTACAAAAGGTTACAAGAGAGAAAGAAGGATATTATATATTATTAAAAGTTTCAACACCCAAGATGATTACAATTAAACATTTAATCATATGAAACAGATCAAAATATATGAAACATGAAACAAAAATTCACAAAACTGAAGAAAGAAACAGTTCTACAACAGTAGTTGGAGATATCGATAATCAACTCCCAATAATAGAATAAACATGTACAAGTAAGGAAATGGAGGAAATGTCACTGAACAACACAGTAAACCAACTAGACTTAGCAAACATATACAGAATACCCAACGAGAGAATATACATTCTTCTCAAGTGCATATGGGGCATTTTCAAGGATAAACTATATGGCAGGCCACAAGTTAAACCCCATTAAATTTAAAAAGATAGAAATCATATAAAGTACCTTTCAATCACAACAGTATGAAGTTAGAAATCAAAACTAAAGGAAAATTGGAAAATCCACAAATCCATGGAAATAAGCAACACATGTTTAAACCAATGGGTCAAAAGAAGAATCACAGGGGAAATTAGAAAATACTTAAGAGACAAATGAAAATGAAAATATGATATTCCAAAAATTATGTGAAACAGCAAAAGAAGGATTACGAGGGAAATTTATAGCTACAACACATACACTAAAAAGGGAAAAAATCTCAAATCAATAACTTAACTCCACAAATTAAGTTCAAAAAAGACAAAATAAACCTAAAGCTAGCAAAAAAGAAGGAAAGAAATAATAAAGATTAGAGGTAAGATAAATAAAATAGAGAAAAGAAAAATCAATAAAACCAAACCATGGTTCTTTGAAAGGTTATCAAAATTGACAAACCTTTACCTAGATTGCCACCCCCGCAACCCCAGCCAAAAAAAGAAAGCTCAAAATACTAAAATGTGTGAATGTGGGGACATTACCTACCAATGCCACAGAAATTAAAAAGATTGTAAGAGAGTACTAGTAAGGAAATTGAATCACTAATCAAAAACCTCCTGACAAAGAAAAGCCTTGGGCTGAATGGCTTTACCTGTGGATCCTATGAACCACTTAATGAAGAACTAACACTTACCTTTTTCAAACTCTTGCAAAAAAAATTGAACAGATAATACCTCTAAACTCATTCTGGGAGGCTAACATTGCCCTGATATCAAAAACAGACACTGTGAGAAAAGGAGACTACAGATCAATATAATTGATGATTATTGATAACACAAATCATCAACAAAATACTAGCAAACTGAATTTAACAACATATTAAGAGGATTACACACCACGACTGCCTGGGATTTCTAGAATCCAAGGATGGTTCAACATAGAAAAATTTATCAATGTAATACATCACATTTACGGGAGGAAAAAAATTGTATGATCATCTAAGTTGATGCACAAAAAGCATTTGATAAAATTTAACACCTTTTCACGATGAAAGTACTCACAAACTAGGAATAGAAGTAAACTACCTTAACATAATAAATGATTAAAAGCCCATATGGCTAATATAATATTCATGGCGAAAGACTGAAAGCTTTCCTCCAAGATCAGGAACAGGAAAAGGATGCCAGCTTTCACCACTACTATTCAACATAGTATGGAAGTTAGAGTAATTAGGTAAGAAAAGTGAAAGGCATCCAAAAGGTAAAGGAAGAAGTAGAATTATGTTTGCTTATGTGTGGAGGACCAGATGTGATGTCACCCTGAAAGTGTCATCACCAGATCCGGGCACCAGGGAGTGAGATCACCGGAAACAGAAGTGATCACACCAGACCTGAGGTCACTGGATAGAAGATCAGTCTGGAAGTGACGTCACCATTAGATTGTACATAAGTGGTGCTCAGAGAATAAACTGCGTCACTTGCCTGCCATCCGTGGGCAGTGAACCTCCTGATCCCAGCTCTGGTTTCCATGTCTTTTTTGTATCTTTCTCTGTTTTTTCTGGGCTCCTCATCCACTCCACTCAGGTTCAGCTGGTTTATGGAGCTGGTCTCTGCACTTATGAACACATTATACATAGAAAAATCCTAAAGATTCCACCAAAAAACATCTCATATGAGATGCTTAGAATAAGTGAATTCAGTAAAGTAACAGGATACAAAAAGAGCACAAAAAAATTCAGTTGTATTTCTATATACCAATATTGAACAATCTAAAAAGGTAACTAAGAAAACAGTTCCACTTAAATAGTATCAAAAGAATAAAATACTTAGAGATTAACCAAGGAAGTAAAACACCTTTACACTAAAAACTACTATACACTGCTGAAAGGAATTAAAGAAGACAATAAATGGAAAGACATCTCTGTTCATGGATCGGAAGACTTAATATTGTTAAGATGTCAATACTACCCAAAGCCATCCACAGATTCAACTCAATCCCTATCAAAACCCTGTTTTTTGCAGTAGTAGAAAAACGCATCATAAAATTCATATGGACTCTCAAAGAACATCAAATGGCCAAAACACTCCTGAAAAAGAAAAAAGAAGAGTCACACTTCTTAATTTCAAATTTTACTGCAAAGCTACAGTCATCAAAACCGTGTGATACTGGCATAGAGACACACACAGACCAAGGAAATGGAATAAAGAGCTCAGAAATAAACTCTTGCATATATGGTCAAATGATTTTCCACAAGAAGGCCAAGATGATCAATGGGGAAAGGACATACTTTTAGACACATCACGCTCGGAAAACTGGATATCCACATACAAAAAAGTGAAGTTGGACTCTAACCCGACACCATATATAAAAATTAACTAAAAATGGATCAAAGACCTAAACTTAATAGCTACAACTATAACATTCTTAAAAGAAAACATAGAGGGAAAGCCTCATGACATTGTATTTGGCAATGAGCCCTTGGAAATTACATCCAAGGTGCAAGCAACAAAAGAGGAACTGGACTTCATCAAAATGAACACCTTTCATATATCAAAGGACACTATGGATACAGTAAAAAGGCAACCCTAGAAAGGGAGAAATATTTGCAAATCACATTATCTGATTAGGGATTAATATCCAGAATGCACAGAGAACTCTTTAAACTCAACAAAAAAACAATTTGATTCAAAAATTGGCAAAAGGCTTGAAATCACATTTTTCCAAAAAAGATATACAGATGGCCAATAAGCATATGAAAAAAATGTTCAACATCACTAATTTTGACAGAAATGAAAATCAGAACCACAAAGAGATACCACTTACTCCCACTAGGATGGCTATTATCAGAAAAGAAGGAACACATGTTGCCAAGGGTAGGAGAACTGGGGACCTTCACTCACTGCTTACAGGGATATAAAATGGCGAAGCTGCTACAGAAAACAGTGTGGTGGTTCCTCAAAAAATTAGAAACAGAATTCTCATATTATTTAGCCATTCCAGTTCTGGGTATATACTCAAAAGAATTGAACCAGGAACACTAAAAGATATTTGTACACCATGTTTAAGCAGCATTACTCACAAGAGCCAACTCAAGTGTCCTGATGGACAAATGGATAAACAAAATGTGGTCCATACATACAAAAGAATATTATTCAGTCTTAAAAAGGAAGGAAATTCTGATATATGCTAAAACACAGAGGAAACTTTAAGATATTATACTATACTATGCTAAGAGATTATGAAATAAGGCAGACACAAAAAGACAACTGCTGTATGATTCTACTCATATGCAATGCTTAGAGTAGTCAAATTCATAGATACAGAAAGCAGAATAGTCATCACCAGTGGATGGGGGAGTTGTGATTTAACAAGTACAGAGTTTCAATTTGCAAGATGAAAAAATTCTGTGGATATATGATTGATGGCTGCACAATAATAAGAATGTACGAAATGCCTCCTGGAAAAGGTAAAACTTTTGTTGTGTATATTTTATCGCAATAAAAAATAAAAGTAAAAAGACTCTTGGAGGAGGAACTTACAAGAACAGTTTGTAGTAGTGTGGTATGTAAGTGACTGCAGTTCTGGCGCGGTCAGGCACAGATCAAAGTCAGGGAAGGAAGGGAGCCGTAGCGCGCCATGCATCAAGGTGGCCACTGGTGAGGGAGAGGGCAAGACAGGTGGGTCCATGTAGGCTGATCTGAAGACTACTGGTCCCAAACCCTTCCCTGTGAGGCTTTGCGGCAGCAGGTATTGGGGTAACAAAGGAAGACAAGAGGGTATGCACTCAGGCCAGTCCTAGTAACCACGGTACCTATACAAGGAACTGGGAAAGGAAGCAGTACTCATGGTTCAGAGGTGAAACACAGCTGCCTGTAGGGAGAAAAGAAAGGCAGAACCTCAACCAGGGCACACCGATGGGTTTGAGGGTCTTACCCAGTGAGGATGTAAGTGCAAAGTTCTCCAGCATCACGTCATGGTAC
Source organism: Phataginus tricuspis (assembly GCA_029783875.1). NCBI lineage: Eukaryota > Metazoa > Chordata > Mammalia > Pholidota > Manidae > Phataginus > Phataginus tricuspis. Next base: position 19,259,653 of record JAQQAC010019400.1, on the reverse strand, counting down.
AGGCGTCTCTGAGCCTCATCAAGGAGCCCCCACTCCTCCCAGGAGAAATACAGGGCCACGTCCTCAAAGGTCACACTGCCCTGTCAGGGGAGAGCCAGATGAAACCATGAATGGATTCAAGCCCAAAGACCTACAGTCCACCCTCCTCCCATGATTCCCACATCAGAGTACACACCAGACGCTGTCTGCTCTCTCCTCGGATGCCTATATTAATCATTGTGTTCATTGTCTTCTACTCTGCAACCAGATGGAGCCTGTTAAGACCTGTACAAGGCCCTAAGACCCCCTCCTCTGACCCAGACCACTCGCTGCCTCCACAAGATGCCTATTAATCATTGTTTTCACTGTCTTTCACTGTGCAACCAGATGGAGCCTGTTAAGACCTGTACAAGACCCTAAGACCCCCTCCTCTGACCTAGACCACTCGCTGCCCCCACAAGATGCCCAATTTCACGGGCGGTCATTCCAAACCTGACGTATGTCCCACCGCCACCCCTCGATCCATTTGTTCTCACCAGAAAGAAAGCCGACCTGCAATTACTGAACCAGCTTAGCCTCACCTCCAAGCAGTTCCACATACTGGTACCTGTTTTGTGACAAGCTTTCACATCTCTTTCCACGGATGGCCTGATATGGGAACCCCTCTATAAAACCCCTAGTGTAGACTCAGGACCCTGTGTTAAGATTCTCCAGGGTCCCCAAACCTAAGCGCAGGGAGAATGGCCGGCGAAGAGTCTCGTTACACCACAACTCTGGGGACAACGGGGGTTGGGACCACTGAGGGACTGGACAACCTCCCCTACCTGTGTGGGCTGCAAAAACGCTCTGCAACCATAGAAACCTGTGGGAAGAGGCCGGTCTTAGAGGGATGTGCCTGTGGCCGTTTTCCAGGGACCCAGGCTTTCCCCGTGCCCCTGCGGGGCACCAGAGCCAGGGCAGCTCAGGCGGACTGTCTACTGTGGCTCCTTCACCGGCTGCACGTCCTTAGTAACGGACTCAATCTCTCCTCACCTCAATGTCCTCATCACCCCCTACAGTCTGTTCTTCTATTCAACGGACTTTGGGGAATTTTTCAAACCCCAGCTCGGATCGCGTCTCTTTTTCTCAAAATTCTCCATGGCTCCCAGGGCTCGTAAGTAGGAAGGGCCATTACAGGTGCGACTCGTACAAACTTTGTTCCCCGCAGAAGCAAGACTGGCCCGCAGGTTCCCGCAATGCTCCCAGGCGGCCGCACCTCCGGCTCCGCACGGGCGGGACCCCCGCCTGCAACCGTCCCCAGGCGCCGTCACCCCGGCGCTCGGACACGGGCCCCGCCCACGAGCGCCTCTCCTTCGGGACCCGGGGCCTGGGCGGCGGGCCGTGGGCAGGGCCCCGCACTCGGGGCCCGAGGGCGGGTGGCTGAGGGTGGGAGGCCCGGGGACGAGCAGTACCTGAGCCGGGCCCCTCGGCGCGGCCGCTGACATCGGAGTCTCCGGGCGGAGTGGAGCGGCGACAGCAGGGCGACCGCGGCGGGCGCGGGCACTTAAGTCTCCAGGCCTCGCAGGAGGCGGTGTCCCCGACCCTAGAGTCACCCCTGTGTTTGGGGGGGTCCAAGCCTCCTCCAGCGCCTTCTGTCAGTCGCCTAGCGCTCCGGAGCTTCAGATCCACCGAACAGACCGGGGAACCGCTAGAATGACCGCCCCGAAAACGCCGGAAGTCCGGCCTCAATGAGCTTCGCTCTCACGGATATAACCCTGTCTGGATTTTCATTAGAGCATTGTCGCTGCCACGCAACGCATGGATTTCTGGGAAATGTAGTCCACGGTCGCCGAGGCTTCGAAAGAGGGCGCCAGAAGCTGGCATCTCCCCGAGAAACTGTCTTCACCACCTCTAGGCCGCTGGGGAATGACCTCACTATGCTTGTAGAGTGGGGCAGGGTTTAGCTGCTGATTAAAGGGGCGGCAGGCCAATTTCTGGGGGAGTCTTCAGGGCACTTAAAGAGTCTTCAGTGCCACTGATCACCGACGTGATCGTTATTTAAGCATTATTTCAGAATCCATGAAATCAAGTTTAGTGGACTTCCACTGGTAGCTGGATACGAATAAACATTATCTTGGGGCCACGATGGAGAAAATAGAGGGAGAGTATTGGGCAGCTCTGGAGCAGATGGACACAGCGGGGTCCTTTGGGCCTCTGGTCCCCACAGAAAAATGTCTCTCTTTCCTGTTAGTCAGGGATTGGGCCCCACTCAGTAAGAAACACTGTCTTATCCGAAAAACATAAAATTGTTTTAGCTACAAAATATAAAACTGTTTTATACTTGCACATTCTCTTCCCTAATGTACATTTAAAGTTTTTAATGTATAAGATATCAAGGTAATGATTGTTTATTAGGGAGTACTACTCTATATACATTTATAAAAGTAAAAAGTCTGGTTAGTCTACCTCCCAGAGAAAAGCAATGTTTGCATCATGTTATCTTCTTAGGATACTGTCTACACATGAATGCATCCCTCTGTGTGTGCCTGTGAGTTCATATACAAGTTTTTTGTTTATTAAAAAGGAAGTCATACTTTTCATATAGATCTGTAGTTTATTTTGCTCTCTTAAAAAGATTTCTTTTTTACCATTAAGAATTCCAGATTCTACAGAACACTGTACCTGATAATCACCTAATAAAAAAATTTTTTTAAATATAAATTAAAAATTGGTTCAACTGCAGAAATGAGAAGACTTATAGCTGTTGAACAAGATTAGGAAAATAATTTTTTTCTGGTGCAGAAATTAAAGAGCAGAGAGATACGGGCATCATTGCTGATGAGTACAAAGGGGCTGAAGGCTGGAAAACATGAATCTATTAGCACAGTTGTGTCTGTTAGCCACTGCTTCGGGTTCACTATCACAGTAATACACACAGTCAAAATGGAAGAGATACAATAAAATAAGACAAAGGAGCTCACCAAGGTCAGGATGGTGAGAGTGGCTCTGGCCTCGTGGGAAGATCTTGGGGAAAGGCTGTGGCTGTGAATGTGCTGGACTCGCCGCTTGTGCCTGTGCAGGAGAAGCACGACGGACCCGCTGGTCCACAGCATGAAGGCTATACACAGAACATCAATGGAAGGCAACAGGACTGCATGTAAAAAGCTGGTGAATAGAACTGGATTGTGTGAGGAACAGTAGCCATAGTTCGTTTTTATACTTATATTTTTGCTGCTTCTTGGTCCAGTCATTTTCCTAAGAATGAGGATATTTACCAAGAATTGTAGGGTCCATAAAAGGAAACTACACAAGCCAATGTATTTGGGGAATCTGTTTCTGAAGTCCAACGACCAAGAGATTCTGGGAGAAAACTTTAAGGCCTGGAAGCCACTCAGAAGGCAGGTGGTGCCAAGACAGACTCCTCTGGCTACTCTTTGTACATAGAAGACAAGTTTACATCCAGCATCATCTAGGAAATATTTCCACCCAAAAGCTGCCATTGTCTGTGGGATCCCTCTGGACAAAAGGGCCAAGTTATTGGCTAAGACCAGCTGGCTGACAATCTGATCTATGGGTCTCCACTTGTATCCAGTGAGCAAAGAGAAGTTATAGAGAAGAAGGAGGGAGGAGTTTCCCAGGATCCCCGCTCCAGTCTGAGCGAGGAAGATGATCCCCATTTCCAAGTTGGCATATTCATGTCTTTCATACCTAGGAGATATTGATTTTATTGTGAGTATAAAGAAATGATAGAAAATAAACAAACATAAATGTGTTACCTTCTTCTGCTCTGCTGTTTATACTGCCCAATGGAACACACATTACCCCTCTTTTAGGAACACATTTTCCCACTCCACAGGGACTTCCAGAGTATGTTCTTACAGGTGCAGTGGTTATTAAGGTCTTATGGTGGAATCAAGCTAAATATCCATAAAAAGGAAGTCTTTTGAGTAATGATGCACCATTGACACAATATATTTCCTATCGTCACAAACTGGGGAATATCATTTCTACCCATGTTTGAAGTTACCTTCAGGATATATTCCTAGGTGAAAAAAGGCGGGTGTGTTAGAGAGTGTTTAGTATTCTACAATTACTTATATGATTGTGAAGGAATAACAATATAAATAAATGTCAATAAATACATACACATTATCTATCTATCTAGACAACTGCCCTAAGAATTATTAAAGAATGAAATGGAAACTTATAATGACGCTGCTACAGAGAGGCAGAGATGAAACAATCTGCAGGGACAGGAACAAGTAGAAATAGGTGGATTTAGCTGGGTAATAGTTTTGACATTTGGACAAATATTTTACATAATTATCGAACAATATTACATCAAAATAAAATTAAAACAACCGAATTCAATGACAAAAATAAAAGAAAATATTTAAAGCTCACTGTAATAAATTTATAGTATACCATACAAAATATACTTCAAGTGCCTTTTTAAAAATTAGCTTTGACTGTATATTTCTACCGAAATATACCAATGCAAAATACCTACAAAGATCTTAAAATGTTACTCACACTTCGATAAAATATTGTACATTATAAATTAATAAGTACATTATGACATTTAAATTAATAAGTATTTTATAAAAGAGAGAACTGGTACTTTGATCAAAAGGGAAAAAAGAGAGGGAAAGGAAAATAATTCAAGTAAAAATTATATTAAACTTGTTTAGAAGAATAAACATTAACTTGATCTGTATCTGATTTAAGCCATATATATATATACTACCTCTCTGCATTAGACAAATCTACAGATGATGGCCTTTTCCTGAGTACTTACTCAGACGGTGCTCTTCAAATTCATATTCTCATTAAAATAAAATAGAATCTTTCAAAATATGGCCAACTCTTGATCTAGAGAAAGAGATTTTCAAGATGGAATATCTATTTAAATGAGGATGCAAGGAAACTATCAGAGGACTGGGGTCAGTCTGAGATGAAGAGGACACATATGGCACAGACCAGAGGCCATTTGATTTCATAAAAATAAAATATAAATTAGACTGATATTAAATTAAAATTAAACCAGAATAAAATATGTAAATATGTAGAATGTAGAATTGTGGGTCAAATTCTTTAACAGGAGTTTTGCATTTTTTTCCTTTCTACCAGAAGCCATCATTAAACAAACCATTAAAAAACAAACAATTGGCAGTTCTTTAAAATATCCTGACCGTTGAAAAATTTTGGAAATCTGAGTACAGAATACTCATAGATTTATATCTTTACACGTATGTAGGTCTCTCACCCACTGTTCCCTCAATGCTTTTTCTTAAGAGCCTCCGATTTTTAAGTGCATTTAATTTAGCATTTAAAGAAACGAGAATTTCCTTTTTGTAATCATACTTCAGTAATTTTCATTACATTATCAATTGTATAATTGCAATAAAGAGGGCGGTGGGCGGTAACCTCTGGGGTAAGAAACTGACACTTCAGAAACGTGCACGTCAGCCCGCGGAGGTCTCAGCGCTGGGCAGGGGCGTGCCGAGCCCTCTCGCAGCGGTCCTGCGGGTCCCTGGACAGGAAATCACAGGTACAACGAAAATATACCCTAGAACTGGAACCTTGTAGGGAAATAAGAGCAGGAGGAAAAGCAAAGTCTGGGAGTTATTCTGAAGAAACCGTAGATGAATTTAAACAACAAAATTCAGGCCAATAGATACGGTGTGGGATCCTGAACTCTGCAGCTCTTAAAGAATTGCCGTGATGGCCCTTAATGTTCCCAGATCACAGGGATTCTTTGGAGACCCAAGGATGATTCATCTAAGTGGCTCCTGCACTCAAGGGCAGGTGAAGGAGCTTCCCCATCAGTCAGGGTCTCTGGTCAAAAACTGAAAAAGAACCTTCTGGTATTAGGTAGGTGTGGGGGTGGTGAGTGAAAGGGAGAAGGTGAGGGAGAGAGATAAGGAGACAGGGAGGAAGGGAGAGAGAGAGAGAGAGAAAGAGATGAGCGATTTGGAGTGTGGAACAGCAGCAAGGCATTAAAGAATTAAAAAACATGACAGGCCAAATTTATATTTTAATTTTTTAAGTCCATGATTATTCGTTCGCATAATATTTAACAATATTCATTTTTACAAACGAATGCCAATAATTGGAGGGAATGTGAGACTGAGTTTTCTAACTGACAGTATCATGCAAACAGTCTCTGCTCCGTTGAGAAAGGTGGAGACTTGTGATTACAGATTTCCTACAGCCGAACAGCCTCTCCCACCAAAAGGAACACACCCTCAGCACCTGCCACTCAGACGTGAGGGCCCAGCCCTGTGGCCAGGAGCTCACCTGCGTCAAGGAACTGCCCCTCGCAGGCTGGTACGGCAATGCTGTTAGTGAAGGCTCTCGGGTTCAGGGTAAAGGGGGAGAGAACTACAAAGAGGGTGCGACCAGGAGCGAGGGGGAGATACTGAGCAGCACCAAGGCAGGGGATGTGGGCGGTTTTCTGAGCAGACATCTTTCCTAAATAAACACATGAAATTGGTGCATGCTCCAACCCGAGAAAACAGACATATTTTACAGAGAAGAGTTACTTCTGGATTTCCTGATAAAATGCTTCTAAAAATGTTGCTTATCTGAAAAGAATCGCTACTTACCCAGTGGGCATTTGTCGTCAGGACAGGGGGGCAGGGCCAGCATCCAAGGCCTGTCAGCGCCGGAACCCAGAGATAAAGGTTTGGGTGCTGTGATGTCACCTCCCTGCTGACCGGTGATCATCGTGTCATCTGTAATTGCAGTGACAGTATCTGCAAGGGGAGTGGAGATGATCCGTGGAAAAACATCTGTGAATTGTGTATATTACTGAACACTATTAAACTTTAATAATAAAGATTGCCAACAGATGGGGCCAAAAAAAAAAAAAAAGCTGAGAAAAACAATGCCTGGGAAAAAGGGGAAAAAAATAAAAAGGAACTCAGCAGGTGAGCAAAGGACATTGATATCTATTAAATCAGAGAATGAATCGGAGCTAATGACTGCTGGATTCTTAGCCACCTTTATTTTATTTATTTATTTATTTTAAATTATTTTTTATTTTTATTTTTTATTTTTTTTACAATTTATTTTGGTATCATTAATCTACAGTTACATGTGCAATATTATGGTGATTAAACTACCCCCTTCATCAGGTCCCCCTACCAACCCCATTACATTCTCTGTCCATCAGCGTAGTGAGATGCTATAGAGTCACTACTGGTCTTCTCTGAGTTGTACAGCCCTCCCCGTGCCCCCCCAACATTACATCTGCTAATTGTAATACCCCTTTTACCCTCTTATCCCTCCCTTCCCACCCATCTTCCCCAGTCCCTTTCCCATTGGTAACTATTAGACCATTCTTGGGTTCTGTGAGCCTGCTGCTGTTTTGTTCCTTCAGTTTTTTTTTTCTTTGTTCTTATACTCCACATATGAGTGAAATCATTTGATACTTGTTTTTCGGCTTGGCTTATTTCACTGAGCATAATACCCTCTAACTCCATCCATGTTGTTGCAAATGGTAGGATTTGTTTTCTTCTTATGGCTGAATAATATTCCATTGTGTATATGTACCACCTCTTCTTAATCCATTCATCTACTGATGGACACTTAGGTTGCTTCCATTTCTTGGCTACTGTAAATAGTGCTGCAATAAACATAGGGGTGCATCTGTCTTTTTGAAACTGGGCTGCTATATTCTTAGGGTAAATTCCTAGGAGTGGGATTCCTGGGTCGAATGGTATTTCTATTTTGAGTTTTTTGAGGAACCTCCATACTGCTTTCCACAATGGTTGAACTAATTTGCATTCCCACCAGCAGTGTAGGAGGGTTCCCTTTTCTCCACATCCTCGCCAACATTTGTTGTTGTTTGTGTTTTGGATGTTGGCCATCCTCACTGGTGTGAGGTGATATCTCATTGTGGTTTTAATCTGCATTTCTGATGACCAGCGATGTGGAGCATCTTTTCATGTGCCTGTTGGCCATCTGAATTTCTTCTTTGGAGAAGTGTCTATTCATGTCCTGTGCCCATTTCTTAATTGGGTTATTTGCTTTTTGTTTGTTAAGGTGCATGAGTTCTTTATATATTTTGGATGTCAACCCCTTCTCAGATTCATCATTTATGAATATATTTTCCCATACTGTAGGATGTCTTTTTGTTCTACTGAGGGTGTCCTTTGCTGTACAGAAGCTTTTAAGCTTGATATAGTCCCACTTGTTCATTTTGGCTTTTGTTTCCCTTGCCAGGGGGGATATGTTCATGAAGAAGTCACTCATGTTTATGTCCAAGAGATTTTTGCCTATGTTTTTTTCTAAGAGTTTTATGGTTTCATGACTTACATTCAGGTCTTTGATCCACCTTGAGTTTACCTTTGTGTATGGGGATAGACAGTAGTCCAGTTTCATTCTCTTACATGGAGCTGTCCAGTTTTTCCAACACCAGCTGCTGAAGAGGCTGTCATCTCCCCATTGTATATCCAAGGCTCCTTTATCAAATATTAATTGGCTGTAAATGTTTGGGTTAATGTTTGGATTTTCTATTCTGTTCCACTGGTCTGTGGGTCTGTTTTTGTGCCAGTACCAAATTGTCTTGATTACTGTGGCTTTGTAGTAGAGTTTGAAGTCAGGGAGCATAATTCCCCCTGTTTGATTCCTCCTTCTCAGAATTGCTTTGGCTATTCGGGGTCTTTTGTGGTTCCATATGAATTTTTGAGTTATTTGTTCCAGTTCATTGAAGAAAGCTGTTGGTAGTTTGATAGGGATTGCATTGAATCTGTAGATTGCTTTAGGTAGTATAGCCATTTTGACAATATTTATTCTTCCTAGACAAGAGCATGGGATGCATTTCCATTTGTTAGTGTCCTCTTTAATTTCTCCTAGGAGTGTCTTGTAGTTTTCAGAGTATAGGTCTTTCACTTCCTTGGTTAGGTTTATTCCTAGGTATTTTATTCTTTTTGATGCAATTGTGAATGGAATTGCTTTTCTGATTCCTCTTTCTGTTAGTTCATCATTAGTGTATAGGAAAGCAACAGATTTCTGTGTGTTAATTTTGTATCCTGCAACTTTGCTGAATTCAGATATTAGTTCTAGGAGTTTTGGAGTGGAGTCTTTAGGGTTTTTTATGTACAGTATCATGTCATCTGCAAATAGTGACAATTTGACTTCTTCTTTACCAATCTGGATGCCTTTATGTCTTTGTTTTGTCTGATTGCCATGGCTAGGACCTCCAGTACTATGTTGAATAACAGTGGAGAGAGTGGGCATCCCTGTCTTGTTCCTGATCTTAGATGAAAAGCTTTCAGCTTCTCGCTGTTAAGTATGATGTTAGCTGTGGGTTTGTCATATATGGCCTTTATGATGTTGAGGTACTTGCCATCTATACCCATTTTGTTGAGAGTTTTAATCATGAATGGATGCTGAATTTTGTCAAATGCTTTTTCAGCATCTATGGAGATGATCATGTGGTTTTTGTTCTTCTTTTTGTTGATGTGGTGGATGATGTTGATAGATTTTCGAATGTTGTACCATCCTTGCATCCCTGGGATGAATCCCACTTGATCATGGTGTATGATCCTCTTGATGTATTTTTGAATTCAGTTTGCTAATATTTTGTTGAGTATTTTTGCATCTACGTTCATCAGGGATATAGGTCTGTAATTCTCTTTTTTGGTGAGGTCTTTGCCCGGTTTTGGTATTAGAGTGATGCTGGCTTCATAGAAAGAGTTTGGAAGTATTCCCTCCTCTTCTATTTTTTGGAAAACTTTAAGGAGAAGGGGTGTTATTTCTTCTCTATATGTCTGGTAGAATTCAGAGGTGAATCCGTCAGGTCCGGGTGTTTTGTTCTTGGGTAGTTTTTTGATTACCGATTCAATTTCGTTGCTGGTGATTGGTCTGTTTAGTTTTTCTGTTTCTTGCTTGGTCAGTCTTGGAAGGTTGTATTTTTCTAAGAAGTTGTCCATTTCTTCTAGGTTTTGCAGCTTGTTAGCATATAGATGCTCATAATATTCTCTTATAATTCTTTGTATTTCTGTGGGGTCTGTCATTTTTCCTTTCTCATTTCTGATTCTGTTTATGTGTGTAGATTCTCTTTTTCTCTTAATGAGTCTGGCTAGGGGTTTATCTATTTTGTTTATTTTTTCAAAGAACCAGCTCTTGGTTTCATTGATTTTTTCTATTGTTTTATTCTTCTCAATTTTATTTATTTCTTCTCTGATCTTTATTATGTCCCTCCTTCTGGTGACTTTGGGCCTCCTTTGTTCTTCTTTTTCCAGTTTCAATAATTGTGTCTTTAGACTGTTCATTTCGGAATGCTCTTCCTTCTTTAAATAGGCCTGGATTGCAATATACTTTCCTCTTAGAACTGCCTTTGCTGCGTCCCACAGAAGTTGCGGCTTTGTGTTGTTGTTGTCATTAGTCTCCATATATACTTTGATTTCTGTTTTGATTTGGTTGTTAACCCATTGATTCATTAGGAGAATGTTGTTAAGTCTCCATGTGTTTGTGAGCCTTTTTGATTTCTTTCTAAAATTTATTTCTAGTTTTATACCTTTGTGATCTGAGAAGTTGGTTGGTAGTATTTCAATATTTTTGAAATTACTGAGGTTCTTTTTGTGGCCTAGTATGTGGTCTGTTCTGGAAAATGTTCCATGTGCACTTGAGAAGAATGTGTATCCTGTTGCTCTTGGGTGCAGAGTTCTGTATATATCTGTTAGGTCCATCTGTTCTAGTGTGTTGTTCAGTGCCTCTGTGTCTTTACTTATTCTGTGTCTGGTTGATCTATCCTTTGGAGTGAGTGGTGTGTTGAAGTCTCCTAAAACGAATGCATTGTTGTCTATTTCCTCCTTCAATTCTGTTAGTATTTGTTTCACATATGTTGGCGCTCCTGTGTTGGGTGCATATATGTTTATAATGGTTATATCTTCTTGTTGGACTGACCCCTTTATCGTTATGTAATGTCTTTCTTTATCTCTTGCTACTTTCTTTGTTTTGAAGTCTATTTTGTCTGATACAAGTACTGCAACACCTGCTTTTTTCTCTTTGTTGTTTGCATGAAATATCTTTTTCCATCCCTTCGCTTTTAGTCTGCGTATATCTTTAGGTTTGAGGTGAGTCTCTTGTAAGCAGCATATAGATGGGTCTTACTTTTTTATCCACTCTGCTACTCTGTGTCGTTTGATTGGTGCATTCAGTCCATTTACATTTAGGGTGATTATTGATAGATATGTACTTATTGCCATTGCTGGCTTTAGATTCGTGGTTACCAAAGGTTCAAGGGTTGCTTCTTTACAATCTAAGAATCTAACTTAACTTTCTTGTTAAGTTATTGTGAACGCCGTCTGATGTTTCTTTATTTCTCCCTTCCTATTCTTCCTCCTCCATTCTTTATATATTGGGTGTTTCATTCTTTGCCTTTAGTTAGTATTTGGATGGTTTGCTTTCTTTACTATGATTTTATTTTCTCTGGTGACATCTTTTTAGCCTTAGGGGTGCTTCCCTCTAGAGCAGTCCGTTTAAGATATCCTGTAGTGGTGGTTTATGAGAAGCAAACTCTTTCAAGTTTCCTTTGTCTGGAAATTGTTTAATCCCTCCGTCATATTTAAATGATAATCGTGCTGGATACAATATTCTTGGTTCGAGGCCCTTCTGTTTCATTACATTAAATATGTCATGCCATTCTCTTCTGGCCTCTAAGGTTTCTGTTGAGAAGTCTGATGATAGTCTGATGGGATTTCCTTTGTAGGTGATCTTTTTTCTCTCTCTAGCTGCCTTTAATACTCTGTCTTTATCTTTGACCTTTGCCATCTGAATTATTATGTGTCTTGGTGTTGTCTTCCTTGGGTCCCTTGTGTTGGGAGTCTGTGGGCTTCCGTGGACTGTGAGACTATTTCCTTCCCCAGTGTGGGAAAGTTTTCAGCAATTAGTTCTTCAAAGACACTTTCTATCCCTTTTTCTCTCTCTTCTGCCTCTGGTACTCCTATAATGCGAATATTGTTCCGTTTGGATTAGTCACACAGTTCTCTCAATATTCTTTCATTCCTAGAGATCCTTTTTTCTCTCAGTACCTCAGCTTCTTTGTATTCCTCCTCCCTAGTTTTTATTTCATTTATCGTCTCCTCCACCATATCCAATCTGCTTTTAACACCGTCCATTGTGTTCCTCAAGGATTGGATCTCTGACCGGAATTCATTCCTGAGTTCTTGAATATCTTTCCGTACCTCCATGAGCATGTGAATGATTTTTATTTTGAACTCCCTTTCAGGGAGAGTCATAAGGTCCATATCATTAAAATCTTTCTCAGGAGTTGTATTCATAATTTTACTCTGGACCAGGTTCCTTTGGTGTTTCATATTTGTGTATGGAGCCCTCTAGTGCCCAGAAGCTCTACTCTCTGGAGCTGCTCAGCCCCTGAAGCAATGTCGGGGATTGTAGGGGAGTGGTGTTGGTGCCTCGGGGGAGGAAAGGGCTGTTTCCTGGTTCCTGGATGCTATGCCTGTCTCCACTGTCTGAACCGGTGGGCTGAGCACACAGGTATAAGCCTCTGTGCTTTGCCTTTTAAGTTGCTGTAGACAGATCCTCCTTCTGGCTGGCCCAACACCAGGGGAGGGCTTCCAGGTTTGCAAGCCTGGTGGGGCTGGCCAGGCGAAAGGTGCACTAGTTTGCCTGTCACAGAAGGGGTTCCTGGAGCGGTGCAGGCAGCCAGGGAGCTGGCACACCTGAAGACCAGAAAACCCCCAATCTGCTGGGCAGAGTACACCCGGACAATCCTGTCCACCTGTCCTTTCTCCCGAGCAGCAAGCTCCGTGCAGTCCTTGCCCCCTCAGCAGGCCTCCTTCCAAGGTCCTCCCTGCCAGGAAGTCTCTCAGACTGCCCGCCCCTCCCCCATCCCAGAGCAGCTGGGTATGGATCCCTGATCTCACAAGCAGCCGGAATCTTAGTCTCTCCAGGAACTCCGCCTGTCTTAGCTTTCCAAGCTCCTAATTACAAGAGTATCATGCAAGCACCATGAAATGTAGGATGTGCTCCCAGAATAGATCCGCAGAGTCAGGTATTCAGCAGTCCCAGTTCTCCACTCCCTCTCTGCTCTGTTCCTGTTCCTCCTGCCGGTGAGCTGGGGTGGGGGAAGGGCTTGGATCCCGCAGGACCACAGCTTTAGTACGTTACCGTTTTCTGTGAGGGCTGCTCTTGTCTCCAGGTGTATGCAGTTTATTGTAGTTCTCTTTCCCGTTGCTCTTTCAAGAGTAGTTGTAGTAGCTTTATTTTCATATTATATGCGGTTTTAGGAGGAAGCCTCTGTCTCACCTCTCACGCCGCCATCTTTAATCCACTCCTCTTAGCCACCTTTAAGGTTTTGTCTCCAAAATCTGATTTTTCTCTATGCAGGACAGCAATTGGGTACTGAAAGAGAAAGAAGAAACAGTGAATGAGTAAAGTGAGAGAAAACATCCGGAGTGATACCAATGAATAGCCAATGTCAGCTGTCGTATTTGTTCAGGCTTCAACACATATTTAAAGCATGAATCTGTGGGTAAGGCACATTCAAAGTACATGGGATGTCTATGCAGAAAACATAAAGATTAATTAGCCTTGAGAGCACTAACACTGTCGTTGATGAGACCCCACCTAAGGAATCAGACTGGGCAGTGTGTTAGAACGACAGGGGCCTGTGACAAACGGAAAAAAGAAGCAGGGAACACTGAGGGGAAGGCCAGGCATTTGAAAGCATGAATAGGGCACCCTGAGTAGGATTTCGAGTCAAGAGGGACAACTGTGGGAATAGTGAAACGTGGTGAGGAAGAAGAGCTTTATTTCCTCTTCTCCAATTCTTATATATTCATTTTCTTGCTTTCTTGTGCTAGAGAGGACCTCCAGGATGCCAGGGAATCCTGGACGCAGGACAGCCATGGTGCCTCGCTCCTACTCTTAGGAGAATCTTTTCCCAATGGGCCGTGATTCATGATATCTGCGAAAGATGTGTCCTTCATAAACAAATGATTATCTTTTATAGCATCAGTACAGTGACCTAAGTAAGTGCATGTTCCCAGTCCAGAACCACACACAATATCACAAACCGCCTTTATTTCTCATCCCCCTTTAGTGTCCATTGACCTGAAACGATCTCTCTGGTTTCCTTTCAGTCATTTTTGCTTGCTATTTCCTTAAGAATGCATGTCACTGTTTTGTAAAATATCCCAGTTGGTGTACAGTAAAATAGACTTATAATCAGATGGAGTTTATGTGGTTTTTCATTTTGGTTTTTGCTGTTGGTTTTGGTTTTGGCCAAGAGAAAACTGAAGTGCGGCTGACCTTCTCAGTGTATCATATCAGGAATCACATCATGTGTTCTTTCCAATATTGGTGATATTTCCTTTGACTACATCCTAATGGCGATATCCTTTGAATTTTATTCCTATATTTCTGGAAGGCTGAGGAAGAGGCGTAGCCAGACATGGCACGATCCACTTGGTGTCCAAGTCTCTCTCTGGCTTCTGTGAGGAGAGGGGATTGACAGGGCAGAGCTGGCAGGAGAGGGCGGAGGCCGCGGCGGGGTCCAGGAGGGCGATGATGGGCTCGCCTGGGATGGTGGTGTGGGAGGTGCTGCAGGAAGGGGGACCCGGGCCATGTTAGGGGCAGAGCTGGCAGGACGGCTGCATAACGGGGGTAATGGGGTAAATCCCAGAGATGGCTTTTCCCCCTCAGTCCTCAAGAGAGAGCCTTTGTATCCGTGGGCCCGAGACAGGGACCGTGGGCATAGTCAGAGTAGGGGAGGGCCTCTGGGAAAAACCCCCTACCAAAACTCCATGTCAAACAATTATGCAAAGCCAGAGTCACATTAATTCTCTAAAGTAAAAATATCAAACTAGGAATATAAGCATTCTTCAGTGAGATGAGTTAAAACTAAAAAGTCAGGAGCAACTTGGCCTAAAAGTTTGAATACTCCCCAGATAAAGAAAACTATCTCGGCACAGCCTATGTTTTCACTGTGTCGATTAGCACACACCATTGTGAGATTGACTTTAGCCTGTTCAGAGGCTCAGCTCATTCAGGAAAAATTTTATCTTAAAGTTAAGATTGCATTTTAATCAAACAAATAACTCAGCCCTTCTTGGAAGCAAGGCAGGCAGTCTTTTTAAAATTTTCTTTTGGTATTGTTAGTATAAAATCACATGAGCAACACTGTGGTTCCTAGACTCCCCCCATTACCAGGTCCCCCCCATCTAGCGCACCGCAGTCACTGCCCATCAGCGTAGTGAGACGCTGGAGAGCCACTACCTGGCCTCTCTGGGCTGCACTGCCCCCCCCCCGGGCCCCCCCACGTGACGTGGGCTCATCGTAACGCCCGGGAACTGAGAGGACAAGAAAGCTGTTCCAAGTTCACACTTTCAAAGTGGAGGAGTGTTGATTTGAATCCAGGCGGACTCCCGAGCCGTGAGAGCAATCCCGGAACGAACCACTGCTGCTCGCTGGGCCTCCGGAGCCGGACACAGGGCCCGGCACAGACCCTGACTGAACCCTCGCCGCCACCTTCCAGGCAGCGCTCTCGATTCACAAGCGCAGGTGCAGAGGCTCAGCGGTTAAGAACCTCGCCAAGTCTATATTTATAATCTGATCCCTAAACACTCTTCTTCACCTTGGGATGACCGTGTAATTTACTGTCTAAAGTCCAGGGTACCTTTAAGAGTGGGAAGGGACAGTATTGAATCATGCTGGCACAGTAGTCATAAACCAGGACTCTCCCAGGCACACTAAGGCAGGCAGTCTTAATTGATACGCTCCCAGATCAAAAAGCGGCTGTCCTAAGAACTGGAGCAGTGTATTTCTTGTTTTGCAAAATGACCCACAGATAAGAAACTTAGTATTTCTTCAAAAATAAACATTTTGGGACCATCTGGCAGGTCTGCACCCCTAGCCTTTTGTTTCTCAACAGCCTATAAATCCCCTAGGCAACACACCACCCCGGACTCTCTTGTCCCCTCCCCGGGCAAGCCAGGAACTCTCATAAAAGCCTCGCACTTGCTCTCCTGTGAGTGTTTGCGCAGTTCATTCTTCGACCCCTTAAACAGGAGCCCTGGCATCAGGCCTGTGGGGCTTGGCCTGTTCTGATACGTTTTCTCATCAGCACCCAGAAACGGATGCTGAGTAAGTGAAGCCAAAGGCTTCAGTTTCTGGGACACAGAACAGGCAGACCTGCTTGCTGACCCCAGGTGGTCACTGGGGTAGTTAAAATTTTAAGGCCCTCTTTCCCTTGGGCCTGCCAAGAACACCGGCAGTGAACTGGAAGCCTTGTGGGGCAGCGGTTAGACGTGTGAACTGGCAGCATCTGCAGCTGTACCACTTGCCAGGAATGACCCAGGGCAACTCCAGGACCTCCAGCTTTCCTCCCCTACGCACCCACTGGGTGATCCACCAGCCAGGGAAGCCTCAGCGACTTATCTATGGAACAAGAGTGTGGACAGAACCACCTCACTGGGTTGTACAGATTGAAGAGTCATGAAGTGCCTGTGGCAGTGTTTGGTACGTTGTCAGTTGCTGTTATCATTATTACCTCCCTGCCTGTGTTACCTACCCCTCCGTGCCATGTTTACTCTCCTTCCTTCCTCCTGAGGTATGCTGCTGGCATGCACATTATCTGGTAAAAATATGCTGCAGATCACAATGACGTCCCAACCCATTTTAGGCCTCCAGTGTGTGGGCTGTGGGCCCCACTGTCCTTCAGCATAAGATCTTGGCTTTCCCACCAGTCAAACCCAGAACGTTTTCTCCTATTTCCTGTTGGAGGTGGGGGTGGTGGAAAATGCCACATAATGCTAATTGTTCCTTGAACAGAAATTAAAAACTTGTCCTCAAAATTCGTTGATGAAAATTAAATCCCTTGCCAAGGGAGTTTAGGGCCATCAAAAAGTATTGGTAACTACTTTGAATATTTATTCCATACCAGTAATAGTTGATGTATTTGGGTTTAAATATACCCTCTTATTTTTTGGATTTCTTTCCCAACGCTTGCTCTTTATCTCATTCTTTAAAAAAGACATTCTATTGGTTCGTTATTTCTAATTCATTTTTTCCTTCTGGTTTTGCAAATATATACCCTTATTCTATTTTTGTATTGTTTAAGCTAAAAAATCACTTCCTTAACACTTATTTAATACGTTAGAGCACAAAGTTATAGATACCTTTTTTTCTTCCTCCTGGATATTGCAAGGGACTTAAAACATTAATTTGTCCCATAGTGACACATATGTTGTTCAAGATATGTACGGTACCTCTATCATTCTGTTGGGGGAGCGTGGGGATTTTCCTCGGTTCTTGTCCGCCCTCCACAAGAAAGAACTGAATGGCAGCAACACAGCAGTAAAGCAGAGTAAAAGCTTTATTTAGTTACTTAAAGAGGGAAAAAGCACGGCCACCTCAGCGAGGAGAGGCGCCCTGAAAGGTTGGAGAGAGAAAATTTAAGATGAAAAGGTTACACACTTAAAAGTGGGGGCGACCTCAGAGAGAGTAGCCCCCTGAAAGGTTGGGGGTTCTCCCTTTTAAGGATTCTTTAGGAATGTGGCTAAGGCCTGAGGGTGCAGACCTGTTAAGTATTCCAACTCCCCAAGGAAATCGTACTGCTGCTTTCCAGTTACTGCTATGTGTACCCATCCCCGCAGCAACCCTCTCTTCCTTACCCTCATCCTGCGTCCCCGCCCCCAAACCTTTGCCAAGGACTGAGAGTTTGGGTCAGTCAGGATCCTTCTCTCTTCTGAACACCAATCAGATGTGTACTGGGTTTTTTTTACTTCATTTGCTTAATGTATGTACCAGCCAGACTTGTGCTGAGTTATTTGTGCCTTTGAAAGAGCAGCCTTGTGCTGAGTTCAGGGGGATGATGCTTTGGGAGTAACCCCAGCGTTCTCCTTACTTGCTGCAAGTAACAAACTTTTCTTTCTTGCAGCCTGGCTTGGTTGAGTCTTCCAAACTGCTGATCCTCATGTGAACACTTCAAAGTGGCTGATAAGCCCTGGGCGCTGAACTGGGAGTGGGCAAGCCCTGGGAGCTGAGCCCACCCGGAGCGATTCTCCTGAGAGCCGGCACTCGCCAAGCTGTAAACCCCTGCGAGCAGACACCGGCTCACGGAGAAATGAACCCTTTGTGTTTGGTTACCCTGGTAGTAGACACCTGCACATGAATAAAGGAAGGAATGGGTACTGTAGTGCCCTGTTGAGGATAGCTGTGTTATTACACCACATTAAGAAGAAGACAATCTTTCCCAGCAGGCAAAGGATAACACAGAGGCTCGCGTGTCATCACGAGCGATGAACACGAAGGGGCTCAGTGTTGGGAGACATGAAGCCACAGAGGTGTTGACCAGCCGCTGGGCTGGATTCATGCTTAGGGCTGCACAGAAACTCAGAATGGAGGAGAGAGAGCAAAATAAATGTGCGCACGAAGATCAGGATGGTTTGAGGGCTCCGGCCCTGTGGGAAGGTCTCAGGGAGAGGACGTGGCTCTGAGGGTATCGTGGGCTCTGCTTGTCCTGTGTAGGGTGAGGATGATGGAGCCCCGGCCGTGAGACCCAAACACATACAGTCGATCAAACATACTACACCTGCAAGCAGTGAGCTGGCAACTTTGGACTGGGCCCAGAACAGTATTGAAATATTTTTTCCAGACATATTTTTGCTGTTGCTTGGGCCACATCTTTACAGCAACATGTAGATTTACAGGAGATTCAGTCTCCAACAAAAGGAACAGCAGAATTGAATGTACTTTAGTATTCTCATCCCGAGTCTCACCCACTAAAAGCTGTTGGGGCACACTTTAAGGCTGGAAGGCACCCGGGAGGCAGGCAGTGCGGAGGGAGACCCGTCCTGCCACTCGATGGAAATAGAAAGCAAGCTTACATCCAGCGCCACCCAGGAACTATTTTGGTGCAAAAGCTGCCATTTCTTGAGGGAATCCATTTAGAGAAAATGAAGTAGTTGGATACGACAAGGTGACTGAAGATTTGGTTTGTGGGTCTGAGATTTTCTCCAGTGACCAAAGTGAAGATAGAAAATCAGAGTAAGGAGTACCCCAGGATTCCGACTTTCATCAGGGGAATGTAGTCACCCGATCTAAGGGATAGTTTTTAATTGGAGTCAGAAGAATCTAGCAAAGAAGGAAACATATTAAATCTTATTCCCAGAAAAGAGTAATGTTTAACCTGATATATTTTCCCACAGAGACCATGGGACCACTTCATACCCATTAAGGTGTCTAATATAATATTAAAAACAAAAAATAAGAGTTGGTCAACTGGAGACATTGGTAACCTGCTCAGTTGGTGGGAAAGCGAAACTGCAGGTGCTCTGGAATGCAGTGTGGCGGTTCCTCAAAATTATAGACGTACCACATGATCTAGCAAACCATGTTTGAGCATATACCCCAAAGAAAGGAAGGCAGGATCTCAAAGCTGTACATCCACATTCATAGCAGCATTATTCACAATAGCCAAAAAATGGATGCAACGCAGGTGTTCATTGACAGGTGAGTAGATAAACAAAATGTGGTTTACAAACAGAATGGAATATCATTGTCTTAAGAAGGAAGAAGATTCTACACATGCTACTGATGGATGAACACTGAGTACATCATACTAACTAAAATAAACCAATCACAAGAAGACAAAGTATGATTCTACCTCTGTAATGTATCTAGAGTAGTCAAACCACAGAGACAGAAAGAAGAATGGTTTGTGCCAGGAACTGGGGGTGGAGGAAATGGGAGTTTTCATTTTATGGGGACAGAATTTCAGTTTTGCAAGATGAAGAGAGTTCTGCGGGTGAATGGTACTGATTATATGGTGCACAGCGATATGAATGTATTTAACACCACTGAACAATACATTTTTTTTTTTAGTTACCAGGGTTCCTTTTTTTTTTTGGTATTATTAATGTACAATTACATGAACAATATTATGGTTAACAGACTCTCTCCCTATTATCATTCCCCCCCACCAACCCCATTACAGTCACTGTCCATCGGCGTCGTGAGATGCTATAGAATCACTACTTGTCTTCTCTGAGTTGTACAGCCCTCCCCGTACCCCACCCCCACATTATGTCTGCCAATCGCAATGCCCCTTTTTCCCCCTTATCCCTCCCTTCCCACCCATCCTCCCCAGTCCCTTTCCCTTTGGTAACTGTTAGTCCGTTCTTGGGTTCTGTGAGTCTGCTGCTGTTTTGTTCCTTCAGTTTTTGCTTTGTTTTTATACTCCACAGATGAGTGAAATCATTTGATACTTGTCTTTTTCGGCTTGGCTTATTCACTGAGCATAATACCCTCTAACTCCATCCATGTTGTTGCAAATGGTAGGGTTTGTTTTCTTCTTATGGCTGAATAATATTCCATTGTGTATATGTACCACCTTTTCTTTATCCATTCATCTACTGATGGACACTTAGGTTGCTTCCATTTCTTGGCTGTTGTAAATAGTGCTGCGATAAACATAGGGGTGCATACATCTTTTCCAACTGGGCTCCCGCATTCTTAGGGTAAATTGCTAGGAGTACAATTCCTGGGTCAAATGGTATTTCTATTTTTAGTTTTTTGAGGAACCTCCATACTGCTTTCCACAATGGTTGAACTAATTTACATTCCCACCAGCAGTGTAGGAGGGCTCCCCTTTCTCCACATCCTCACCAACATTTGTTGTTTTTCTTTTGAATGCTGGCTATCCTAACTGGTATAAGGTGATATCTCATTGTGGTTTTAATTTGCATTTCTCTGATGATTAGCGATGTGGAGCATCTTTTCATGTGCCTGTTGGCCATCTGAATTTCTTCTTTAGAGAAGTGTCTGTTCATGTCCTCTGCTCATTTTTAATTGGCCTATTTGCTTTTTGTTTGTTGATGTGCGTGAGCTCTTTATATAATTTGGATGTCAACCCCTTATCGGATACATCATTTATGAATATATTCTCCCATACTGTAGGATGTCTTTTTGTTCTACTGATGGTGTCCTTTGCTGTACAGAACTTTTTAGTTTGATATAGTCCCACTTGTTCATTTTTACTTTTGTTTCCCTTGCCCGGGGAAATATGTTCACGAAGAAGTTGCTCATGTTTATGTCCAAGAGATTTTTGCCTATGTTTTTTTCTAAGAGTTTTATGGTTTCATGACTTACATTCAGGTCTTTGATCCATTTTGAGTTTACTTTTGTGTATGGGGTTAGACACTAATCCGGTTTCATTCTCTTACATGTAAGAACAATACATTTTTAAATGGTTAACATAATACATTTTGTTGTGTGTATTTTACCATGATTTTTAAAACCTGAAAATGTCTTTATGAAAGCAAAGGCTCGTTATTAAAGCACTTTATGTTTTAAAAAAAAGGCAGTTACTATGAAAACAATGTAAACATTAAGAGGGCACCAAGAGATGATACACTCTGCCATACACTCAGACTATCAAACCCCACAGCTGTAACAAATGAATGTGGAAATTCTCTGCACTCTGCTGTGGAGTTATCAGCAGAATGTATTTTAACTGCAAAAACAAATCAGAGTACAGAGTGTGTGAAGGACATACTACATTTTTCTTAAAAAGAGGAATGATATGTTTTAAAATAAAACAGTTGAATAACTAAATCCACATATAATGGTTATAGGTGGAGGACAGAAGTGAACAGAGTGGAGGGAAAATATATTAGAGAGAATACTCTTGAATAATCTTGCATTAGTATTGACTCAGGACCACAACACTGAATTAAATGATAATTTATTTAAAGTATCTACAGAACTGAAAAGGAAATGAATCCAACATGAAGTAGATTGGTAGAGTTGGTGGTGTAATGCAGAGAGAAATTGTTTTTAAGTTACTTTAAAACACGAGAGTTTTAACCAAATCTCTCAAGTGGGATATAAAGACAGCACTCTGACAAAAAAAAAAAAATTCTTAAACTGTGGTCTTTAATCATAAAAATATTGCTATTGTTTAAAAACATACAGTTAAATAATAACAGTATCACTGGGAAATAAGGTTTTCAGCAACAATAAAATATAAATGTAAAAACCATGAAGTCACATAAAACCATTATATTGCTTGTTTTGAAGAATCAGTGTGTAGTCATAATAGCATATTTACAAATACATTTTTTACAAATCTTTCCACGGAGAGGGTTCAGTTGTCGTTAGCACTGCTGTGCTCAGGCTTCCCACTCCAAACACTATTTCCCCATAACAGGAACCAGAGCTTTTTGAAAAAGAAGCTTGCTCTCAAGTTTGGGACAGAAAATTTACAAGATGAGGATGAAACTTTTTCAAACAAGACAGTAGCAAAGGTAACAAAAATAATAAAATGTGCAGTCATATTTAAAGCAGAGCCTGGCACAGATTTGAAGAGGTTTCTTACTGTGGAAGATAAGTATCTTATGAATGAACTGAAACACATCAGGATAAAAAGTCATATGTCCCTAATGATATTATAAAAATAATGATCCAATATTGACAAGCTTGGAACATTTCAAGAAAAAAAATCTGAAGATTCATTAATAAAGGGGATGGTATCAAGCATTTATTTTTCCTTTTCTGCACAGACTCCCTACTCACTTTCTGGGCAACTAATGAGCTGATGGAAGAATGTCTTTCTTCATAGAAGAATTCTGCCTGATAAATGCCTAAACCAAGTTCTGCCATAAAATAATTCTGACATATTTTGGTTCACAATAAAATATATTGTAAAAAAGGATACCAAAGACATGCACTCCTATGTTTATCTCAGCACTCTTTACAATAGCCAAGACATGGAAGCAACCTAAGTGTCCATCAGTAGATGAATGGATAAAGAAGATGTGGTACATATACACAATGGAATATTATTCAGCCATAAGAAGAAAACAAATCTTACCGTTTGCAACAACATGGATGGAGCTAGAGGGTATTGTGCTCAGTGAAATAAACCAGCCGGAGAAAGACAAGTATCAAATGATTTCACTCATCTGTGGAGTATAAGAACAAAGAAAAAACTGAAGGAACAAAACAGCAGCAGACTCACAGAACCCAAGAATGGACTAACAGTTACCAAAGGGAAAGGGACTGGGAAGGATGGGTGGGGAGGGAGGAGAACAAGGGGCATTACAATTAGCACACATAACGTGGGGGGGGGAGAATGGGGAAGGCAGTACAGCACAGAGAAGACAAGTAGTGACTCTATAGCATCTCACTACACTGATGGACAGTGACTGTAATGGGGTATGTGGTGGGGACTTGATAATGGGGGGAATCTAGTAACCACAATGTTGCTCATGTGATTGTATATTAATGATATAAAAAAAAGAGGCAAAAAATTTTATAATCGTAAAAAAAAGATACCAAAAGAGACTTTTTAATGCAATGCAATAAAAATATTTAATATATAAATTATATTAACACAGGAAGCTGTCCTGACAAATTTCCGTACCGGTATTAATCAGTTTGATAAAAGACAAAGATTGAGCAAATTTTTACAAGCAAGTATTCTAGGAGAACATATACACATATTAAGTGCTCATCTTTGATTATGAAAATAAAAATTAAACATTAAATGAGAATTGATTTTTCACAACTAAGGTACATAATCTTCCATAATTGCTTATACATTCAAATTTTTATTATGGATCCTGATATTTAATAACATCCTTGGTGTTGTTAAAGAACAGGAATTAAATACAATTACTATTTAAGAGGACTAATCATTTCAAAACATCTGAGTACAGAATGTTATAAATATATATTATTTCTTATCATTTATCTTCTTAACACCCACTTTTAACTCATGGCATTTCCTTGTAAGGACCTAATTTTTTAAATGTTTTACAGAGCTTTGAAATGAAGAATCTTTTAAATAAAAACTTTTATTTGCAACCATATTCCGCTGGTATATACTGTGTTAAACAAGTGACATAATTATAATTAAGAAGAGAAACTAGAATTAAGACTTTGGGGAAGAAATCAACTGATTTCTTATGAACATAAGACCCTCTGGATGGGAACAGAGGGAATGAAATAACACATCTTCTGAGCAAGAATGGTTTACAGCCAGAGGACTTCAGTGAGTGTTATTTTATCACAGGAGGGGAGACAGTGACTACCTAAGATGGGAGGGCAGGTGAGAGAGAAGGTAATGTGTATTTCAAAACAAATAAAATATTTGTGAAAGAATCGTTTTAACAAGCACGTGGTAGGCAACTACTGTGTGCCAGATACTTTTGTAAGTGATCAAGATAGTATCAGATATGGGTGCGTCTCAGGGTATGACCCACCCAGGCACAAATCCTCTGCATCCACAGATCTATGAAACTAAAAAACAAGCTTTCTTCCCCTAAACTGGTGGAACAGACCTAGGATAAGTTATATTCATTCATTATGTTTCAAATGGGGAGAAAATGGAAGGAAAAGAGAGCCACCAGTCCTAAGAAACTTTGATATCAAGCTTGAAAAACTACATTAGGAATTAAGGCCTGGAAAAATCATCTGTGGTTCAGAGCTCTGCCCATTGGGATCACTCTGGGTTCTATTCTGGGTCCACATTCCTTTTTCCTGAAAGGTAACAAGGGTTTGCAGTTGTTTTTTCAGCCAGTTTCCTATGTGTAGAATACTGGAGGTCCTCCTACACCATTTACTTTCCTACCCTCATTGTCCCTTTAGATCAAAAATCTTTTTTTCTACAATAAAATTTACAAGAACTCTGTGGGTCTCATCTATGCCAGATTCACTCCATGAGGTTCGTCCAGTTTTTTTCCCTAGATAATCTCCTATTTTTGGCTTTTGCTGAGATGGTTGAGGGACACCTTTATGCTTCCTAGAAATTCTTTGGTTATACTGAGGGGACCTGCTTAGTCTCAGATTTTCGTGACTGAAAACTCTTGATCTTTTGGTGTTGCTGAGGTATTATACAAAAGGTTCTGTAGCCACACCCCTATTTCTTTGGAACAGGCTTTCCTGACCACTAATTTCTTAATCTCAATAAGAATCTAAGATGAGCTGACTTCTCAAATCAAGTCTTGGGTCTCTTCTGTTAACAGTCCTTCCCTGTAATCTCTTCCCTGCCACATTTTACTAGAATCAGTAAGAAGAAACAGGACACGTTTAACACTTTTAGAAATTTCCTCAGCTAAATGTCCACATAAAGACTTGTACATGAATATCTGCAACAGCTTTATTTCTAGTATTTAGAATTTGGGGAAAAATCTAGATGCTTATTAAGATAAATGGATAAATCATGGAATATCCGTGCAGAATATTACTCAGCAATAAAGAGAATGACCTATTCACACACACATGGGTGACTCTCAAAATAAAAAAGACAGACACAAATTAACTTTTAAGTTTCCACTTAAAGGCCTTAAAGACAAGTTTATATTGCAAATAAATCAATGGTTGCCAAGGGAAGGGAGGGTATTAGGAAAGGCATTGAGAAGGATTATGAAAGAGCAGATTAGTTTTGTGGGTCATGTGATATCATGGCGTGGGTGATTATTTCCTACGTGTATATGTAAGTTTAGGTTTACCAAAGTGCACACTGTACATGCAGTATATTGCACGTTGACTATACCTCAATGAAACTATAAAATGTGGTTCCACTTAAAAATCTGGGCCTCCCACTTCTACTGGAAAACCAGAATATTGAGCATCAATCCATGACTCCACCGCTTCAGGCCGAGCACCTCGTGAAGAGAACTTCTTCCTCTGCAGCAAGAAACACCGGCAAGAAAGGAAAGCTGTTCTAAGTGAGTCACCAGGAACTCCGGCTGGTCACAAATCTACATCCTTGGACCACAGTAGCTCTTTGTTCTCAGTCCCAGAGTTCTCACCCATGAAGCAAAGACATTGAGGTTAAGAGCCCAGGGAGGTACAGGAATTGAGGAAAACTACATTATCTGCTCTGCCTCTGACCTTGGGTGTAAGAGTGACACAGTCCTGGAAGTCCTGAGATTTCCATATGCCTGGATACTGTACAGCCAATGACGGGCATGTTTGTGGATGTGCTCACAGTAGGAACACCCACTCTTGTAGGGTGTGGTCTCCCAGTCCCAAATACTCACACCCAGAGTTTCTGTATGAATTTTGTTTCCTTTCTGGACACAGTAGGTCTTAGCACCGGTGACTTGTGTACAAGATCCCAGCCTTCAGGTGTCTGGCACTTGGCAGGTCCTGAGGAACAGCTTCCCCTCAGTGCTGTGGGATATGGGATGCAAACTGTAAACATGACACAATCCACAGTGCTCCAAATCATACTGCAGGCTGTCACAAAAGCACCATCACCTCAGTGTGATGCCTGGGCACTCAACTCTTAAATCCAGACAAAAGCAGGCCCATAAAGGCCTTAATTCTCACCTAAGCAGCTTTTGTCAGCAATGGAAATTAACCTCATAACTGGATTGAGAATTGTTCTCTACCAGCGTGCTGTTCCATGAGGCACACAAAGTTGCAGGGCCCCACAAACAGTTTACCTCCTCAGTTTGGCAGAGCCTGTTTTCAAACCACTCTATAAACAGTAAAAAGAACCTCCCAGAAAAGTAGCTTAAATAATGTCTTTATTATCACACAGAGCAGAGCAACATGAGGCAAGCAATTCTTCAGGCTGGGTGACTTGGAGACTGGAAAAATCTGTCACATGTATCATGGAGACCAACAATCTCCATGAATAAAGTAAACCTTTTCTGTAAGCTACCAAACACAGCTCAGGTCGTCTTGGCTAAAGATGGTCCATGTCCATACCTGTACCAGTCAGTGAGGAGGGAATGACTGACATTTAACTCAGGTTTCTTCTAATTCCCTCCTCAGTTGGAGAGACAGTACAAGGCTGTCTTCCCTGAGGATATTAGGGTAACTAAGCTGGTAGAGTTGAGATAATTTCAGCCCTAGGCATTGACAGTGATAAATTTGGCAAGGAACCTGAGAAGGCCTGAGAGTGCCACACAGCCCGACAGCTTCCCTTGCAATTGGCATTCATAAGATCTCTCTCTAGGGTTTACATTCAGATATATGAGGTTCAACACCTGATGGATGTCTTCTCAATGAGTAACCACAGAACAACTCTCCATGAGTCCTGTTTGGGTTAAAAGCCCTCCTAAAGCCTCCTTGCAGTGTGAACTTTCTGGTGCCGAATGAGATGGGAGCTTAAACTATAGGCTTTCCCACATTCATTGCACTCATATGGCCTTTCTCCAGTGTGAACTTTTTGGTGCCGAACAAGGTGGGAGGTTCTGATGAAATCTTTCCCGCATTTGCTGCACACAAAAGGCCTTTCCCCTGTGTGAACTCTCTGGTGTGCGATAAAATCAGAGCTACGACTAAAGAATTTCCCACATTCAATGCACTCAAAAGGTCTTGCCTCAGTGTGAATTCTCTGGTGTTTAATGAGGGTGTATTTGTGACCAAAGGATTTCCCACAATCATTGCATACGTAAGGATTTTCTCCAGTATGGATACTCTCATGCTGAACAAGTGTGGATTTGTGTCTGAAGACTTTCCCACAATTGCTGCACTTATAGGGCCTTGCTCCATTGTGAACTCTCTGGTGTACAACTAGGTTGGAGTGATGGCTAAAATATTTTCCACATTCGCCACACTTATAAGGCATTTCGCCTGTGTGAATTCTTTTGTGCTGAGTAAGGTTGTCTTTGCGGCTAAAGGCTTTTCCACATTCACTGCATTCATATGGCCTTTCCCCGGTATGGATTCTCTGGTGCTGGACTAGTGTGGCTTTGCGACTGAACGATTTCCCACATTCACTGCACTCGTAAGGCCTTTCTCCAGTGTGGATTCTTTGGTGCTGGACAAGTGTGTCTTTGCGGTTGAAGGCCTTCCCACACTCACTGCACCTGTAATGCATATGTCCAATGTGAAAGGCCTCCCCACTCTCAGTGCTCCTTGCCTTCCTCTTCCTGTGGGTGGCCTTTTGTTGGTGACTGTCCAAGCTGGCCTGGAAATCCTTCTGATCCTCCTCACATGTGAAGGGCTTCTCTGATAAGGGAGGTTCTTCACAAACTCTAAGGTTCTTCACAAATGAGGTCTTGCCTTTGTCTTTTAAGGGTTTCTCAACACTGTACTGCCTCTGATGCTGGTGAAAGTTAGCCCTGAACCAGAATTGTCTACTGCATGCCCCACATGTATAAGGTTTCAGTCCATGGTGTGTTTCCTGGTGTTCATCTAGGTGCAAAATATCTTTCAAGGTCTTAGGGCCACACAGGTCACAGGGGTGAGCCACCTGGGCCGGTGAACCTGGCTCAGAAGTATTAATGTGTGACACTCCTACAGTAATGCTTTGCTCCGAAGATGTCTCTTCACCCTCCACTCCATGCCAGACATCTGAAGGAAGAAAAAAATGCTGATGTGCATGTTCAGTTTGGTGGGAGGGGGCAAACCCCTCACAAATTTGTCTACCATACCCAGGACCGAGTACGTGGGATTGCTGGAAGGAAGAATCAACTGGAATCAGGTTAAAGAAAGAGCTGGTGTGCAGTACTGGGCTCTAAGGGTCACAGAATGGGGAAGGCCTCACAAGGGACAAAGACAAGGGATGGGATGTAGCTCAGTGAGAAGAGGTAGGCAGGACCTCTTCTGTAAGTGAAATTTAGATGGCTCTTGGAGGAAAGTATACAGAAATGTATGTCCAGGCTCAGTAAAATATGATTTAAAATGAGTAACTGGTATTCTAGAACTGTGTATTGTCTTATGACACATTATCATTGTCCAACATAGGATGGCACTGCAGAGGGGACGGTTTAGAGTACTAGTAAATTGGGATAGACAGTCCTGGGTCAGAGATGAGACTAAGAATGACAAGTATGTAGTATCCAGAATGGTGAGGAAAATACAGAAATGAGATATAGCCTAGAGCTTGGGCACTAAACAGAAGTGAGCGTAGGACAGGTTTTGGTGCCATATGAACCCAGCCCTAAAGTCACACACCCTCTCAAAGCTCCCACTCACCAGGGCCTGTCCAAGCCCGTCCTGCCATGGCTAGAGTCATGGCCCTTCAGTCATGCACACAGATCTTTGTCCCCAGCTACAGTTCAGCAACCACAGAGGATCTGGAAGATAAGTCATAGAGGAAAGACAAGGCAAGTGAGTGGGAAATCAGTGTCCCAGTCCACCCATGAGAGATTAAGAGAACTAAATATTACAGGTGAACACCAGAAATTACTCACACCAACATCCCAGTGGGCCCCACAAGCAACGACCATGACTGCAATTTATGACCCAGGTAGGACCAAGGAAATGTTAATTAAAGGAAGGGGTCAGAATCCAGAGAACAGAGGTATCACGAATGTGGACAGAGCCATCCAGCCAAGGAGAGGCCACTCAAGGTAGCAACCACTGAGTTGATCAGAACCCTTCTGACCCTCAAACTTTCACGGCAGAAGGATCTGGGGAGCATAGGGGATGGGGGAGAGAGTACACACAGCTGAGCCCTGGCACTCAGAGAACCTACACGAGGGAGTGAGGGGAAATAGCAGTACCCATGGTCCACCAATGGCAAACTCTAAAGGAAAAAAAGCAGCCTAGAAAACTGGGACACGTGGGGCTGTAAGCAGGAATCCAATGTTAAGTGCAGAGCACAGAAAGCACTGCACTGATACAGGTCTCAGCATTGTCATGCATCATCCACTCTATCCAGGAGAAATACACAAACACATCCTCAAAGATCACATGACCCTGTGTGACGGACGGGCAGCTGAGCACAGGGGCAGCAGCTCCCTCCAGGACTCATGGTCTATCTGCTACATGCTTACTTTCCTCCTGGGCTCCCCAGCTCAGACAAGGTCTTAGGCCCTGATGATTGCTGTCAGCTTCATCCCCTTTTCCCATTAATCTTCTGTCCAGCCTTGAACAAGAGGCAGGTGGAGAGACAGACACTGTATAGTCTGGGCCGGGTATGCAGCAAAATACTTTTCCTCTTATACACAAATTTAAGCAAGGCCAATTCAGATTTTGTCTCCATGTACCCATCACTCTTTAGATCATACCTCTCTATGGACACCCACAATACAGGAATCTCCCATGTGCAGATCTATACACAGCATCCAGAGAATGCTTGATTAATGCATCCAGGATCACATCTGACCCCCTGCCATGGGTCTCTCTGAAGCCAGCTATTAAATCCTCCCTTCCTGGCCCTATTGCTTGATTCAAACTTCAGCAATCCAGAACCACATGGAGCTATGAGATAAATCCAACCCTTTTCCATTTGGTGCCACACACTGAGGCTGCTACATCCTTATTAGTCACAGACTTAACATTAACTTTCATTCAAAGCCCACACCCACTGGCTTTCTACCCCAAGCATAGTGATTCTGCCAACTGATATTATTTGCCCCTGGGCTAATATGCCAGCTTGACTAAAACTCCCCAGCTCACACCAGAAGTCACAGCCAAGAGCCTGCAAAGCATACAGAGAGGACAATAAGCACTGGCTTTGGCCTTTCAGCTTCTCTCTATTACTACTGTATGCCAGCATCTGTCTCATGTCCACTCTCCCTGGAAGACCTCACCACCTGCCAGACCATATTCTTCCCCACCACCATGGACACTAATCTCTCACCTCTTAGGTGACTCCTAGGCCTACTCTGCTGTGCCAAACTCCTTTCTAGATCCTAACAGTGCTGGATTATGACATAATGATTCTCTAAATCTCCTATATAGCTCTACCCTAATCCACACACTGGCTGCCACCTTGTAGATGTCTCCAAATTGAATCTATTCTCTCAACTCCAAACTTGTGTGTCCAGCTGCCCACTTGATAACCCCCACTCTGATGTCTTTGGAATGTTGCAGATTTAACAAGGCCAAAACCTAATTAACTCCTGACATGACCTCTGAAAGTTACTCCCATCACCAACTGCACCATCTCAATTGATGATTTTTCCACCCTTACACATTCTTGGGCCAAAAACTTTAGGGTCATACTTTACTGCTCCCCTTCTCTCATCAACCACATCAGAAAACTTGGCTGGTCCTACTAAAAAAAAAAAGTCCAGAATCCATGCACCTGCATCTCACCTCTGCAGCCATTCCACTCTGGTCTAACTAGCAATCAGTCCTCCTTCCTTGCTCTAGAGGCTTCTCTTCACTTTGCAGCCAGAGAAAGCCTGTTAATACCAGAGTCAGATCATTCCTTCCTCTGTTCCAAACCTTCCATGGCTCCCACTTGAGAAACCCAGTTCCACAAGCTGCCCCTTTAGAAGTGAATTCTGTCCCCTGCTCCCTGATCTCAGTAGACATAATGGAAACCTGACACCGCCCTCTGCCTTACTGGGTTGCCAAGGTCATGGGGAGAAGGGGGAGGCTGAACAAGGACCTGCACATGCTGCCCTCATCTATGCATGGATCATAAGCAATTCTGCCACCACAGAAACCTAGAGGGAAGAGGGAGCAGGGAGTGGCAGGTCATCACAGTGGGGTCTCGGGCTGAACTGTTCCCCTAACCTGTGACCCTTCGTGAGGGTGATTTCAGGTTGTTTAACCTTAGACACTGCAACCTCAGCGCTGCCTCCTCCCAGCTACGTGATCATGCGCGAACGCCTGTGTCTCACTGTCCTCATCTGTAAAGCAGGGGTAACAGCAAACCTACCAGTGCTGTTTATACCAGATGTGTTAGTACGTGTCAAGTACCTTTTAATTCGTTTTCACTGTCCAGGAGCTTAACACTTTTGTAAATATTCTTGGTGTACGTGAAGGGTTACATTTTTTAAATTTGGAGTTTGTTCTTAAGCTTTCAAGAAAATGTGGTATTTAAGACTTCCAACTAAAATCAAATACTTAGAGGCAAGCACTTCAATCAATAAACAATGGTATAAACTTAACTCATCATATCCACATATTGTTAATTTTTAACTACCTGCTTGTGAATTATATACTAGTGTCTTCTGCAAACCATCCTACCTGGTACACACTTCGCCGAAGGAAAGCCTGCCTGTGGCTTTTCATTAGACATGCTCATCCTCTCTCCTGACCTGAGAAGTTAGAATTAGATGCCAGCACCTGGGTGGAGCTCGGGCTGCTCCACTCCCCTGGCTGATTTTTTCGGTGCCCAGCCAGTGCCTGTGCTGAGTCCCCAGGGTACCTCTCACATCTTGCTATCTCATGCCTGGCTTCTTACACCCTACATCCCTCTTCCTCCTGCTGGGACCAACCAGGACCCTTTCAAATACCAAGACTCCCCCTTTCCAGAGGGAATCTCAGCATATGCACACCCTCCTTCCCTAACCTCCCCAATACAAAATCACAGCCTTGATGCTTTTTCCCCTTACTGTAAATCTGATTGCCAGGCTTTGACCCGAATGAGGTCTCATCCCTCAGAGAGCTCCAGCGCACCTCCGTCCACAGAGCTCCTGACCCGCAAGTCCAGATGCCCACGTGACACCTCCACTGTGAGACACCTTAGATTTACTATGTCCTTATTCCAAATCCTGATCCCAGTGAAAAGTGCTCCCTGCTTCAACTTACCCATTCCTACTCTTTCAGATGCTCAGTAGGGGGAAAATATTGGCTAGCCCTTCACTCCCAAGCATATGAGGCAGAGCAGGAAATCCTGTTGGCTCTACCTTTAAACTCTCACCAGAATTAAAGGACTTCGCCCCCCGCCCCCCTGGGCCTACAGCCACTGCCACAACACTACTGAATTCTGCTGCCTCCATCCTCGTCATCCCACCCTAGTCTGCTTTCTCATGAGTAACGGTCGGGATATTTCCCGATGTTAATCAAACATGTCCTTCCAACAGCTCCCCGAGTCCTCGCATTGAAGGTACTGATCTCACCCTGCCTTTCCAGGCACAAATACAGCTCACACTTCATGCTCTCTGCGGATGGGAGGGGCTCTGCTTCCCGAAT
Source organism: Phataginus tricuspis (assembly GCA_029783875.1). Taxonomy (NCBI): domain Eukaryota; kingdom Metazoa; phylum Chordata; class Mammalia; order Pholidota; family Manidae; genus Phataginus; species Phataginus tricuspis. The sequence goes on along the minus strand of JAQQAC010019400.1, from coordinate 19,226,878 downwards.
GCTCCCAACCCAGCCGCACCTCCAAGCCCTTGCTCGTGCTCGTCGCTACGCCGGTAACACCCTCCTACGTCTCGTCACGCTGGCCGTTAGGAATAGGAGTTCCACCCATTGCCCAGCACACTGGAACCCGGCTGCAATGACCTCAACGGGCACCTCTTACTCGGGGCTCTGTGATTCGGAGATGAGGACTGGGAGGACCACAGTACCCACCTACGCCGGGTCCATCCCAGCAGCCGCCGCCATCACAGTCTGGACCCCACTGAGCCGTCACGAGTCCCGGGTCCCTAGAGGAGGCGGCGGCAACGTCTTCGTGGGCGCTGCCACCCGCAAGCCTCTTTGCAGTGGTGACGGGGTCTCGTCCCACGCCTTCCCGCTTCGGTCGCGTCTCATTCGAGCCAGAGACCCCGAGCCTGTGGTCCGAGGGTTCTGCCGAAGGCACACAAGATGTCCGCCGCGAGAAAGATACCGGAAGTCCCGCCCAGACGTCTTCTGCCCCTACGGAAACGTCTTCAAAAGCGCCGTCGTCACTGTGCGATGCAAAGTTTCTGGGTAATGTAGTTCCTCCGAGTGATCAGCCTTAACGTATGGACGCCCTCTCCCCGGGGGCTAAGGCCAAATGCAACCGCGGGGGGCGCTGGGCAGTGGTGCCTCGACGCTCGGAGGGCTGGACGGGCCTTCGCTTCTCTTAAGAGCAAACAGATTCCTTGCAGTGTTCATTGCAGGGATGCAGGAAATGTTCCCCAAAGCTACAAAATCAAATGGACACATCATATCAAATGTCACTTAGAGTGCACTTACAGCCAACTCATACTTAACTTTTTACATACCTGTAGGCGGAAGCTTTACTCCGGTTTTTCGAACCTCAGTTGGGTCGGGGCAAGAGAGAATGGTCTCTAGACAGGGCTGTGGAGTGAAAGGAGTGATGTAGGAGTGCCCTCGAGCAAGTGGACTCTGAGTGGAGTTCTCCCTCTGGTTTCCTTGGAAACGACTCCTGACAGGGCCGTGGAGGGGAAAACAGGGAAGGGGTATTGGGTATTGGGCTACTTTGAAACAGGAGGTCCAAGGAGACACCTTTCCTGTCAGCAGTGGTGTCCAATACGGGGTGCAGCACCCTTTAACCCAAATGCTTTTTTTTTAGCCCAAAAGCTGAGATATATTTACTTCCTCTTAGGAATGCACGGCTTCCTTGTAAAGAACCATTATAAATGCTAAATGCTTTCGTGTGCCAGCACAGTGGCTGACAAGGTCCAGAGGCAGCAAATGTGCAAAGATGACAACTGAACATGGAAATAAAGATTTGGAACACCCTGATCTTATTAACCTTAAAAATAAACAATCAGTTATTTTACCCGCAAAATAGGTTTATTGGGGAACAGCAAAGAATTGCAATTAAGGACAAGCAAGTTATGGCAAAACCACAGACAAGATGGGAGAACAAAGGAGAAGAGTCTCTTTTATAGGGAAAGGGGGAGAGTTGGGAGACTGTTCTAAGCAAAAAAGTCCATTGGAGGAAACAGAGGTGCATGTGAGGCCGATGCTCACTGGCTGAGCTGTAACAGTCTCCCATTGGCTGTTGTGAGGGAGTTCAAAGTCTTTCCTCCTCCTCCTGGGTGGTGAAGTAGCCAAGGTATGAGTCGTAAGAGGTCTATCTCTTCCTTCCTGTGGGGTCTGCAATCAACCAGAACTGGTCCTTGGGAGCTTCCCCTGCAGGCCTCATGATACCATGTCAGTGAGGTTTCCCTTTACCAATCTTCACGATCTCATTTATTTGTTGGGACAGCGTCTGAACTGAGTTGAGATATTTATGGTAAACAAACAAACAAAAAAGACAAAGAAGAAGAGGAGGAGGAAGAGAAGGAGAAGTAGACGGAGAAAGAGGAGGAAGAAAGGAGAAGAAAGAGAAGGGAAAGAGGAAAAAAAGAAAAAAACTTGTGAATTGTTTACATTACCGAAAGTTATTAATATTCTGTAGTTATTCACAGATATATGCAAAAACGGCTCTGGGGAACATATCTGTGACAGGGGAAAATAGTTCAGATGTCTGCAAAATTTGAACTTGAGACACTGAAGTTTGAGAAGTGAGAGGATGAAGCTGAGCAAACAGCTACCCTGGACTCTTGACCACAGCAGGGTTTAGTCTCCAAAATGTAATTTCTTTTCATTCTTGAAAACACTAAATCTCTGCTTCCAGGGAGAATTTTTTAAAAATTTAGAAAGTGTGCCAGAAGGGTGAAGATGATCAGGGATACTGTAATATCATCATGCTTATTCACAGTCTACCCCAAAATCAAAGAACACCTACTGATTTTTCAGGTTCTATCTAAAAATTTGAAAATGAGAGACAAAGACTTACACTGTATTCAAGGAGCTTACACTGTAGTCAAGAAAGACAGAGGAAGAAATACGGGGAAAAAACCCCTAGAATTATACAGTGTTAGAATGTGGTAGCAATGGAAAAGGGAGAAGGCGAAGGTATCGAGAAGTGGGGGGATGAGATGTAATACTATACAACTGTAACTCTGGGGGGAAAATATTTTCCCAGGCTGGGGCAAATTACCTTTAAGACTGAAACCAGTCAAAGGGAGAAATAAAGGGGGAGAAACCTGTTTATTGCTTACAAGCAGTTGTCCACCTCTGCTCACCCGTCTCTCTCACAACCTGGCTGCAAGGGGCCCCCACCCTTGCAGCCCCGCCCCGCCCCCGTCCAACATCTCCAGTCCAGATATGCCCTCGCTCCCCTACGTAATCACCTATTGATATGGAGATGAACTACTTCTCTCCACCCCTTGGAAACACCTATTGATGGCTAAGGCCAGGCAAGAGATTCTGGAAATACTGGAATTTTACCCACAACAGCGAAGGGAAGCTGACTCGTGCGCAGGTCTTAATTTATAAAGGTGAGTGAAGACACTGATATGTCAATGCCATTGACAGAGTTTAATGATACTGAAAATTCCCCTAGAAAAGGGAGGCACCGCCTACAACACAAGGCCACAGAAGGAACACCAGGTTCTGGTTGAGTCGGGAAACTCCACAGGATCTTGCTACAACTGGGCAATGCAAAGACGGGCAGGAAGTTCAAAAGTTGAGGTCTAATTGGGAAGAGGATTCAGAAGAACCAACTGAAGTGTGGTCAAGGAGAGATTCTTTATCAGATCTGATACCTAAATATTGGTAAATTGGAAATGCATTATTTAACTAACTTTTTTTTTCAAAAAAGAAAATATTGTAAAATAAAAGAGGGGTAAACTATAAATATGTATTAAAATGTTTACTTTAACTGAATTACTTATTATTTCTTATCACAAGAAACTTTGATTATTTCATCAACTGGACAAAAATTCTCAGAGATCATTTGATCACTGACATGACCGCTAACACCAGCGCAGAAAAGATTTCACCTACGTTCTTTTCCCACTGCACTGTACACCACATACTCTTTGCCAAACACCATGCACTTCCTTCAGTTCTTCGGAGTCTTACTTGTGTGCCACACCAATTTAGGGTATTCCCAGGTCACTTTTCTCTTACTTGAAATACCTTTTACTCAATATGTTTTTACAATGCAAATAAATCTTTTGGATGTTATTTGAATCAACAGTGAGTTTCCACTCCAGAACTCCTAAACTCTGAAAATGTCCCTATATGTCATTATCATTATTGCCTGATGTTCTTCAGTGAATGACATTACATAATTTTAGGAAGTCATCATTGAGTCATTATTTATACCAGGTTCATTTATTGGCAGTATATCTGTATCCTAATGTGGTGACATGTTATCGCATAAAACATGAGCTTATGAACACACAGAAAAAGTGATTAAATAAATGGTAGAATTTCTTAGAGGGAACTTGCTGGCCAGAGACCATACCTGGAAAAATTATTTTTCTTCTCCAGAAGGCAGAGAAGAACTGCAAGGCACAGTTGTCACTGCCAAAAAGCGAAAAAGAGCTGATGTTGGGAAACCTGAAGACACCGGTGTAGAGGTGTTCATAGGCCAGTGGCTTGGGGTCACAGTTAGTGTTACTCACAAAGACAAAATGGAAGAGAGAAAATAACAGAATATGCTCACCAGGATCAGGACGGTGCATGTGGCTCTGGCCTCATGGGAAGGTCTGGGGGAAAGGCTGTGGCTGTGAATGTACTGGACTTGCTGCTTGTGGTTTTTTTGGGGGGGATTGGCTTTTATTACTTAGCACAATTTCCTGAAGATTGGTCTACGTTGTGTGGATGAGGCTTGCTCCTTATTGCTGAGGTGGTGCCGGCACGCGTGTGTATGCATGTATGCACGCACACACGCACCAGAGTTTGACCTTGCACCTGCTGAAGGACATCTCAGCTGATACTGCTTTCTGGCTATTACAAATAAGGCTGCCATGAACAATCATATACAGGTTTTTGTGCGAACGTAAATTTATTTCTCTCAGGGGAAGATACCCAGTAGTGGAATTGCTGGTGACGGTTGCATGTTTATTTTTTAAGAAGCTGCCAAATT
>JAQQAC010019400.1:19144074-19221983 GCA_029783875.1 Phataginus tricuspis | reverse complement strand
CCTCTTCAGACATTTCTAACTGGATTACTAACTGGATTGCTGAAGAGTTATTATTATTTTATTTTTTATTAAGGTGTCATTGATATACACTCTTATGAAGGTTGCTGCTTGTGTTTATGCAGGACAAGGTCCATGGAGTCACTGGACCAGCCCATGAGACCCAAACACATAACCTCAACGACAGAGAACAAGACTGCGTGTAGTAAGACTACAGATTTGTTTGGAATGGATAAATTACAGTATCTATACATTCTCTCCCTACTCATGTTTTTGCTCTTTCTTGGTGCAGTAACATTCATAGCAATAATGATATTTAATAGGAGATGCAGGATCCAGCACAGGAAAGAGCAGAAGCCAATGCAGGTGGGAATCCCTTCTTGAGTTTTATCCACTGAGAGGTTGGGGTTGAGCTTTATGGCCTGGAAACCACGGAGGAGGCAGGTGGTGCTCAGGGAAACCCCTCTGGTCACTCTGTGTAAATAAAAGACAAGTTTACATCCAATATCATCCAGGAAATATTTCAGCCCAAATATTGCCATTGTCCAAGGAATTCCTTTGTTTAGAAAACCAGGTTGTTAGTTATGACTAGCTGGATGAGAATCAAGTCTGTGATTGTCTAGTAAGCAAAGTAAAGCTATAAAGACAAACAAGTGAGGAATTTCCAAAGACCCCAACTCCAGCTTGAGTTTGGAAAATAACACCTATGCTCAAGTTGGTATAAAACATTTACCAATTTAAAGGGGATGTTGGTGGCTGATGTTGATTCAAGGAATCTGGAAAAACAAAAATAGAAAATTTGGTTATTTTCATTATACAAAGAACATCTCTTGATCATGCAAATTTTCAATTCAATATGAATATGTACACATCTTCATGTGTGCAAAATGATTTCTTGCAGGACTGTAATAACAAAAATTAAAACCAACACAATGCCAATCAGTGGGAAACTAATTGAATTGTAGTGCATTCTCACAGTGGAGCACTAGGCCGCCGTGATGAACAACATTCTCTCTACTGCTGCATTTCCACGACATACAATAAATAAAAAATTTAATGTGTCCCAATATTGTGAACAGTTAGCTTTATTTTCCTAATAAGGGGAGTATAATCAATATATTATCCATTCACTTGTGTGCATATGGTTATCTTTTTAAAATAGAAGAATCCATTTAAAGTTTATAAAAATGAGTGCCTGTAGGTGATAGTGGAGATAGAGTAGAGGAGAAAGTATGAAGTTAGACTGCTCTCAGTATACCTGGTTTGTGGCTTTGGCTTAAAATTTTTTACATATTTAATTATATATGGTAACAAAATATTATAAACTATAAGTCAAACATAAAAACAAAAAAATAAAGAAATAGGCCTAAATGTGTGCCAAATCTGGGCTTAATCAAAAGGTCTTACTTCAATTATATTTTAGACACCATACTTTGAACACATATTTTAAATTAATATATGAACAAAATAAGAGCAAAGTACAGTCATAATATAGTGAGTAAAACTAAAGATTTACAAATATGAAAAATAGTAGGAAGTTAGTGTGAGTAAAACCGAATTTAAAAATTAGTTGGGAAAGAAAAGTGTATTCAATACACATTAAAATATTTTCACATTTATTTGAAAAATAAAGCTATATTTCTACTGCATGCCATTTAGACAGAAACATCTATATACATTTTCTTAATGTTTTAATATTTTAAAATAAAAACGTACATAAATACAGAAATGCAAATCTCACATAAACTATATACGAGTGCATATATTTTTTGAAAACATGATTTGTGACAAGTACTTAGTAAGCAATGCATAAAACAGAAGCCATATAGTAACTTAAACTTAGTGGAGTATGTTGTGAAAAGGTACAATTTATATGAGATGAAAGACATGAAAAAATTAAATATAAAGATGAAGCACAAAATAATAGAAACCATAGAAAATATTCTACATAAGAATGATGGAAAGGGAGATGGAGATTCTCAAGATGGCAGTATGAGTAGGGCGGCGGAAATCTCTAAAACCATATATATTTTGAAAATACAGCAAATACAACTATTCCTAAAAGAGTGACCAGAAGACACAGTACAACAGCCAGGCTATATCTACATCTGCGAGAACTCAACATTTCACAAAAAGGGTAAGATACAAAGCCGTGACCTGGCACTCCCTCCACCCCAGCTCACCAGTGGGAGGAAAAGGTTCAGAGTGGGGAGGGAGTGGAAGCACAGGACTGCTAAATAACCAGCCCTAGTAATCTGCACTGGGAGCACAGACACACATTGCATGGTGTACTGGATATTAGAGGAATGGAAAAGCAAAATCTGAGACTAAGACTGCGAACAGGTCCCCACAGCCCCCTGCCCTGGCACAAAAGAAAAGCGAATGCTTTAAAAATCTTAAAGGGACAAGGGCTCCACAGCTCGACAAAATTGTCCCAGCACACTCATCCCAGCAGGCAGGGAACTTTAAGGAACTTCAGGCAACCTAAGCTCCCGGGTGGCAATGCAGCTCCGAAGCCCCTAACAGCAATAAGCAGCCTCCCTTCATTTCCATCCCCACTGGCACTGAAGCAAACCACCTGACCCGCCATTGTTGCAGAGCAACTGGGGAGCAGCCCCGCTCACAGCCACCACACAGAGGCTTCTCCCAGGACATGGATAATGGCCAGACCCAGAGGCAGCCCACTGCCTGCAGTCGACTGACACAGACAGCAGAGACCCGCACAGAGTCCGGAAGGCACAAAGGGGCTTTATTCTCGTGGTGAACACATGCTGCTCGCCTGCAACTCCCGCCAGTGCCCTAGGCCATCCCAAGGACTGCCCCACCCATGGCAGCTCAGGGGATCAACCCAGAAGCTGCTCCCTGTGTGCAATTGACCAGCAAAGGCAGTGGAGATGGGCAAGGCAACCAGCAAGCAGGAAGGGTCTTTGTTCTTCCAGCTGACACAAGCACCACCCACTGGCGATCACTTCCATAGCCATGAAAAGGCAGAAGAACTTTGTTCAGTCCAAAATCCCTCAAAAACGACAGAGAGGGCCTGGTGATACTGAAATTACCAATCTTCCTGAAAAAGAATTCACAATTAAAGTCACAAGCATGCTGATGGAGCTACAGAGAAATATACAAGAGCTAAGGGATGAATTCTGGAGGGAGATAACGAAAATGAAACAAACAGTGGGAGGATTTAAGAGCAGACTGGATGAGGTGCAAGAGACTGTTAATGGAATAGAAATCAGAACAGGAATACAGAGAAGCTGAGACAGAGAGAGATAAAAGGATCTCCAGGAATGAAAGACTATTAAGAGAACTGTGTGACCAATCCAAATGGAACAATATTCACATTATAGGGGTACCAGAAGAAGAAGAGAGAGAAAAAGGGATAGAAAGTGTCTTTGAAGAAATAACTGCTGAAAACTTCCTCAATCTGGGGAAGGAAATAGTCTCTCAAACCATGGAAGTCCACAGATGTTCCAACACATGGGACCCAAGGAGGACAACCCCAAGACATATAATAATTTAAATGGCAAAGATAAAAGACAAAGACAGAGTATTAAAAGCAGCCAGAGAGAGAAAAAAAGGTCACATACAAAGGAAAACCCATTAGGCTATCATCAGACTTCTCAGCAGAAACCTTACAGGCCAGAACAGAATGGCATGATATATTGAATGCAATGAAGCAGAAGGGCTTCGAATCAAGAATACTGTATCCAGCAAGATTATCATTTAAATTTGAAGGAGGGATTAAACAACTCCAAGATAAGCAAAAATTGAGGTAATTTACCTCCCACAAACCATCTTTACAATGTATTTTCAAGGGATTGCTCTAGATGGAAGTGCTCCTAAGGCTAAATAGATGTCACCAGAGAAAACAAAGAAAGTGGACCAACCAAATACTAACTAAATGCAAAATAAAGTCAGCTATCCACAAAATCAGTCAAGGGAAACACAAAAGAGTACAGAATAAAACACCTAACATACACAGAGTGGAGGAGAAAGAAAAAGAAGGGAGAGAAATAAAGAATCATTACACTGTGTTTATAATAATGTAATAAGTGAGTTAAACCAGACGGTTAGATAGTAAAGAAGCTACCGTTGAACCTTTGGTAACCACAAATCCAAAGCCTGCAATGGCAATAAGTACATATCTATCAATAATCACCCTAAATGTAAATGGACTGAATGCACCAATCAAAAGACACAGAGAAACAGATGTATTAAAAAAGCAAGTCCCATCTATATGCTGCCTACAAAAGACTCAACTCAAACCCAAAGACATACACACACTAAAAGTGAAGGGATGGAAAAAGATATTTCATGCAAACAATAGGGAGAAAAAAGCAGGTGTTGCAGTACTTGTATCAGACAAAATAGACTTCAAAACAAAGAAAGTAAGAGACAAAGAAGGACATTACATAATGATAAAGGGGGCAGTCCAACACGAAGATATAACCATTGTAAATATCTATGCACCCAACACAGGAGCACCTACATATGTGAAACAAACACTAACAGAATTAAAAGAGGAAATAGAATGCAATGCATTCATTTTAAGAGACTTCAACAAGCCACTCACCCCAAAGGACAGATCAACCAGACAGAAAATAAGTAAGGACACAGAGGCACTGAACAGCACACTAGAATAGATGGACCTAACAGACATCTACGCAACTCTACACCAAAAAGCAGCAGGATACACATTCTTCTCAAGTGCACATGGAACATTATTCAGACTAGACCACATACTAGGCCACAAAAAGAGCTTGAGTAAATTTAAAAAGATTGAGATTCTACCAACCAACTTCTCAGATTACAAAGGTATAAAACTAGAAATAAATTGCAGAAAGAAGACAAAAAGGCTCACAAATACATGGAGACTTAACATTTTCTCCTAAATAATCAATGGGTCAATGACCAAATTAAAACAGAGATCAAAGAATATATGGAGACTAATGACAACAACGACACAAAGCCACAACTTCTGTGGGACGCAGCAAAGGCAGTTCTAAGAGGAAAGTATATTGCAATCCAGGCCTATTTAAAGAAGGAAGAACAATTCCAAATGAATAGTCTAAAGACACAATTACTGAAATTGGAAAAAGAACAAAGGAGGCCCAAAGTCACCAGAAGGAGGGACATAATAAAGATCAGAGAAGAAATAAATAAAATTGAGAAGAATAAAACAATAGAAAAAATGAATGAAACCAAGAGTTGGTTCTTTGAAAAAATAAACAAAATAGATAAACCCCTAGCCAGACATATTAAGAGAAAAAGAGAATCTGCACACATAAACAGAATCAGAAATGAGAAAGGAAAAAGCAAGACGGACACCACCAAAATACAAAGAATTATGAGAGAATACTATGAAAATCCATATGCTAAGAAACTGGATAACCTAGAAGAATTAGACAACTTTCTAGACAAATAAAACCTTCCAAGACAGACCAAGGAAGAAACAGAAAATCTAAACGGACCAATTACCAGCAACGAATTTGAATCAGTTATCAAACAACTACCCAAGAACAAAATCCCCGGGCCAGATGGATTCACAGCTGAATTTTATCAGACATTTAGAGAAGACATAATACCCATTCTCCTTAAAGTTTTCCAAAAAATAGAAGAGGAGGGAATACTCCCAAACTCATTCTATGAAGCCAGCATCACTCTAATACCAAAACCAGGCAAAGACACCACAAAAAAAGAAAACTACAGACCAATATCCCTGATGAACATAGATGCAAAAATACTCAACAAATTATTAGCAAAGCGAATTCAAAAATACATCAAGAGGATCAAACACCATGATCAAGTGGGATTCATCTCAGGGATGCAAGGATGGTACAACATTCAAAAACGCATCAACATCATCCACCATATCAACAAAAAGGACAAACACCAGATGATCATCTCCATAGATGCTGAAAAAGCATTTGACAAAATTCAACATCCATTCATGATAAAAACTCTCGACAAAATGGGAATAGAGGGCAAGTACCTCAACATGATAAAGGCCATACATGACAAACCCATAGCCAAGATTATACTTAAAACTGAGAAGGTGAAAGCTTTCCCCCTAAGATCAGGAGCAAGACAAGGATGCCCACTCTCCCCACTTTTATTCAACATAGTACTGAAGGTCCTAGCCATGGAAATCAAACAACACAAAGAAATAAAAGGCATCCAGATTTGCAAGGAAGAAGTCAAACTGTCACTGTTTGCAGATGACATATTGTACATAAGAAACCCTAAACAATCCACCCCAAAACTACTAGAATATCAGAATTCAGCAAAGTTGCAGGTACACAATTAATACACAGAAATTTGTTGCATTCCTATACACTAACGATGAATTAGCAGAAAGAGAAATCAGGAAAACAATTGCATCAAAAAGAATAAAATACCTAGGAATAAACCTAACCAAGGAAGTAAAAAACCTATACTCTGAAAACTACATGACACTCATGAGAGAAATTAAAGAAGATACAAATAAATGGAAACACATCCCGTACTCATGGATAGGAAGAGTTAATATTGTCAAAATGGCCATCCTGCCTAAAGCAATCTACAGATTCAATGCAATCTCTATCAAAATACCAACAGCATTCTTCAATGAACTAGAGAAAATAGTTCTAAAATTCACATGGAACCACAAAAGACCCCGAATAGCCAACGCAATCCTGAGAAGGAAGAATAAAGCTGGGGGGTATTACGCTCCCCAATTTCAAGCCCTACTACAAAGCCACAGTAATCAAGACAATTTGGTATTGGTACAAGAACAGACCCATAGACCAATGGAACTGACTAGAGAGCCCAGATATAAACCCAAGTATATATGGTCAATGAATACGATAAAGGAGCCATGGGTATACAATGGGGAAATGACAGCCTCTTCAACAACTGGAGTTGGGAAAACTGGACAGCTACAAAGAAGAGCATGAAACTGGATTATTGTCTAACCCCATACACAAAAGTAAACCCAGAATGGATCAAAGACCTGAATGTAAGTCATGAAACCATAAAACTCTTAGAAGAAAACATAGGCAAAAATCTCCTGAATATAAGCATGAACGACTTCTTCCTGAACACATCTGCTCAAGCAAGGGAAACAAAAGCAAAAATGAACTCATAGGACTACATCAAACTAAAAAGTTTCTGTACGGCAAAGGACACCATCAACAGAACAAAAAGGCATCCTACAGTATGGGAGAATATATTTGTAAATGACATATTCAACAAGGGGTTAGGACCCAAAATATATAAAGAAATTACATGCCTCAACACCCAACAAACAAATAACCCAATTAAAAAATGGGCAGAGGATATGAGGAGACAGTTCTCCAAAGAAGAAATTCAGATGGCCAACAGACAAATGAAAAGATGCTCCACATCACTAATCATCAGGGAAATGCAAATTAAAACCACAATGAGATATCACCTCACACCAGTAAGGATGGCCACCATCCAAAAGACTAAGAACAACAAATTCTGGTGAGGATGCAGAGAAAGGGGAACCCTCCTACACTGTTGGTGGGAATGTAAGCTAGTGCAACCATTGTGGAAAGCAATATGGAGGTTCCTGAAAAAACTAAAAATAGAAATACCATTTGACCTGGGAATCCCACTCCTTGGAATTTACCCAAAGAATACAACTTCTCAGATTCAAAAAGACATATGTACCCCTATTTTTATTGCAGCACTTTTTACAATAGCCAAGATATGGAAGCAACCTAAGTGTCCATCAGTAGTTGAATGGATAAAGAAGATGTGGTACATATACACAATGGAATACTATTCAGCCATAAGAAAGAAACAAATCCTATCATTTGCAACAACATGGATAGGGGTGGAGGATATTATGCTCAGTGAAATAAGCAGGTGGAGAAAGACAAGTGCCAAATGATTTCCCTCATTTGTGGAGTATAACGATGAAGCAAAACTGAAGGAACAAAATAGCAGCAGACTCGGAGACTCCAAGAAGGAACTAGTGGTTTCCAAAGGGGAGGGGAGTGGGAGGCCCAGTGGGGAGGGAGGGAAAAGGGGATTGAGGGGTATTGTGTTTAGTATACATGGTGTGAGGGGTCACGGGGAAAACAGTGTAGCACAGAGAAGGCAAATAGTGAATCTGTGTCAGCTTACTACACTGATGGACAGTGACTGCATTGGGGTATGGGGGGGACTTTATAATATGGGTAAATGTAGTAACCACATTGTTTTTTCATGTGAAACCTTCATCAGAGTGTATATCAATAATACCTTAATAAAACAAAACAAAACAAAAAACAACGAAGCAAAACTGGAGGAACAAAACAGCAGCAGACTGAGACTCCAAGAAGGGATTATTGGTTAACAAAGTGGAGGGTTGGGGGAGGGCGGGTGGGGAGGAAGGAGGGAGAAGGGGATTGAGGGGTATTTTGATTGGCACACGTGGTGTGGGTAGGATCATGGGGAAAACAACGTAGCACAGAGAAGGCAAATAGTGACTGTGGCATCTTACTACACTGATGGACTGTGACTGCAATGGGCTATGCGGGGGAGTCAATAATATGCGTGAATGTAGTAACCACATTGTTTTTCATGCAAAACCTTAATAAGAGTGTACATCAATAATACCTTAAATATATCAAATCAAATAATGAAGGCCATTTCCACCCGAGTCAAGAGGACTGCTGACTGGGTCACAAAAACGACATCCCTGATTATAGGATCCCCTTCTTTCCATCCTTCTTTTGTTCCTTTTATAGTAACAGTGATGTTCTCAAGGCAAGCAGCTCAGAGAAGCTACAGGAATCCACAAAACTTATTTTGTTGGCCAATGATTTCAGCTACACAAGATAAACATACCTGGAGGTCCTGAGATTTCTGTACACTCATCCTCCAGTCCCTGTCACCGCAACCAATGAAGATGCATCTTTAGAAGAGTCACATTCCATATAGTTTGCGGCAATCTCCTTCACTATTAATCAACTGTTCCTGTACAGATTAATTTCCATTGCCCCTGTAAGCCTTATTAGTGACACTAAGCTACTGAATTGTGGTTGTCAGGACATATGGTTCCTTTGCAGGATCTGAGGTTAAGCTTCCCCTCAGTAGAGCTGGGCCTCATGTGAGATCTCCCTTGAGCAAGAAAAAACTCATTTTCTCCAGAAGCACAGGAGGTTGTCACAACTGCCCCTTCATCAGGGTGACCTCTGAGGTCAAAGACCTCTGGCACACAGGTAAAAAATCAGGACCACAATGCAGTCTTTCCTAGTCGGCCTTGGCAGCAACACAAACCAGGTAAAAACTGGAGCCCTGCATATTTGGCCATCATACTGTCCCTTCTGAGGCACCCAACATTCAGATCCCCATGAAAGCTGTTTACTTTTCAAGTTGGCCACCCTACTGTGTTTTCAAATTATCCCACACAGTTTAGAGAATTTCCAGGATCAAAAGTGCTCAAAGACCATTATTATTGCACAAAGCAGTGCCATGTGTAACGCAGTTTCTGGTTTGGTGACTTGTAAGGTGGAAAACTCCATCACAAGCACTACCTGAGACAACTGTGTCTCTAAGAGTCAGTCCTTTTCTGCAAGCTGCCAGCAGAACCCAGATACTGTTCTCTGAGGTAACACGGTCAGGTCCACGCCCTAACTTGTCAGAGAGAAGGACAAGACCCCACAAGAGCTCAGGATTCCCATGACTTCCTCCAACCGATGGGAGGGCACAAAGGTCAGCCTTGCTGAGCACAGTAGGATGGTGACTAACACACTGCGTGGACCTGGCAGGTAACAGATAAAACAGCTTCTGTCACAGAAACTAGCAGTATAAACCTGGCAAAGACCCTGGGTAGGTTACACATGCTCCCTACATGACTGAAATTTATGGAGATACTCCATTGTGTGGTGTCCAGATATGCGATTCAATTCAAGCAGGTGGGTTCTCACAGAGGTTTTTTCCCCAACAGTTACACTCAATACAGAAAGAACAAATTCTCTTTGAGTGTCTAAGGCCTTTTCCAGTGTGAATTTTTTGGTGTTGACAGGTCAGATTTGCAGCTCAAGGATTTCCCCCATTTACTGGAAGTGAGCTCTCCTGTGTCGAAGGAGGCCAGAGCTCTGGCTAAAGGATTTACCACATTCATTGCACTCATAAGGCCTTGCTCCATTGTGAACTGTCCTGTGTCGGATGAGGTGGGTTTTGTGGCTAAAGAATTTCCCACATTCACCACACTCATAAGGCCTTTCTCCAGTGTGAACTCTTTGGTGTTGAATAAGGAGAGAGTTCTCACTAAAAGATTTTCCACACTCAACACACTTGTAAGGCTTTACTCCAGTGTGAATTCTCCAATGTCGAATGAGGTGGGTTTTACAGCTAAGCAATTTCCCACCTTCACTGCATTTATAAGGCCTTGATTTAGTGTGAGCGCTCTTATGTCAAAGAAGCCCAGAATTTTGGCTAAACAATTTCCCACATTCGCTGCATTTGTAAGGCCTTTCATTAGTATGAACTCTCTGATTTTTAATGAGGATGGATTTTTGGATAAGAGATTTCCTGCATTCACGGCACTCATAAGGCCTTTCTCCAGTGTGAACTCTCTGGTGTTGGATGAGGTCAGATTTTTGACTAAAAGATCTCCCACATTCTATGCACTCATAAGGCTTTGCTCCAGTGTGAACTCTCCAATGTCGAATGAGGTGTGTTTTGCGGCTAAAGAATCTCCCACATTCACCACACTCATAAGGCCTTTCTCCAGTGTGAACTTCCTGGTGCTGAACAACTTTGCATTTGTAGCTGAAGGCTTTTTCACAGTTGCTACATTCATCAAGACCTTCTCCAGTGCAGACTCTCTGGCGGTGAAGTGTGTGAGGGTTGCTAAAAACTTTCCTGCATTCAATCCACTTGTTATGACTTTTCCCACTGTTAAAGGACTCCCTACACTTCACGCTGCCATCTGGCTTCAAACCATTGGGAGTGGCCTGGTGCTGCAGAAGGTCTGACAAAGCTAAAAAGTCCTTTCCACCCTCCTCACAAGTGAAGGGCTTTCCCAACACATGGAATCTGTAGCTTATCACAAGTGAAGCCCTGTCCCTGTCCATTTTGAAGATTTTCTCTCCACTGTCATGCTTTTGGTACTGGCAAAGGTTTGCAATGAAACAGAAGCCTCTAGAAGTCCCACCCAAGTATGGTTTCTGTCCAGGATATGTTGTTCGGAGCTCAGTCAGGTGCAAAATGTCTTTCAAGACTGGGACACACTTCTCATGAGGATGGGTCTTCTCAGTCAATGGACCTGCCTTAGAAGTCCTGGCTTCTACAGGAACACTCTGCTCAGAAGGTACCTCCTCATCCTTTGCTCCACACCAACAATATGAAGGCAGAGAAATGCTAATAGGTTAACTCCAGTGGGAGGGAGAAGTCAACAAAAATATGTGTGCCATACACATACATTCAAATCAAAGAACGAATCCATGGGAATGTTTTCATGGGCAGCAATACCATCACCAACATGTCCAGTAACCTTCAGTGCTAAACCTAACATATTTTCTCAACTTAAATAGACATTAGGTATATGTGCTTATGGGTGCAGAGGTTATTCATGGAAGTTTCTTGAAAATGCTTTAGATGTCTATCGACAGGAACCGAGTGAATGCCTATGGCCCATCTGCACAACACAGTGTTCTACACCTGCAAGTTGAGGAAGATCTGTACACTCCAATCTTCAGTTATGAACTGGATGCATTCTGAGGTGAAAAGCCAAGCACAGCACTCAGCAGAGTATGCTGAAGTTTCCTGACGCATATGGAGGAATGAAAATATAGGCACAGAACATATGTAGTATGTAGGAGAATTTAAAGGTAACCTTTTTAAGAAAAAAACTTACGGTGTTTCCAGAACCCAAGAACGGACTAATAGTTACCAAAGGGAAAGGGACTGGGGAAGATGGGTGGGAAGGGAGGGACAAGGGGGAAAAAGGGGCATTACGATTAGCAGATGTAATGTTGGGGGGGTACGGGGACGGCTGTACAACTCAGAGAAGACAAGTAGTGATTCTATAGCATCTCACTGCGCTGATGGACAGAGAATGTAATGGGGTTGGTGGGGGGGACCTGATGAAGGGGGTAGTTTAATCACCATAATATTGCACATGTAATTGTAGATTAATGATACCAAAATAAATTATTTAAAAAAAACTGTTTCACAAGTTATCCTGTTACTTGCTCTTTTGAAAAAAAAAAAAGAAAACTTATGGTGTTTCATTTGTACAAATGTACATATGTCATAATTATTGAACAAGAGCAAGTAAATGTTTTTAAAATATAAAATTATGAGAGCAAGTTAAATGTTTTTAAAATATAAAGTGAAAATTGTTGTATTTGGTTGCCTCTATATGAAAATGAAATACTTCAAGTGAACTGAAAATACATGAGGTTGACTTTATATCTCTAGGGAAATATATCAAGGTAGAACTACCTGCCAAGAAATCTCAAACTATATATTTTATTAAAAAGTATTGGTATTGTACTTTGGAAACAGATATATTAATATAAATGGAAAACAAAGTTTCTATGTAAGAAAATTTCAAATATAAAACCAAAGTGTCTGACAATCCCTATCAAAATACCAACAGCATTCTTCAATGATCTAGAGCAAATAGTTCTAAAATGCATATGGAACCACAAAAGACCCCGAATAGCCAAAGTAGTCCTGACAAGGAAGAATAAAGCAGGGAAATTATGCTCCCTGACTTCAAGCTCTAGTACAAAGCAACAGTAATCAAGACAATTTGGTACCAACACAAGAACTGTCCCACAGACTAATGGAACAGACTAGAGAGCCCAGATATAAACGCAAGAATATATGGTCAATGAATATACGATAAAGGAGCCATGGATATACAATGGGGAAATGACTGCCTCTTCAACATCTGCTGTTGGCAAAACTGAAAATCTATATACAAGAGAATGAAACTGGATTATTGTCTAACCCCATACACAAAAGTAAACTAAAACTGGATCAAAGACCAGAATGTAAGTCATGAAATGATAAAACTCTTAGAAGAAAACATAGGGAAGATTATATTCATAAATGACATACCTGATAAAGGGTTGACATCAAAATTACATAAAGAGCTCATGCACCTCAACAAACAAAAAGCAAATAGGCCAATTAAAAAACGGGGAGAGGAGCTGAACAGACACTTCTCCAAAGAAGAAATTCAGATGGCCAACAGGCACGTGAAAAGATGCTCCACATCGCTAATCATCAATGAAATGCAAATTAAAACCACAATGAGATATCACCTCACACCAGTAAGGATGGCCAGCATCGAAAAGACTAAGAAAAACAAGTGCTGGCGAGGATGTGGAGAAAGGGGAACCCTCGTACATTGCCAGTGGGAATGTAAGCTGGTTCAACCATTGTGGAAGGCAGTATGGAGGTTCCTCAAAAACTAAAAACAGAAATACCATTTGACCCAGGAATCCCACTCCTAGGAATTTACCCAAAGAAAACAAGATCCCAGACTAAAAAGGACATACGCACCCCTGTATTTATCGCAGCACTATTTAAAATAGCCAAGATATGGAAGCAACCCAAGTGTTCATAAGTAAATGAATGGATAAAGAAGATGTGGTACATATACACAATGGAATATTATTCAGCCATAAGAAGAAAACAAATCCTACCATTTGCAACAACATGGATGGAGCTAGAGGGTATTATGCTCAGTGAAATAAGCCAGGTGGAGAAAGACAAGTACCAAATGATTTCCCTCATTTGTGGAGTATAACAACAAAGGAAAACTGAAGGAACAAAAAAGCAGCAGATTCACAGACTCCAAGAAGGGACTAGGGGTTACCACAGGGAAGGGGTCGGGGAGGGTGGGGGGGAAGGGAGGGAGAAGGGGCTTAAGGGGTATCATGATTAGCACACATAATGTAGGGGGGCACAGAGACGCAGTACCGCATGGAAAAGGCAGGTTTTGAGTCTATAGCATCTTACTACGCTGATGGACAGTGACTGCATTGGGATTTGTGGCAGGGGGACTTGATAATATGGGTGAATGTGGTAACCATAATGTTGCTCATTTGAAACCTTCATAAGATTGTATAGCAATGATACCTTAATTAAAAAAATCTGTACTACAGATGGACTGGACTTCCTCTAGAGCCCCAGGAGCCCATATTCACACAGGTGACAAGAATCTCAAAATAATTATGCCGTATGAGAGAAGCCACACAAAAAGAGTAATGATCTTATTTGTAAACAATTCTAGAAAAGTCTAATTTGTACCGAAATAAAACAAATAAATGTTTGTCTAGGGAAAGGGGGTCATGGGAGGCAGGCAAAGGGACCATCCAGGATGAAACACTGGGAGTGCTGGATGTCCTCACGGTCGTGGTGATGGCCTCTCCGTTGTATGCAGAACAAATTGTACAATAAAATATGTACAGGTTATTGCTTGTGAGCTGTGCCTCAGTAAGCGTTGAAATAATCAGTTACCCATAAAATTCTGGATCTCCCACACCTTTTGGAAACCCAGATATGAAAAGGCTATATTCACTTCACCAGCTTTCCTTGCCTTGGGATATGAAGTCCTCCCTTCATGGTAGTAAAACCTGGTAAGCAATAAAGGTCATTTCCTCGAGTCACCAGGAATAAACACTGGGTCATACAGGACACATTCCTGAGCTACATGCTCTTTCTCCTTTCAATCCTTGTTTGCTTCCTTCAGCAGTAATGGTCTTCAGATCTGGGGACAAGTACCCAGAAAATGTTGAGAATATTTACTCTACCCTATAATGACTTCTGCCATTAGGGAGACAGAGCTGGACCTTCTGAGAATCCATATCCTTTCACTGCACACAGCCATATACTTGGGAATGTTTGTGGAGGCAACTTTAGAAGGGGTATATCCTTTCTTTTGGCTGCAATTTCCTTGACTCACTAGTATTCACCTCCTCGGGGATGGCAGAGCTAGAGCCTCTGGGTCCAGTGGTGGGGACTCAGGTGCAGAGGCCCGCCTAGGACTCCACGGTGGGTGTGGACACCCTCTAAGCCTCTTCCCAGGTCTCCACCTTCCCTGGCTGCATGCTATTCTGAGACCCTGACCATCCCTTAACACTGTGGGATATCTACCAAAAGGCCCTCCCCCATGCCTGACCTCCCCATACGTCTCCCCGTTCCTCTGCTGTCCCCTTGAAAATATGACTTCAGATCATACATGGCCCTGGTGACTTGAAGCACAGTACAGCATAGCACGTAAAGAACTTACCAGGTCTCCTGAGGAACATGGAAGCAGAAGAGCGCAGTGTGCACCCCACCCCACCCCACCTGGGGTATGCAGAGACCCTCCACCTGGATGCTGCTATGCAGAGTCCTTCTAGGTGAGGCCCAACCCCTCAATGTGCATGGGGAGGCCCATAGTGACCCCAGTGCCCTGTGGGTCTTCCCAGAGTTGGGATGTCCTCTGGGGAAGGAGCATGTTTCTTTGGGTACCAGCTTGAGATAGAAGTACTGGCTAGACAGAAATGATCAACAGGATGTAACTTATTACTGGTTCAAGCCAACTGTTCAAGACGGGGAACAAAAATTACCTACATTTACCCCAAAGCTCATTATATGCTCATTAACGTACTAAAAAAGCACATCCCTCTGTGCCATGAAAGTTCTGAGATAGACTTTCTTTGGACAAAAAGGATGGCACCCAAATTCTAAGAAAGCCCTACCTTTTCTCAGAAACAATATGAATATTCTACCTCCTGCTTAACATTGCCCACAAAACTACCAAGCCCAGACACCACCACTGCTCATCTCTGGAGCAGGCCTACCCTTCCTTCTTGAGTGTGTACTTTTACTTTCAATAAACTCCTCGTCATTTCTTTCACCTGTTTGTCTTGTTTGTGAATTCTTTCTCAGGCAAAGCCAAGAACCTGGTTATCGTCATCCTGGGTAGAGGTCTCTTCCAATGTTTAATTGAAATTTCTCTGGGACATTCCCTCCAGTAACAGGGTCACTTCTCAAGTAGAGAGACTTAGGGTCTCCACTGACTGTACAGGTTGTTGAAGGAGTTTCCTCCCCTGTTCCTCCACTATTTTTCATAGTGACACCACTTTGTCTGCTATCTTATACTTTCTAATGTTGAGCCTTTTAAGCTTTCCTTTTTCTGATAGAGATCTCAGTAAAATACAGTGTAAAGGGGAAATAATGCAAAGATTCTGAAGAGTACAAAAGTTTTGAAGACACGAAAATAGGAGACTAAAGTGATTTGGAACAACTTTACACGGAACTGAGAAAGGACTGAGACAAGAGGACCGGAGACAGTAATCAGTGCTGGGAAGGGACCCTGAGGATTACAAATGAACTAATGAAATGCGGGGCTATGGCGATAGTAAACAGGCGAGAGTAACCCTGGGCCTGTTTGGGGTTTACATACTAAAGGACATGAAGCTCCTGCACATAATCATTATTTAATATTTCAGTGGATTCATTTTTCAAATAAGTATGCTTTTTTTTTTTTAATGGATTTACTGCTGTAAAGGGTAAGCCAGATCCACTTGAAGTAAAAGGATGGTAACTACAAAGATAAATCCAGTGACTTTCCTGGTTCTACCCTTCACGGGAGCCCTCTGCTTCCCTGCACACGAGCAAACTCCTAACTCCCGCTAATCCGAGACTCAGACCAGAAACCTCAGAGGCAATCGGAGAGAAACGGAAGCCTTCCCTGCAGGAACCGCCGCGCTTCTGTGCAGAGCTCGCCACCGACTACAGTACCCAGAGAGCAACGCTGACTGGGCGCCAGGACTACAAGTCCCAGAAGACGTCGGAACGCCTGGTGCGGGCGGGACGTTGTTCCTGGTCCTGCTAGTCTCCGCAGCCCCCGCCTCCTACCCGACTACCACCCGCGGCCCACACGAAGAATCACTTCCGAGCCGTTCCTCCGGAATCTCTGTAGAGGAGATGACGCCTGCGCCTAAGCAGGTCTCACTATAGCCCGGACTTCCAGAGAGCACCGCGCCCATAGGCTGGACAACAGGTTGTATTCTTCATCCTGGGAAGTTTAGCCCCAAGACCCAAATAATACAAAGTCTTATGTATCAACAAGTTCACGGGAAACCCTTTGTATCTATGAACTGTGGATATAAACACTGAGATCCAGCTTTGGGCGGACTCCTTACAATCATTTTCGATATCGGTACTTCTGTGATGCCAAGTGGAGTCCAACATGCAGTTAGTATAGCAAACATGCATTTTACCTGCTAAATCCAAGCATATTGGGTAAGCTGGCGGCGGAGAGAGAAGTAACATTTTACTATTTTACTTTACACCTTTAATCCAATAAATTTTACCCAAGGTCTGAGTATTAAAATCAGATCAGTCTCAATACCAAGTGTTCCAGAAGACATGGACACTCAAGATCTTTTGCTACTGATGGTTTCATAATCAAGTGGTAAATCACTTTGAAAAAGTTTGTCCCTGCATCAGAGAGGCATTATTTCCAAAGAGAAGCTCTCCCTCCATATCAGGAAGCATGTTCAAGACTATTCAAAATAGCTTAACCACTGGAGCGAATCCAGGAAAGATGGATAAGTGGGCTTCTCCACACAGGGGCATTATCCGTAGTACACTAGTTTTCCCTTCTATGGACCCAGCGAGGGAAACAGAGAAACGTCACTTTTTATGCTGTGGAATGCCCTCTTTTGTGATTCGGGCAAATTCTACGTACTATCCCCTAGTTTCTCAATGAGATTGAACTCCAATTTCCTAGCATAAAATAGCTCACAAAAGTATCCGAAATAACGTATCTGCAGGTGCACTTTTGCCTTACTGCTGAACAGAACGCTTATTTTCCCAACTGCACTTTCAAGCCTGTTCTGGAAATAAGCATACCCCTCCACCCCAAACTTCCCATACCCACTATCAGAATAAAATAATGGAAAACCTTTTACCTTTCTGGTATCTATTTGTCAATAAAATCGCATTTTGCAGCATTCAGTCACCAGTCTTATTCAGGCTCAGTTTAGCTATTAATATCCAATTAAAGAAATGATTATATCATTTAAATGTAAGTGTTCCCCATCATAGACTAAGGCTATTTTCGGCTTTCCACCTTTCACTACCTACATTTTTATGTGCCTGAGTCTGTCCTAGAGTTAAAGGGCGTGCATAGAGTACAGGAGTGTCAGCAGGAGAAGCCTTGTGGGACCTCTTTGAGCTGGCATTTGTATCTTGAGGTTCAGCCTGATTTTAAGGAATAAACATCAACATTACACATTTATTCAATCATTCAACAGATATTTATTGGTCACTGACATTTTTCAGCCACTTTTCTAGGCACCTGAGATACTTTAAGAAACAAAACAGAAATTTCCTGCCTCCTAAAACTGACAGGTGGAAATACACACACTTGCATACATACTTATAAACATTACATGGGGCCTGTAGCTGAGGAAGCTTCTGGTGTGGAAGAAACACCTTTGAAAGCAATTTTCTGGTGAGTCCGCAGGTGGCGGTGGTAGGTGGATGACTGGCGGTAGCTTTTCTGGCAAAGGGAACACGTGTAGGGCTTCTCTCCTGTGTGGATTCTCTCATGAGCCTGAAGGTTGGTTTTGTGGCTGAAGGACCTTTCACACGTGCTGCACACGAAAGGCCTCTCTCCTGCATGAACCCTCTGATGCTGGCGTAGGTCTGCCACCTGGAAGAAGCCTTTGCCGCACTTGACACAAATAAAAGTCCTCTCGTTACTGTGTCTTCTCTCATGGGCTTTCATCTGAGATAAATACCTGAAGATATTGGGACACTTTTCACATCTGTATGATTTGGGGGCTCCATAGAATTTTTCTTGGTGTCCCCCACATGTGGAGCTTCCCTCAATGCCCTGGGGGGTAGGAATAGGCTCAGGGGAGGCCTGGTCTGGCCTGGAAAGAAACCCTGGTCCCACCTCCATCAGGACATCTTGAGAAGAAGGCCCTATCAGGGACCATTCCTGGGCCCTGGAGGTGCCTGGGCCTGCTTCTGTAGAGCTGAGTGGATTCTTCAAAGAAACAGCGTGCTCTTCAGGCCTAGGACAGAGCTCTCCCTGGATAATGAGTAAGGAAGGCATTTCGTTGCCCTGACTGGCAATACTGCCATTTACTTGACAAGTTTTCAAAGAAATGTTGCCACCATTTTCTTCATCTTCATCTCCTGTGGAAATAAATACGTGATTCAATGAAGTTGTAGCCCAAAAGGGGTGCACACAGAACACCCATCCTTCTGGCACCTGGGCTCCCCTCACCCACCTTGTCCTGTTTCCAGGGAAGCCTCCTGGGGCGGCCAGGAGGGTGTCTCCATGTCCTCTCCTGCTGGGGTTCCTGTGGACGACTGTTTGCTTAGATGAACAATGACTTCTCTTAAGGGCATATTCTCAGAAAACAGGGCTTCCTGTCCCTGCATGTGGACGCGCACCTGTAAGAAAGAAGCCCAATCCCTGTCATACAAGGATCTGCTGTGGGACACATGCCATTGTGGGACACCTGCCCAGTCAGGCTTTCCAAGACTTCTATACAGTGGTGTCACGAGTAAGAGTGGTGCCATCTTATCAAATCCTCCATGTTGACTAGTAAATCTCCTTTATACACTCCTTTCTTTGATACACAAGTACTGTTTAGATAATATCTAGCTTGAAACAATAAAACATTTTTCCCAAACATCATTAGTCTCAGAGACACTGAGAAGTGACTAGTGGTTACTAAGGGGGAGGGGAGTTGGTAAGGGTGGGGGTGAGAGGGAATGTTGAACCACTGTGATGTACATTTGATAATAAAAATAATAAATAAATATCAATTATCAATCAATCAATGAATCAATTATTGTTCCCTGGGGCAAGACTCTTTACCCTATTCTAGGGATGATAAGACTGGGATATCAGCCCCTGCTCCACTGTGTGTGCAAGCGGCCACCCTGAGTGTGGGTCCTTCCTCCTTGCCTCTATAAATTAGCTTCCTTAAACCCAAAGCAGTGCTGAGATCTGTGCACCCTGCAGCTGCCCATGGCAAGCTTCTGTACCTAAGATGTCCTCAATAAACCTCTACTGAATTCAAGCTGGACTTGTCAGCCTCTCTGTTTGGTCTCACAGCCCCTTTGGCTTCCTGGAGTCAGTTTTTTTATTCGTCTCCCAAGTGGAACATGTGAGCTCCCACACCTCCTTGTTCTGCCCTTATTCTGCTTACTAAATTCCAAGGCAATTTCTTTATTCGTGTCTTCCCTGGAAAAAGATGAATACTAAGGCTTTCTGAGGGAAGAACGAGCTCTTGTCAAGGCATTTCTCTTCATCCTTGCGGTTTCTGCCCAAAAAGACAATTTCTAAGTGAGTCTTCCTACCACCTCAGCAATAAAAAGCAGCTAAATAAAGTAATATGTTGGTTTCTATGTGTGTCACTGAACATATGCTTATAAGCTTCTTTTATTCTTGCTTACTTAGGATAGTAAAGATTCCCTTGGTGAAGAAGAGAGTGCTCTGACACTAACTGGGTGGTCTTTCTCCACTTTCAGGCATCTCTGATCTACTGGGCTTATTCCTTAGTCTTTCCAGCCCTCGCTCCAGGATACAAAACCCTCTACTCACTAAGCAAGGCGGCGTCACACAGTCATCACTCAGGTCCTCTATGAATTTCTCCAGTTTTCTGCCACTTGATTCCCATTTCTCTCTCAAAGTAGACCTGTCACTGTAGTGCCGATTGACCATAAACTGTTCCAGAACCACTTGAAAAATAATGTCATCCTTGCTGTGTTTTTCTGGCTGCAGCCACAAGTGAAATAACTTACAGAGTCTCTGCAGCTCCTGCCTTGCACATGATTGACTGCCACTTTGAAATAAGCTATGCTGAGTGTTCTGGAACACAGAAATCTCTGCCTTTGGGAGAACAGGTCCGTGGCTGGGTTTAGAGTCTACATTCTCTAAGCTGGGTTCATCCTTGGACGGTTCACATACAAATGAGGTTCTGAGGTCTAAATCCATCTGTAACAGTATTTCTCAACTTCTCAGATTCAGTTCTTGAAGTCCTATGCTTCTGGATATCTGTTTAAAAACAAAACCAGAACATCTATAAAGAATCATTGATGTATTTTCTGACTTATTTTGCTAGTTAGGTAACAAATATTCGATAGGCTTGATAGTGGAGGATGCTTAAAGATTCTGAGCTATAAATAGAGGAAGTATGTATTTAATTACATCATTGGCACAATTTTTTTAGTTAAAAAAAATTTTCAGGCCCAGATTACTTTGTAGGTGAATTTTATGAGACATTTAAGAAAGAAATAGGTGAATTTTATGAGACATTTAAGAAAGAAATAGACTCTAATCTTACAGTTTAATTAATTAACTTTTCTAATTAAAAAACCTTACAAGTACATTAAAGAAAGCAGCACTACTAGCCAGTAATTCTCAAAAGCAGAGATGCAAAAATCCTAAATATCTGCAAATCAAACCCAGTCATATATAAAGAAAACACATTATGAATAGGGGGATTTTTTTTCTCCTATATGCAATTTGAGTTAAATTTTAAAAAGAAAACTTACCACATTAACAGAATTGAAAGAACATGTTATCATCTTAGTAGATACATTAAATATGCTAAATAAAACTCAGTTCTGAATCCTGAGAAAGACATTTAACAAAACGAGGAATAGGAGGGAATGTCCATTATGTGATAAAGCATTTATAAAATAACTACAGCAAAAATTATTAAGAGTTTTGTCCTTGAGATTGAGAGATGGAAACTCATTATCAAGTCTATGCAACATGTGGTACCTAGCCAATGATCAACTATTATTTATAGATGGCCTGATTTTGTTTTGAAACATATATCTAGAAATAGGAATATTGTACAGAATATTTCACATACATTCTACAGAAAATTCCATAGAAAAACCCCAAATATTCTGCATGTATTAGGTGAATTTAGCAAGGTGCCTGATACAAAGTCAGTATTCCAAAATCAATTTCTATATAAGACAAGCAGATCCAATTTTAAAGTAAAATTTTTATCACTTTTATGACCTACATCAAATACCTATAAACAAATCTAATGAAAGATGTGCAAGACCTCTACACAGATAACTATGAATATTAATAAACATATGGAAAGAAAAGCCATCTTTATGGATTTATTGAAAGACTCATTGTAGAAAATGCCAGTTCTCTCCAAACTAATTTACATTTTCAATGCAACTTCAAGAAAAATCCAGAAAGTGTGTAAGTGTATATGTGTGTGTGTGTGAAAGTTGACAAAGTGATTCTAAAATTATGGGGATGTCAGAAGGCAAAAAAACCCCAAAAACACAGATATCTCTTAAGGATAAATTTGGAGGATTTACATAACCAGATAATACAATTTTATTATAAGACTCTAATTAGTATGGTGTCAGTAGCACAAAGACAGACATGTACTCAGTCACCTGAGTTGTGAAAAATACGACACTGACTTGATATAATTAAATGAATTTGGCATAAAGTATGTTCTTCCAATTTTGTAGGAAAATGAAGTATTAGAAACAATAGAGAAAAAGTGAATTGAAGATATACGCCAGAATCCAAACAAATGACTCCTCTGTGCATCCTACATAAGCCAGATATCTAACCACTCCAGCTACACAACTGTATCAGTCCAATGATATATTCCTGGTTTTTATCTCCATAAAGTTACTCTTCCTTGTGAACATTTGTCTCTGGTTCACTGATTTTATCAAAGCAACACTTTCTTGTTTATCTCTGTGTTGTTAATCCCTGTCATTTCCCACTGTATGTGGAAGCCAGGACAGACGAACTCAAGTTTCTATTAATATTTATTTCTATTTGCAAATCACATTACCTGGGCAACTATAGGCAGAATGCTTGGAATATCAAGTTGATTTTTTTTAAAAAGATTATGAGAAAAGGGAACCCTTGGGCACTGCTGGTGGGAATGTAAATTGGTGCAGCCACCATAGAAAATAGTATGGAGGTTCCTCAAAACATTAAAAAAAGAACCACCATATGATCCAGCAATTCCACTTCTGGGCATTTACCTGACGAAAACAAAAACACTAACTTGAAAATATGTATTACCCTCATGTTCATTACCAGAATTATTTACAATAGCCAAGATATAGTAACAACCTAAGTGTCCATGTATATATAATATACACACACAATGGAATATGTAATTTTTTTTTTGGCTATAAAAAAGGAATGAACTCTGACAAACTAGCAGAAAGAGAAATCAGGAAAACAATTCCATTCACAATTGCATCAAAAAGAATAAAATACCTAGGAATAAACCTTACCAAGGAAGTGAAAGACTTATACCCTGAAAACTACAAGACACTCTTAAGAGAAATTAAAGAGGACACTAATAAACGGAAATTCATCCCATGCTCTTGGGTAGGAAGAATTAATATTGTCAAAACAGCCATCCTACCTAAAGCAATCTACAGACTCAATGCAATCCATATCAAAATACCGACAGCATTCTTCAATGAACTGGAACAAATAGTTCGAAAATTCATATGGAACCACAAAAGACCACGAATAGCCAAAGCAATCCTGAGAAGGAAGAATAAAGCTGGGGATCTCGCTTCCCAACTTCAAGCTCTACTACAAAGCAACAGTAATCAAGACAATTTGGTATTGGCACAAAAACAGACCCACAGACCAGTGGAACAGAATAGAAAATCCAAACATTAACCCAAACATATACAGTCAACTAATATTTGATAAAGGAGCCTTGGATATACAATGGGGAAATGACAGACTCTTCAGCAGCTGGTGTTGGCAAAACTGGACGGCTACATGTAAGAGAATGAAACTGGACTACTGTCTAACCCCATACACAAAAGTAAACTCAAAATGGATCAAAGACCTCAATGTAAGTCATGAAACCATAAAACTCTTAGAAAAAAACATAGGCAAAAATCTCTTGGACATAAACATGAGCGACGTCTTCATGAACATACCTCCCCGAGCAAGGGAAACAAAAGCAAAAATGAACAAGTGGGACTATATCAAACTAAAAAGCTTCTATACAGCAAAGGATACCATCAGTAGAACAAAAAGACATCCTACAGTATGGGAGAATATATTAATAAATGACATATCTGATAAGTGGTTGACATCCAAAATATATAAAGAGCTCACACACCTCAACAAACAAAAAGCAAAGAAGCCAATTAAAAAATGGGCAGAGGAGCTGAACAGACACTTCTCCAAAGAAGAAATTCAGATGGCCAACAGGCACATGAAAAGATGCTCCACATCGTTAACCATCAGAGAAATGCAATTTAAAACCACAATGCGATATCACCTCATACCAGTTAGGATGGCCGCCATCCAAAACACAAACAACAAACGTTGGTGAGGATGTGGAGAAAGGGGAACCCTCCTACACTGCTGGTGGGAATGTAAACTAGTCAATCATTGTGGAAAGCAGTATGGAGGTTCCTCAAAAATCTCAAAATAGAAATACCATTTGACCCAGGAATTACACACCTAGGAATTTACCCTAAGAATGCAGCGGCCCAGTTTGAAAAAGACATATGCACCCCTATGTTTTCGCAAAACTATTTACAATAGCCAAGAAATGGAAGCAACCTAAGTGTCCATCAGTAGATGAATGGATAAAGAAGAGGTGGTACATATACACAATGGAATATTATTCAGCCATAAGAAGAAAACAATTCCTACCATTTGCAACAACATGGATGGAGCTAGAGGGTATTATGCTCAGTGAAATAAGCCAGCCGGAGAAAGACAATTATCAAATGATTTCACTCATCTGTGGAATATAAGAACAAAGAAAAAACTGAAGGAACAAAACAGCAGCAGACTCACAGAACCCAAGAATGGACTAACAGTTACCAAAGGGAAAGAGACTGGGGAGGATGGGTGGAAAGGGAGGGATAAGGGGTAAAAAGGGGCATTATGATTAGCACACATAATGTAGCAGGGGTCAGTGTGGGGTGGGGGGATACGGGGAAGGCAGTATAACACAGAGAAGACAAGTAGTGACTCTATAGCATCTTACTACGCTGATGGACAGTGACTGCAATGGGGTATGTGGGGGGGACTTGATAATGGAGGGGAGTCTAGTAACCATAATGTTGCTGATGTAACTGTACATTAATGATATGAAAATTTTAAAAATTAAAAAAAGGAATGAACTCTTGCTACTGAGACAATATGGATGGGCTTTGAGGACATAATGCTAAGTGAAATAAGTCAGAAACTACTATATGATGTCACTTACATGTGGAAACGTAAAAAACCTCATGGATACAGAGAACAGATTTGTCGTTTCCAGAGGCAGGAGTTTGGGGTGAAATGAACAAAAGGGGTCAAAGGTACTAATTTCCAGTTCGAAGTCATGGAGATGTGATGCATAGCCGAACAACTATGGTTAATAATACCAAGCACACACCTGAAAGTTACTGAGAGTAAAGCTTAAAAGTTATCATTGCAAGGAGAAAATTCTGTGACTAAGTTTGGTAACAGACATTAACTAGAGTTTCTGTGGTGATCAGTTTGCAATATATAAAAATACTCAATTATTATGTTGTATACCTAAAACTAACATAATGTATGTCAACTATGCCTCAACAAAAAGGATAAAATCCATTTTTTGTCTATTTTGGGTCCTTTTCAATTTTATATATGTTTAGTAATTCAAGGACTTACATTTTTTTTTAATTCATAATGTAAAACAAAAGGGATGAGGAATTGGGGGAGTATTACATGAGCCAAAAAAAGGGATACATTTCTGTTAGTTGGTAGTTCACATTTAGTGTCAACCTCATCTGGCAGTCTGATCAGATTAACCACTTTAATCCCATCAATAAATGAGTCAAAGATGAGTTGAAGAACCTCACAGGAGAAAACTGAATACCTTCCATCCTTTTCCTAATCCATTTATTACAAACCACCACATGACCTAACATGCTGCTAATGTTCTCGGGTCACACCCCATTTTACTTTCCCTTGCCCTCAAGAAAGAGTACTAAGTCCTTCCTGATCCCACCTGAGGTGTTATGGCTGGTACATTGGCCTGTACTTTTTTCTGTGGATTTTATGACCTCTCCTTCATCTGGGCACAAGTTCTTTCTTTCAGGACCACCCCAGGAGCACAGACCACCTGGGTCCCACTTGTAGACATGTACTCACAATGGTTAAGACCTTAGAATTCAAAACCAAACTGCCAGTGTTCCAATATGGAAGCATTTGTTTGACTTGGACAAACTACCCACGAGGTCCCCATCTGTGTTACAGGACTTATACCCAGTCCCCAGAGCTGTCACTGGAGCTCGGAGTTAATGTATGAGAAACGCCGGACAGATCCCAGCATACGGTAGGCACCCGAGGGGGGTCTGCCAGGTAGCTGTGCCTTTTACATCTTAGCTTCTGCCCCGCCCCATCCGTGAACCAACATCGACACAAGATATCATAAAAATCAATTACTAGGAACATAAAAATAACAAGGCGGCAGAGCCATACGAAGGCTGCCGCGGGAGAATGGGCCAGATCTTTACAGCGTCCACTGCATCAAACCCTTTGAGTAAGAACAGCTGTCAAGAGACCATACCCCAGGTCTGGAAAAAGCCCCACATCTTTGTACCTGGGAATTTTCTCCTGATAATTAGGCCCACATACACATGCACATGCACGAAATGTAAGCAGAAAATTGGAAATATCCCTTCCGTCTGGAGACTCACCTCCTCAAGAAGACTGAACTTCAAACGGGCGATCCTGGGCTGAGGGCTGGGCGACAGTGCGACTCGCCCGCTTCTCTGAGCTCAGCTGCGGCGCCTTCCCCGGGTTCCGCCCTTTTATAGGGTCTGGGGTCAGTGACGCATTTACAGGCGTGATCGGATAAACCAGGCCGTCGGGGGAATCCCTGATGGGATTTGCGTCTGGCTGCAGCTCGCCGCGCCTGTCACCTGACCCCCGGCGGGGCCGCGTCGGGCGCCCGGACGCTGCTGCGGCGGCACGGAACGCGCCGCAGCCCGCGGAGCACTCGGGACGGCGGGAGCGCCCTGAGCTCCTGTCAGGCTTTGCCGCGAGGGAGCCTCGTGCCCCGTGGCGGGCCCGCCGCCGTGTCCCGGATGTGGGGATCGCGAGCGCGGCGAGCACGAGGCTCCGGCGCCGTAGTCTCGCGCCAGGCTCGGGCTGGGGTCCCGGAAGGGCTCCTCGGGCCGCGGAGAGCCGCCGGGGGAGGGGAGAGGTCCGTGGGGACGGCCGGGAGCAAGCAGGCGGAGGTGGGCGGGGCGGGGGCGGCAGGGAAGCGAGCACGCGGGGGCGGGGCGCTGGCGGGGGGCGAGCACGCGGGGGCGGGGCGCTGACGAGGAGCGAGCACGCGGGGGCGGGGCAAGGTGGGGTGGGGCGGGGCAAGGTGGGGTGGGGCGGGGCGGGACGGGCCCCGGAGAAGAGCGTCTGAAACGGAGCATTTTCATCTCCCGACTCAGTGGCGCGAGCGGCGCCTCGGAGATGAGGGAGAGTTTAGGAGCCGAGGGACCGATTGCACTTGAGGAGGAAATGCCCATCTGGCGGCCCGATCGTACCTGCGGGTTCTCCGCTCTCAAGTTCTGTCTAGAATGAAACCTCTACTCACCCCGTACACCCAGACCCTCAGCCCGGCCCGCTCTCTCTCCCTTGGATCATGGGCGCAGCTGTGACTGACCTCCCGGCCTCCTGCAGCCTTCAGGCTGGTCTCAAAGCAGCCGCCACGGGACCTTATAACCGAGGCTGACCGCGTTGCTCCTGGCGCTGAGCTCTCCAGAGCCTCCCACACCACCGCTGGGGACGGACCTGCCCGGGTCACCTCACCCCTTCCTTCCCATGAGTCAGGGACACACGTTTACAGGATTCAGTAAACACGATTTACTAGATAAAATTAACAAGAAAAGAATGCCATACAAAACTGAAAATCTTTGTTGTTAGATTTAACTGATACTGTAAAATTGCTGCCATGGGGAGTAATATTCAAGATGGCGGCGTGAGAGGTGACACGGTGAACTCCTCCCAAAACCACAAATAGTAAAAAAATATAGTTAATTAAAACAACTAACCCTAAAACAGCAAGAAGAAAGAAGGCTGAACCAGACTGCATACAGACCTCACAAACAGAGCAGACCTCATGAAACAGGGTAAAATACGAAAGCCTTAATCCAGCGGGTCTCAGGCCCTTCCCCCCAACCCCAGCTCACAGCAGGAGGAAGAGAAACGGAGCAGGGGAGGGGGTGGAAGCGTGGGACTGCTAAGCGTCTAGCCCTGGAGAGCTGATTTGTGAGCAGAAGCCTATATTGTGTGGTGCCCTGGCCGTTGGGGAGCTCGTATGGGCAGAGTGCCTGGGAGACTGACATTCCAGCCGTTTGACGAGGACGGATCCACACCCGGCTGCTCTGTGTGGAAGTAAGGGCAGGCGGTCTGAGAGGCTTCCTAGCAGCGAGAGGGCTGCTGAAGGGGCAGGGTTTGCACAGAAATTGCTGCACAGAGAAAGGAGAGCTGGACAAGGTTGTCTGGGTGCTCTCTGCCCAGTTGGTTGGGAACTTTGAGGAGCTTCAGGTGCTCCGTCCCCCTGGCTGCCTACTCAGCTCCCAGCCCCCCACTGTGACACACAGCCTGCTGCACATTCCTCCTAGCCTGCAGGCACCTGCTCGCAAATGGCAGACACTGCGCTGGCGTCAGGCCTGCCAGAGGGAGGCCCCGCCTACAACAACTAGAGACGCAAAGCACTGAGGCTTACACTTTGTACTTGGCCGACTGGCTCTGACACGGGAGACAGGCACGGCAGACAGGAATCAGGAAACAGATCTTTCCTCCCTAAGGCACCACCTCTGCTCCCCTATGACCCCCAACCTCACTTTAGGGGCTGAGCAGCTCCAGAGACTGGAGATTCCGTGCACTAGTGGGCACCACACAGAAATATGAAACGTCAAAAGAACATGGCTCAGACCAAATTTGCACAAACCCCAGAAAATGGGCCAAATGAAACTGAACTCACCAATCTTTCTGAGAGTTCAAAATAAAAATTATAAACATGTTTATGGAGGTACAGAAAAATATTCAAGAACTCAGGAATGAATTTAAGTTGGAGATTCAATCATTGGAAATTCCATCTCTGAAATAAAACATACAATGGAGGGATTTAAGAGCAGATTACATGTAATGCAAGAGACGGTAAATGGAATAGAAATTAGAGAAGAGGACTACAAAGAAGCTGAGGCACAGAGAGAAAAAAGAATCTCTAAGAATGAAAGAATATTGAGAGAACTGTGTGACCAATCCAAACGGAACAATATTCACATTATAGGAGTACCAGAAGAAGAAGAATGAGAAAAAGGGATAGAAAGTATCTTTTAGGAGGTAATTGCTGAAAACTTCCCCAATCTGGGGGAGGAGATAGTATCTCAGGCCATGGAGATGCACAGATCTCCCAACACAAGGGACCCAAGGAAGACAACATCAAGACATATAGTAATTAAAATGGGAAAGATCAAGGATAAAGGCCGACTTTTAAAAGCAGCTAGAGAGAGAAAAAAGATCACCTACAAAGGAAAACCCATCAGGCTATCATCAGACTTCTCAACAGAAACCTTACAGACCAGAAGGGAGTGGCATGATATATTTAATGCAATGAAGCACAAGGGCCTGAACCAAGATTACTTTATCCAGCAAGATAATCATTTAAATTTGAAGGAGGGATTAAAATTTTCCAGATAAGCAAAGCTGAGAGAATTTACCTCCCACAAACCACCTCTACAGTGCATTTTGGAGGGACTCCTATAGATGGAAGTATTCCTAAGGCTAAATAGATGTCACCCTAGGGCTACACAAAGAGTACAGAATATGATTCATAACATACAAAGAATGGAGGAGGAAGAAAAAGGAGGAAAAAAAAACCCTTTACATTGTGTTTGTAATAGCAAATGAAGTGAGTTAAATTAGACTGTTAGATAGTAAGGGAATTACCCTTGAACCTTTGGTAACCACGAATCTAAAGCCTGCAATGGCAAGAAATACATACCTATCAATAATCAACCTAAATGTAAATGGTCTGAATGCACCAATCAAAAGACGTGGCGTCACTGACTGGATAAAAAAACAGGACCCATCTATATGCTGCCTACAAGAGACTCATTTCAAACCCAAAGACATACAAAGACTGAAAGTAAAGGGATGGAAAAAGACTTCACGCAACTAACAGGGAGAAAAAAGCAGGAGTTGCAGTACTTGTATCAGACAAAATAGACTTCTAAACAAAGAAAGTCACACGAGACAAAGAAGGACATTAAATAATGATAAAAGGGTCAGTCCAACAAGAGGATATAACTATAATAAATATCTATGCACCCAACACAGGATCACCTGCATATGTGAAACAAATATTACAAATATTAACAGAATTAAAGGGGTAAATAAAATGCAATGCATTCATCTGGGGAGACTTCAACACACCACTCACTCCAAAGGACAGATCAACCAGACAGAAAATAAGTAAGGACACAGATGTACTGAACAACACATTAGAACAGATGGACCTAACAGACATCTACAGAACACTTCATCTAAAAGCAACAGGATACACATTCTTCTCTAGTGCACATGGAACATTTTCAAGAATAGATCATATACTAGGCCACAAAAAGAACCTCAGTAAATTCAAAATGACCAAAATTGTACCAACCAGCTTCTCAGATCACAAAGGTATGAAACTAGAAATAAATTACACAAAGAAAACGAAAAAGCCCACAAATACATGAAGGCTTAATAACATGCTCCTAAATAATCAATGAATCAATGACCAAATAAAAACAGAGATGAAGCAATATATGGAGACAAATGACAACAATAATTCAACACTGCAAAATATGTGGGACGCAGTGAATCGCATTAAAATAAAAGATTAGAAATATCAATCCATGTATATTGTTACCTTATCTGAAAGAGAAATAACACATGCAATTTATAATAGAGGTTTAAACATAATTTAATATAATTTGACCTTATCATGAAGAAAACAGCTAGGAAAAGATTGTCCAAAGTAAACAGTATCTACAAAAACCTATACTAGTGTCACACCCACTGCTCCAATATTAAAATATTTTCCTTTTGTGGAGCAACAAAAGACAGATTCCAATTCTTTCAATGACTCCTCATTATTATCCTCTAGTGTCAGTCCTATCACTCAAATGCACTAAGGCAAGAGAAAATATGACCATTTAGAGATTTAATAGGAAGAATCTAACCTGGTCCTACTGCTTTGAAATATTTTTAAGTATCACCTTTCCTCTGTGTCTAACTCAGAATATCCTATTTAATGTCCCAACCCTTCCTTGTGCACTAAACTTTCCATCATTTATGCTCTGCTTTTCTTTTCCATTTTCCATGGAACATAACGCCCTGAAATAAACTCCAGAATTTCATAACTTGGTTTTATTTAATGCTCGATTTTTCTCTCCATCATATCCTAGTGTCTATGTTTTACACAATAATGACCTAGTAGAGCGAATGACAGCCTACCCCATATCAACCTCACTCACCAGAATGGTATACTTTTTACCAAGGATGAACCTGCCTTGATCGATCACAGTAAGCCAAAGTCCACAGTGTACCTCAGGGTTCACTCTTCATGCTGCCAACCCTGTGGCTGGACAAACAGATAATGGGCTATGTGCGTCATTGTATTATAGAGCACATACCATATCTATTTTCACTGCCCTAAAGCTTCTCTATGCTGTGCCTATTGGTTCCCTCCTCAGACACTACACTCCGTGCAGTCACTGATCTTATTATTGTCTCCATAGTTTTGCCTTTTCTTCAATGTCATATGATTGGTCTCATACAGTATGTAGTCTTTGCAGATTGGCTTCTTTCAGTGGGTAACATGCATTTCAGTTTCCTCCATGTTTATTTCCGTGCTTGACAGCTCAGTTCAGTTTAGCCCTGAATCACATGCCATTGCCTGGATGTACCTCAGTTTATCACATATTTCTTTTTGTTTGCTGAACTACCATTCATCTGGCTCCAACTTTTAGATATTGGCGTGATGGCTCCTGCCAAGTGGGAAATGGGGATCATCTTCCTCACTCAGCTGGGAGTGGGCATCCTTGGAAACTCCTTCCTCCTTTGCCTTTGTAACTTCACACTTCTCACTGGACGCAAGGTGAGACCCACAGACATGATTCCCAATAGGCTGGTCTTAGCCAACTCCTTGGTGCTTTTCTCCAGAGGGATCCCTCAGACCATGGCAGCCTTTAGATCAAAATATTTCATGAATGAGGCCACATGCAGATTTCTCTTCTCATTGCGCAGAGTGCCGGAGGGATCTGCCTCAGCCCTAGCTCCCTCCTCAGTGTCCTCCAGACCACGGAGCTCTGCCCCAGTGTCCAGGTGGATGGAGCTCAGAGTCAGGTCCCCAAAGTGCATTGCTTTCCGCTGTTTCCTTGGCTGGCTGCTGCAGCTCGTGGTCAGTATCTTTGTTCCTATCAAAATGGTCAGTCTAATGAACAGCAAGAACTTGGGTGTGAAAATAAATCATGGCTACTGTTCCTCACTAAGTCCAGACGGATTTATCAGGTCTGTAGTTGTCATCATCTGCTTCATAGCTGACTTCATGTGTTTGGGCCTCTTGGCCTGGGCAAGTGGCCCCGTGGTCTTCTTCCTCCACAGGCACAAGCAGCGAGTCTGACACATTCGCAGCGACAGCCGACCTCATGAGGCCAGAGCCACAGGCTCCACCTAGGCCCTTGTGAGCTCCTTTCTCTCCTGCCTCTCACTGTCTTTTCTGTTGTCTGTGTGGATGACTCACTCTTTGTTCCAGGCCAGTGGCTGGTGCTCACCTCTGTTTTTGTCTTCATGTTTCCCAGCGTTCAGCCCCTTTGTGCTCATTTGCAGGGATGCCCGTGTCTCTCGGCTTTGTTTACTTGACAGACCAGGAAAACATTTTTCCTAACTTGATTGTGATGACAAGACTGTTCACTACAGGAAATTTAATCATTTCTCATCACCTGTTAGTATTTAACAGACTAGTAATTTTCAGATTCTTGATATAAGTTTATTATTCTATGTAAAATGGGGTAGTTAGGTCCTGGAAATCGCAATCCTAATATGAATGTGCTGAATATGTACATTTTATGCAAAGATTACATTGTTTTAGCTTCATCAGTGGAAAAGTTCATGACATTTTGAAGTAGCTTTGAGTTTGGGGATTTAGGGGAAACCTTTCAGTTTGGGTATTTTTGGTGCGAGTGAGTGTATATATATGAGTAAAATTTTATGTAATATTGTATTTGCCATTTTAATAATTTTCAAGTATACAATTCAGTAGCATCAGGTAAATCTGCAGTGTTGTACATCTACCCCCACTATCTATTTCCAAAACTGTTTAGGAACGCAAACATAAACTGTGTAATCATTCGTCAGTAATTCCTCACGTGCCCCTCACTCCAGCCCCTAGCAGCTCCTAACCTACTGCCCATCTTTATGGGTTTGCTTATTCTAGCTATTTCTTGAAAGTGGGACCATACCACATTTATCCTTCTGTGTCTGGCTTATACCTCTTAGCACAATGTTTTCAAGGTCCATCCACCTGTGATGCACATGAGAATTGTATTGCTTCTTATGACTAACAGTCCGGTGATTGGGCATTTTGCTTTTCTACTTATCTGTTGACATACACTTGGCTGTTTACACTTCTTGGCCGTTGTGATTAATGCTGCTATGAACATGTACAAGCGTACATTTGAGTCTGATTTCAATTTTTTGGAGTCCTTCCCAGGAATGGAGTTGCTTGGTCAGGTGACATATCCATGGTAGATGTTTTGAGGACTTGCTAAACCGTTTCATACTCCTCTGCTGCTTCTCACACTGGGGCACTTTACATTCCCACAAAAAAGCATGCGAGGTTCTACCTTGTCCACATCTTCAGCAATACTTGTCATTTTCCCTTTTGAAAAAGTCATCCTGGTAGATGTAGGTTATTTCACTGTGGTTTTGATTTCAACTTCACTAATGACCAGTGATGCTGACATCTCAAGTAATTCCCTGCTGCTGTTTTCCATGATCCCTTTCCTCATCTGCTTCCTGTCTTCTCTGACCTTGCATCAGTGGACAAACAGGGATGGGTACATGCTACACTGAAGGGAACTGTCTGCCTCTACCACCCCTTTCAAGCTCTACTGGGTTTCCTGAAGCTCCCGGCTCCTCTCCCCCACTGCCCATCCCAGTCAGGCTTGCAGCCCACATCTTCCCGGGCTCACTCTCTTCCATTCTCCAGATGAGGTCAGGGAACCCAGCTTTCTTCCAGTGAGTAACTATACAAGGCAAAATAGATCTGCAACAGGAAGCAGACACGTGCTATTTGAAATAGAGGGACTGCGTAATATGACCAGAGTCTATCATTTGGGGATCATCCTCCCCTCTTATTCATCTGACACGACAATTTCCCTAATTCAAGACATTCTTCCGGAAGGGGCTCCTCCGGCTTTAAATGGTTTTCTTTCTACCTTAAAGCAGGTTTGCGGGTTCAGGTGTACTCTGCATTTGCACGTACTCCGAGCTCAGGGCTGCACTGGAGGCTGGAATTCCCGCGCGGGCCTGAAAGGTACTGGGCTATGGGCACGGAAGCAGCCTCCGAAGTCTGCATGGCCACACCAGGGTGTCTGGCTGCGACCAGCTGCGCGGGGGCGGGGCGAGGCGCCGTCGAAGGTCCAGAGAGCAAGCTGGGGGCGCCTAGACCCGGCTCCAGGCCGTGCGGGCCGCACAGCGCGGCCCTATTAGACCCTGAGCGGCCGGAGGACGCCCCTCCCCGAGCAGCCGGGACGGGCCGTGGACGCCCTGGGGGGCCGCCCCGAGGAGTAACAGGTCGCTTTTCCATTGGCCAGTCAATCCCGGAGCCTGACGAAAGGCGGGCTCCCACTGCTCCCCTCTTCCCGGGGGAACCGGGGTGATGCCTGTCCTGCGGGAGCCGACTTGATTCGGGCGGCAGAGCCTCTGAGATCCGCGGCCGCAGGAGGCCGTGCTGGACCCGCAGTCCCCTGGGTTCCGGCGGTGCGCGGCCGGGAGACGCCTGGGGGCCGCGGCACCTCGCCCGGGGCCTCTATGGCTGCGCCGCGGGGCTGAGGCTCCAGCCATGGCCCCTGAGTCCGCGCTGCTCTCTTCAGCCAGGCGCCGAGCTGACTCCGTCCTCTGCTGAGTCCTACAGCTGTGTGGCCTTGGACGAGGACTCATCTCCTTTCCAGTCTGTTCTAACTCTGAGCAACTTTTGGAAAACTGAAAAGTCCAACTCAGATCATGCACCGCTTCTATTCACAACACTGGCTGCTCCCAGTGTGCTGCGACTCAGGTAAAACGCCTCCCCTTGCTATTGCAGAAGCCAATGCTCTGGGCCAGTCGCTCCTCCAAGACTTCAAACTGTGCTCCTGCCTGCAACACTTCCACTCCTCGTCACACTGGCTTTCAGCTATGGGCGCCCACCCCTGACCTCCCCACTGTTCTGGACACTGGGATCCGCACTGGATAGATGCGGGCAGGCGCCCCGCACTCGGGGCTTTAGGGTCTGGGCCCGGTCAATGGGGTGAGGGCGCTGCGGGCCCGGAGGAAGAGCGTCGCCTGAGCCGGGTCCCTCAGCCTGCCCGCCGGGCCCCAAAACGGTCCCCGACTCCGGCCGGAGGCCTGCGGGAGCGTCCCGCCCAGGGGCCAGCTCCGCGCCCACCACAGCCCGGCCCACCCACCGCACACGGCGCACGCGGCTGCTCCCGGGCTCGGTGCCGGCGGAGGGTCCCCGTGTGCGGTGGAGCTGCCGGCCTGAGCCCCAGGCCTGGAGGGCCCCGGTGCCGGCCCTTTACCGCACACCTGCCGGGACAACCTCGGGGCCGCCCAGGAAACGCCACCTGGCCGCGACACGCCTCGGAACTCCGGAATTCTGGCGATGCGCGCCCCGCGGCGAGGCCCGCGGAGCCTGGGAACTACGCTACCCATAATGCCAAGGGCCCAAGACACCGACCATTCGGCACCCACGACAGGGCCTTCGGACCCGACGGCTGGGCGGCACTTCCGGCACCGGAGGATGTGGCTTTGAAGGCTCTGCGCTCAGCCGCGGAATGAGTCCGTTGTGAACGAGGGGTCCGGCTCCATGTGACGACAGCTAGGCGGCGATCGGGGAGGGGTTGTCCCACTGCCCAGCGACTCGTCTGAGGATCAGCGGCGGTGGGTGACGAGCGTGCACCTATCGCCGGCACTCAGGACCCCGCCGTGCCCTCAGAGTCCAATTGCGGCGGCCGGCTGAGGGACCCGGCTCAGGCGACGCTCTTCCTCCAGCCCGCAGCGCCCTCATCCCGTTGACCCGGCCCAGACCCTAAAGTCCCGAGTGCGGGGCGCCTGCCCGCCTCTATCCAGTGCGCAACCCAGTGTCCAGAAGTCCAGAACAGTGGGGAGGTCAGGGGTGTGCCCCCATATCTGAAAGCCATTGAGACGAGGAGTGGATGTGTTACAGGCAGAAGGACCAGTTTGTGAAGTCTTGGAGGAGCGCCTGGTCCAGAGCATTTGCTTCTGGAATAGCAAGGTGAGGCTATTAAGGTTTTAACTTCACTCTCAGGACATTGGGAGCCATGGAGGACTGTGAAAAGAAGGGGTGCATGATCTGACTTGGGCTTTTCAGAGTTTTCCAAAAGTTGCTCAGAGAACAGACTGGAAAGGAGATGATAACACGGACACGAAGGGAGGTTGAGTCCTCGTCCAAGGCCACACAGCTGTAAGACTCAGCAGAGGACTGGGGTTCAGAAATAGTGCTGCCGTCCCAGGTCACCTGGCTCCAGGGCTGGACAGGGAGGCCTGACCCTATGGAGCCCAGCCACGGTTCTATCCCACTAATGACCTCCCTCTTTCCACAGATCCCCATGACTACAGGAACACTTATGGACTGTACGCAGGTGAGTGGAGGATATTTACCAGGCCCTCAGTGGGCCTGACCCCACCCTTTCTCTCTGAGATTGTGTTTAGGGACTCTCTGACTGGCATTCTTGCAGTCCTTGAGCCTGGAGACTCGTAGAAACCTAAACCCAGAGTTAGAAACCCAGGCTGGAGGGTATATGATTCCTATTGCTGGGAACCAATACAATTAGGTGTA
The DNA here is from genome assembly GCA_029783875.1 of Phataginus tricuspis. Taxonomy (NCBI): domain Eukaryota; kingdom Metazoa; phylum Chordata; class Mammalia; order Pholidota; family Manidae; genus Phataginus; species Phataginus tricuspis. Next base: position 19,184,880 of record JAQQAC010019400.1, on the reverse strand, counting down.
AAAGATTGTTCCAGACATAGAAAACAGAATGTGTTATTTGTAGGAGGTGGGGCTGTGCCTTTTCAGGGGATTTCAGTATCTATACCAGGTGTAACTGTGGGTCATATTCAGAGGGGGCTTCGGGTCATCATGATATTAGTATTAGCCCAGCAAGGGAAAGGTACGGACTGGGGCTGAGTCTCTTGCCTGGGCACCTGGGAGGGGTGGGTGGCATCCCCAACACAGCCGAGGGAGAGAAGTGGCTTTGGGGAAGTTGTGGGAAAGCGGATGATCCTCCAGGTGGCCAAGGCTTCCCTGGAAAGCATGAGGGGAATGTGGAAGCCCAGGGGTAATTGAGACAAGATGCCACTGAAGCCCAGACTGGTGCTTATTCACACCTTGGACTCACTGGGACTTTGTCCTGACTTGTAAGGTGTGTTGGGTGTTCTGGTCAGGCTGGTAGATTAGCACAGCCCCAAGTCAGCATCAGAGAGAGTCACTGGGCCTGAAGTGGAGGAGCTCTGGGGCTGGTCTTTGAATGGTGATTAGGTAGAGACAGGAAGACACTGGTGGGGGACAGCAGGTGCAGCATGGGTGGAAGAGAGCCATGGGGGTCTGAGATCTGCAGGTGTTTCCTGCTGGCTGAGATCAAGCCAGGAGCAGAACTGGGTAGTGAGGTCTGCCAAGCAGGTTTCATCCCGTTGGCGGCTGGAGCCTTCAGAAATCTAGGCAGGACTGGATCCTGTTTGAATTTTTCCAGGTGTAAGAACAGGCAAATTGGCCTGTAGAACAAAGAAGCAGTGAGGATCATCACCCTTTATTTATTAGATTTTGTAGAATAAGTTTTAATCCTTGAAGGCCCTGTTTTAACTTACATCAGGTCATGTAAACTTCTTTAAATTGAGGATCTGTGGTGTTCCATTATATTAAGCCAATTTGTGTCAAAGGCTTAATGTTGATTTAAATTTATTATTCATCATATTAGATCATCTGTGCCCAGTGTGGGATATTTTTGGGTAAAGGGTTCTGACACTGGGAAATTTAGGAAAGGCTACAGATCACATGAGGCATATCCATTCTTCTCTGCTCTATATGTAGTTACTTTTCTGAGAGTATAGGGGTGCAGGGGGTAAAAGCAGTGGGATCTGCAGGTATGATCTGAGCCTTGGTAATGATTAAGTTTGTGAAATTTGGCCATTGGTGCTTTTAGTAAATGTTAAAAGGTATTTATTAATTTATTTATGTTCATACCTCTTTAGTGATAAATGATTTTCCAGGCACCATCTGGTTGCCATATGCTGGGCAACATACGGGGAGACCAGGGCTATGCCTCTGGTGTGGGCAGAAGGGTAGAAGTGGTTGTGGAGTGAGACAGTGGAAAGGAGATGTGGTAGGGAGTGAGTGGCGAGAGTGTGCACTTAAGGACCTACGCCATGACAGGGAGGACCTCGGGGTGGAGGGTGAGCCCGAGTAGCTTGGGTCAAGGAGCCCACGATCTGGGGAACTTACGGGGAATTTCCTGACAAGGGGGCATGTGCCCTAAAGCCAGGCTCAGAGTGTAGCTGGTGTGTCCTTGTCCTTATGCCCATTGTTGTGCGACACACTGTGGCCATGATACCACGAGGAAGGAGCAGGTGTCCGTAGCCTCAGGGCCTGGTATTTCCTCTAAGGGGCGGACACTGAAAGGAAGGTGAGCAGGGGATGAATGAATGGGTAGATGAACTTGGGCTCCTAGGAGAGAAGTTGATCATGGAATGATCTTTTTCCATCTTGGCAGGGCTGTGTGACCTTTGAGGACGTGGCCATTTACTTCTCCCGGGAGGAGTGGGGGCTCCTTGATGAGGCCCAGAGGCTCCTGTACCATGAGGTGATGCTGGAGAACTTGGCACTTATGGCCTCACTGGGTAAGGCCCTCACCCCACTCCAGCACCCGGTCTCTTTCTGTATTCTTTAATCCCAGAGGCAGCTCTGCCCTTTCCATAGGCAGACCCTGGGCTCTGCTGTCTTTCTCACCTTCTTGCATATGTGCCGTGGTGCCAGCACTGAGTTGTGTTCACCACCCTGGAAAGCCCTAAGTCCTCTCGCTCCAAACATGCTGGGAAGGTCCTGGGCTCTAGAAGTCTTGATGTTAGCCTGACGCATCCCACCTGGTTTTTCTTCCCCCTGGCAGGATGACTGTGTCCAGGTCTGTGGCACCTTGTGTTCCAAGTTGATTGAGTCAGTAATAGTAATAATATGGATATTGGATATGGGGTCCTAATGGATGGCACCAAGGCATTAAGGTTGTAGTAACTGGCCTGGAGTCACCTTTTAATTTTTCCAGGTGTAAGAACAGGCAAATTGGCCTGTAGAACAAAGAAGCAGTGAGGATCATCACCCTTTATTTATTAGATTTTGTAGAATAAGTTTTAATCCTTGAAGGCCCTGTTTTAACTTACATCAGGTCATGTAAACTTCTTTAGATTGAGGGTCTGTGGTGTTCCATTATATTAAGCCAATTTGTGTCAAAGGCTTAAGTTGATTTAAATTTATTATTCATCATATTAGGTCATCTGTGCCCAGTGTGGGATATTTTTGGGTAAAGGGTTCTGACACTGGGAAATTTAGGAAAGGCTACAGATCACATGAGGCATATCCATTCTTCTCTGCTCTATATTTAGTTACTTTTCTGAGAGTATACGGGTGCAGGGGGTAAAAGCAGTGGGATCTGCAGGTATGATTTGAGCCTTGGTAATGATTAAGTTTGTGAAATTTGGCCATTGGTGCTTTTAGTAAATGTTAAAAGGTATTTATTAATTTATTTATGTTCATACCTCTTTAGTGATAAATGATTGACATGTAAAAAGCTGTACATGTTTCATAGATACAGCTTGATGGGTCTGGGGATAAGTACACACCCTTAAAACCATCACCAACTATCAAGACCATAAACACATCTCTCACCTCCCAAAGTTTCTTCCCCCTCCTTTATTACTATCATTATTACTATGTGTGTGTTTATGTTTGCATGTGATAAGAATACTTAACATTCCCTCTTAGCAAATTTCAAGTACACAGTAGTTCCCCCCCCACCCATAGTTCTGCTTTCTGTGGTCTCAGTTACCCATGATCAGCTGCAGTTTGGAAGCAGATCCTCCTCCTGACCTACCCTCAGAAGGTCAGCAGGAGCCTAACGCTACCCCATAATGCTTCTGTCATTCCCCTCACTTCATCTCATTATATAGGCATTTTATCATCTCATCACGACAAGAAGGGTGCGTATAGTACAGTAAGATATTGTGAGGGCGAGAGAGCACATCCACAGAACTTTTACTACAGTATATTGTTATAATTCTAAAATTATATAATACTGTTATAATACATTACATTGTATTTTATTACTAATTGTTCATCTCTAACTTAGCCTAATTTATAAATTAAACTTTATCATTAATATGTACTTATAGGGAAAAAAACATAGTATATGTAGGGTTCATTACTATCTGTGGTTTCAGGCATTGTATCCACTAGGAGCCTTGGAACATATCCCCTGCAGATAAGGGGGGGACTACTATACTTTACAGTATTGTTAGCTGTAGACACTGCTCTATAACACATCCCAAGAACTTACTCATCTTGCTAACTGAAACTTTGTACTCTTCAGCCATCGTTTCCCCATTTACCTAGCCTTTGCAAACACCGCCTGTCAAAGATTAGTTGACCATATATTTATGGGTTTATTTCTGTGCTCTCTATTCTGCTCTGTTGGTCTATGTGTCTGTTTTTATGCCAGTGCCGTGCTGTTTTGATTACTATAGCTTTGAATATAATTTGAAATCAGGAGATGTGATGCCTGAAGCTTTGTTCTTGTTCAAGAATGCCTTGGTTATTCAGTGTCTTTCATGGTTCCATATAAATTTTAGGATTGTTTTTTCTGCTTCTGTGAAAAATGCCATTGGAACTTTGAACAAGATTGCACTGGATCTGTAGATTGCTTTGGGTAGCATGGACATTTTAATAGTAATGCTTCTAATCCATGAACAGAGAATATATTTCCATTTATTTATGTCTTTTTAAATTTCTTTCATCAACATTTTATGGTTTTCAGTGTAGAGATCTTTCACCTCCTTTGTTAAATTTATTCCTTAATAGTTTATTCTTTTTGATGCTGTTGTAAAAGGGATTGGTTCTTAATTTCTTTTCTCATAGTCCATTGTTAGTGTATAGAAGAGCAACTGACTTTTGTATGTTGATTTTGTATCCTGCAACTTTACTGGATTCACTTATTTTAACAGGTTTTTGGTGTAGTTTTTAGGGTTTTCTGTATATAGGAGTATGTTATCCACAAACAGAGACAATTTCTTCCTTTCTGATTTGGATACCTTTTATTTATTTTTCTTGCCTGATTACTCTGGCTAGGACTTCCAGTACTGTGTTGACCAGAAGTGGCAAGAGTGGGCATCCCTGTCTTGTTCCTTATCTTAGTGAAAAACTTTCAGCTTTTCACCACTGAGTATGATGTTGGTTGTGGGCTTGTCATATGTGGCCTTTATCATGTTCAAGTATATTCCTTATAAACCTAATTTGTGGAGAGTTTTTTAATCATGAAAAGATACTGAATTTTGTCACATGATTTTTCTGTATCTACTTTGTAATCATATGATTTTACCACATTTATTGACTTGCATTTGTTGAACTACCTTTTCATCCCATGGATAAATCTCAGTTGGACATGGTGTGTGGTCTTTTTGTGCTGCTGAATTTGGTTTACTAGTCTTTTGTGGAGGATTTTGCATTCTATGTTCATCAGGGATTTTGGCCTGTAATTTTCTTTGTTGTATTTTCCTTATCTGGCCTTGGTGTGTGGGTAATGCTGGCCTTGTAATATGAATTTGGATGTGTTCACCCCTCCAGTTTTTTGAAAGAATGTGAGGAGGATTGACCTTAAATGTTACATGGAATTCATCGGGGAAGCCATCGTATCCTGGGATTTTCTTTTTTGGGGAGGTTTCTTATTACCGATGCAGTGTCGTTACTTGTTACTGATCTGTTCAGATTTTCTACTTCTTCATGATTAAGTTTTGGTAGGTTATATGTTTCTAGGAATCTATCCATTTCTTCAGGGTTATCCAATTTATTGGTGTATAATTGCCCATAGTAGTCTCTTATGATCCTTGTATTTCTGTGGTATAAGTGATATGTCTGCTCTTTCACTTATTTGAGTCTTTTTTTTATTAGTCTAAAGGTTTGTCAATTTAATCTTTTTCCAAAAAGTCTAATTTTGATCTTCTCTTGTTTTCCTAGTCTCTATTTTGTTTCCACTTTGATCTTTATTATTTCTATCCTTCTGCTAACATTGGACTTCATTTTTTGAGGGTTTTTTCTTTTTTTTATTAAAGTATCACTGATATATAATCTCATGAAGGTTTCACATGAACATTGCTGTTTCAACATTCACCCATTTTATCAATCCTCAGCCCCCATTGCAGTCACTATCAGTGTAGTAAGATGCTGTAGAGTCATTACGTTCTTCTCTGTGCTGTACTGCCTTCCGTTCTTCTCTGTGCTGTACTGCCTTCCCTGTGACCTACCTGTATTGTGATTGTGAATTATAGTGCCCCTTAATCCCCTTCTCCCTCCCTCCCCACCTACACACCCTCCCCATCCCTTTCCCTTTGGTAACCACTAGTCCCTTCTTGGAGTCTGTGAGTCTGCTGCTGTTTTGTTCCTTCAGTTTTGCTTTGTTTTTATACTAACATTGGATTTAGTTTGTTCTTTTTTAGTTCCTTGAGTTGGGAAGGTAGTTGTGTTCATTTAAGAGCCTTCACTTTTTCTTAATGTGGATATGTATCTGCTATAACCTTCCCTCTTAGAACCATTCTTGCTGGATCCCATAAGTTTTGGTATATTGTATTTTCATTTTCATTTGTCTCAAGATATTTTTTTATTTCCCTTTTGGTTTCATTTTGACCCATTGGTTATTGAAGAATGTGTTGTTTAAAGTCCACATATTTGTGAATTTCCCAATTCTTCTCATGTTATTAATTTCTACTTTCATCAAACTTTGGTCAGAACAGATATCTGATATGATTATAGTTTTCTTAAATTTGTTAAGACTTGTTCTGTAGCACACTATCTGACCTATCCTGGAGAGTTCTCCCTGAACTCTTGAGCAGTGTATTGTGCTGCTGTTCCATGGAAGCAACGATATGTCTGTTAGTTCCACTTGGTCTATAGTGTTGCTCAAGTCACTGTCTCCTCAGCCATCAAGGTTAAGGTGCCAAAACATTGTATTACACACAATTTTTAAAAACATGATTAATATTCTTCTACCATAGTCAGTATGATTCATCAGTATTTCTATTCTTTCAGTTTGTTGGCATGGAATAGAGAATGAAGAGACACCTTTCGAACAGAGTGTATCTATACAAGCTTTGTCACAGGTCAGGACTCCAAAGGTAGGTCTATCCATCCAGAACACTCACCCCTGTGAGAAGTGTGTCCCAATCCTGAAAGACATTTTTCACCTGGCTAATCTACCTGGGCAAAAAGCATACGTGGTTGGGAGATATACAAATCTGCACCAGCTTCAGAAGTATTACAACCCAGAGAAAAGAGAAGTGGACAGGCCCTCCTTTGTAAAGAGCTGCATATTTCATGTGTCAGGGAATCCCCTCACCTGCAGGAAGGTTGAAAAGGAGTTCCTAACCACACTGGGTCTTCTCCAGCACCAGGTCATTCCCAATGATGATAAGCTAAACAAAAGCACTAAGTGTGGGGAGGCCTTTCATGGTGGAAAAAGTCATTGCAAGTCATGTGAATATGGGAAAGCTTCCAATCACAAACACAGTTTTGTTTATCACCTGAGAGTCTCCACTAGAAAAAGGGCTTATGAATCTAGCAAATATGGGAAAGCCTTCCACTGCAAATACTCACTTGTTCAATTTCAAAGAGTCCACACTGGAGAAAGGCCTTATGAGTGCAGTGAATGTGGGAAGTCTTTTAGGCAAAGAGCCACTCTCATTATACACCAGAGAGTTCACACTGGAGAAAGGCCTTATAAGTGTGGTGAATGTGGAAAATCCTTTAGCCAATGCTCCAACCTTATTGAACACTGCAGAATTCACAGTGGAGAAAGGCCTTATGAGTGTGAAGAATGTGGGAAAGCCTTTGGGAGCAAATCCAATCTTGTACGACACCAGAGAACTCACACTGGAGAAAAGCCTTATGAGTGTACTGAATGTGGAAAATTTTTTAGACAAAGCTTCACCCTAGTTCAACACCGGAGAATTCATACCACAGCAAGGCCTTATGTGTGTATGCAGTGTGGGAAATCCTTTAGCCAAAGAGCCACTCTCATTAGACACCAGAGAGTTCACACTAGTGAAAGGCTTTATGAGTGTGGAGAATGTGGGAAAGCCTTTGGATCCAAGTCTAAGCTCGATCGGCATAACAGAAGTCACACTGGAGAAAGGCCTTATGAATGTGCTGAATGTGGGAAGTCTTTTAAACAAAGCTATAGCCTTGTTGAACACCAGCGAATTCACAGTAGAATAAGGCCTTTTGAATGTGACCAGTGTGGGAAATGCTTTAGCAGGAGAGCCAGCTTCACTAAACACCAAAGAATTCACACTGGAGAAAGGCCTTATGAGTGTGGTGAATGTGGGAAGTCCTTTAGTAGGAGCACCAGCCTTATTCAGCACCGCAGTATTCACACGGGAGCAAGGCCTTATGAGTGTGGCCAGTGTGGAAAATCTTTTAGGCAAAAGTCTGTCCTCATTCAACATCAGGTAGTTCACACTGGAGAAAGGCCTTATGAATGCATCAAATGTGGCAAATCCTTTAGCCAACGTTCCAGTCTTAATCTCCACCGAAAATTTCACACCGTGGAGAGGCCCCATGAATGCAGGAAATACAGGAAATCTTTCACTCCAGTGTCTAATGTTTAGCACCAGAAAGTCCACACTTGAGAAGGGTCTTAGATTTAAGGAAATGTCCTGTCTTCTTGTTCACTACAACAGCTCTAAACAGCTTTTATGAGGGAGCCATCTACCTGAAGTGGAGCCTCATACTTCAAAAAACATCTGGAGAGATGAAATTACCCATGTGTCCCAAGCATATGGGAGGCTTGCAGAAGCTGTATTGCACAGGCATACGGGAGGCTTGCAGGAGCTGTCTTGCACATTATCAACTCCGTGGGGCTCTTGCCGGGCTTATATCTCATCTTGCTGGTAGAAGCCATCTCACCTCGATCACCTTGTATCCACCTTGTGGATTGGTCACCCTGATGTGCTAAGGCAAGGCAGACATCTGCGTTCTCGCCCAATCCCTGGAGGAAATCTTGAGTAGTCTGCGACGTAACAGCAATTTCCCTTTTCTGATTGAGAATGAATCTGATCCAGTTTGGGCTACAAGTGGGCTCTGCTAGAAGCTTGCCAGGAAGGCCTCCTGCATGGAAATTGGAAATTGCTGATTTCACATAGCCCTTGTAGTTGATTTTTCTAGCCTCCAAGTCACCAACTGGTAACTATGTGCCTCACATTGCTCTGGGCTCATGCAGTAATAAATGTCTTATTTAATCTACCTTTAATCTTGGGGGTGGTACTTACTGTTTTAGGTGGGTGTAAAACATAATTGGGCTCTGTTTATATGAAGGGATGGACAGCTTTTGTGGGGGCCCCAACTTTGCACATCAGTAGGAGCTGTATGACAGCTCTCATTCCAGTTTTGGCCTAATTTGCATTGCTGCCAAAGACCTAGGATGGTTCTAATTTGTAGCCTGGTTGCCTCCATATATTGTGAGACCGAAGGTCACCCTTAGGAGGTGTCACTTGTTTTGCCAAGCTCTAGTGCCTTTGGGAATGTCATGAATCTGTTCTCTTGTTCCCAGAGAGTGTCACATAATGCCCAGCACATGAAGGGGAAGTTCTCACCAGGCCCTACAAAGGAGCCAAGTGCCCTGTTGGTCACAATTCTGTAGAGTGGCATTGCCCCTCCTACTATGAGAGCCAGGTTTCAACTGTAATTGGTACTGGAATCCTGGGTGTGATTAGTAAACAGTGGAGGAGCCTGCAGCAAACTGGATGGGATGTGCCTCTTCTAAGAGTATATCTGTAGATCTCCCCATGACCTTGGCTGAATTCCCAGTTCACTTCAAGTCTATTGCTGTGAAGGCAGAGGAACGTGGACAGAGAATGGAGATCTTGTCCAGGGGTGTGGCTTTTGTGCTCCAGCCAGTGTTTTTGATGTGCCAGGTTGGAACAGCCTGCATTGCTTGCCGTCTCCTGCCCTGATTCAGGGCTACCCTTACCAGGGGATAAGGAAAAATAGAGTGGAGTTAGTATTGGGTTGTTAAACCTTCTAGTTTCCAAAAAGAGTGGGAGATTCAGATTTTTTTATTTGAACTGTTTTTTAGAAACATTATTGACATACATATTTAAGGTGGACAATTTGAAAAATTTTGCCATACATATAAACTTATAAAACCATCATAATCTTGATAATGAATATATCCATTATTTATACCTCATGTCCTTTTATATTCTCTCTGTCCTTTCCAGTCCTACAGGAGTCCAGTCGTTTACATTCTTTAACAATAAATTTGTTTGCATTGTCTAGAATTTTACATGAATCAAATCACAGTGTTTTTACTTTTTTCTGATATTTTTTACACTACATAATTAGAGGTCATTGATGTTGCTTATGTGAATAGTTCATTATTTTACTGTTGAGTAATGTTCTCTATGCATATGCCACTATCTGTTTACCTGCTCATCTGTTAAGAGGAATTTGGCTTGTTTCGTTTGGTTTTATTAGAAATAAAGCTGCAGTGAATATAGGCATACAATTCTTTATATGAATGTGTTTTATTTCTCTTCTGCCAATACTTTAGAGTCTGTGGATGTATCAGTATTTAAGAAACTGCCAACTGTGCTCTAACCTGCTTGTACTCATCTGTGTTCCCACCACCAGTATATGAGAACTCCTGTTCATCCACAATCTGCCAATACCTAGCTGTTTGTTTTGTTAGTCTTTTTAATTTTAGCTGTTTTAATAGGGATGTAATAGCATCTCAGTGTGGTTTGAATTGCAGTTCTCTGGTGTTTCATGAAGTTTAGCTTTTTTGATGTTTTCATCTGCTATTTGTTTATCTTGTTTAATAAAATGATCATTAATACCATTTGATTATTTTAAAATAGATGTTGGCTGATATTTTCCCTTTCACTAATAAAGACATATATAACAAAGCCATATGTTGAAACTTCACTTATTCTTCAGCAGTGACGTGTCATCTTTGCTAAGTGGAAGTATTGTTTTTGAATACTATAAGAATATTTTCTCATTTTCTGGTGCTATTCACAGTATAACATTCACAGAGGCTACATGCTTCTAAGCATAATCTACAATTAACTTACTGACCATCACTTTCTTAAATCCAGCCATTCACTAAAATAACCCTGTGTTGTAGAGTTTGTCAGTTTCTGCAGTGTATATATTCCCATCCTAGCCAATTTCAAGTTGCCAAAATGATGGCGCTGAACATGGATTTGGGGAGAGGTGTGCAGTAGGACACTTCTGTTTCCACCCTTCTGCTACCATAGCAACAGATAACCTCAGCAATAGATAGAAAAGTACAACATGGTAATCTGGAAGTACTTTTGAGTACTTATTACATCTACTTTAAAAAATAGTTTTATTGAAGTGTAATAGTCTTATAATAAATTCTGCATATTTAAAATATATAATTTGTGTTTTGATACTGCTTGAACCACTGAAACCAAAAGTTTCTTCTGCCTTTTTTAATCCTAACATAAAATTGATAGGACATATTCTACCCTTTGTAATGTATATTTTCAAATATATGCACAAAAGGAATATGTTACAAAGCCCCATGACCCCATCCAGTCTTCTATCATTACTGGTCAATTCATGGCCATTCTTGTTACATACATCCCCATGGATATTGCTGGATAATTTTATTTATAATCCCAACATTTATCATTCAATGCTTAATCCCTTCACAATGCAATTCCAAAACATAGTAACTTTTCAACCAAAATATTTGAGGAGTCGTAAAAATATATTGTCAGTGCTCAGTTTTCCCAAAAACGTGTTTGTTCTTTAAAGCAATCAAAGCCAAAATGGATCTGTAACACTTTTGATAGATGTGTTTGGTAGGTCTGCACTGACATATAAATGTCACTTCACTTTTATATTTTTGGACCATTTGTTTATTGAGTTGCTTAGTCATTTGCCCATCAGCATTGGCCATGGTCTGTATTTGTTTTTTTGCATCTGTTTGAAGCTGTTTAACATGCTTGGCACTCCCCCCACCACCAGGTTTCCTCTACACTGGATATTAATTAATGAGATGGATGATTGAGGTCTGGTCCTGGTGGATAAGTGTGTGATAGGGACACACCTGGAAACCCACCCAGTGTGATAGTGTGTTTTGCTAGCACACTGCAACCCATCCTGGGATCACAAGGCATTTCAGTTACCGTGTGTTGTACGTGTCTCCAGCAGAGTGGGAGAGTGCATTCTGGTGTGGGGTAGAGTCACTGCAGCACAGCCTGTGAGAGGGTCATGTGAAACTGACACCTCACCACAGCCTGGACACGTGTGTACACTCCAGCCACAACAGAAAACAAGTCTGACATGAGACACCCAAGCAACACATGCAGAACACACAGGACCTGTGTGACAGGATGATCTATATATCACAGCAGTTGTGGCCACACAGACACACCAATAGGGTACAGAGATTTGTGACACAGACATGAGACAGGGATTCCCCGGGGCCTTGTGTGTCGGTCACACGCACATATACACGGACTGAATATACAAACTGCTAGTGGCCAGACCATATCTCAAAACAGAACTTTGACCCAGAAGTTCTGCAGCAGTCAACCCACAATGGGCAGGACTTGGTGAATAAGCATTTTAATTTCCCTAAAGTTCCCCCTCCCCCGTCCAGCTTCCAACTTAAGACCAGCTGGAGAAAGCCAAATATGCTTCTCTAACTGATCATACAGGATGCTTCCCTGCTCGTTTTCTGCCTCCAGCGTTTTTCTGGTAACGGCCTCCACCAGGGCATTCCTGAAGCTTCCCTTGTTTTCATTATAAAGTGTTCCCACTCCCCTGTCTGACAAATACAAGTGACAGTGACTGACTCTTGCTATCGCAAACTCTGAATAAATAGCTTGTAGCCTTTGCCTGTACTCATTTTTGGTTTTCATTTATTTCCAACACACACACGCACGCAATCACACAGTCTCCCTGTACGGGTTGTCACTATGCAGACAGCACGGCTTGGAGAGAAAAACCCTCCCCCATCACTCCACAGAGCCCAGGGAGACGGGGGATCTCTTGGCAAGTCTGGCCTGTACTGGGAGTCAGCGGAGGTACACAGGCCCTGGGCGTTGGAATGTCATTGGGTCACAGGGGAGGAAAAAGGGGAACTTGTATCAGGGGCCAGCCTTACCACATTGGTGCACCTGGTCACCTGAGAGGCGTGCTCACAGAATTTTAAAAACTTACAATACAGTGTGTCCACTTGCTCCATTGGGATCATCTGAAATAAGATGCAGAAAACACAACCGGGAAATTTGGGTGCGTCCCCTGTAGGGTGTCCCTTGCCTCTCCTTCCCTGGGACCTCTGCACACCTTTGTCAGCGCTTTCTGGCCTCTAGGCCTTTGGCTCCTAGAAGGGGCAGCGCTCTCCCGCTTGGCCAGACGCAGGACAGAAACTACGTTACCCAGTATGCACCGGGTGGATGTCATTACCGGAAAGGGGGCGTTCCGGCCACGGTGGCAGGGGCGGGACTTCCTGCCACGGCAAGCGGAAGTGTTTGCGGCGTGGGGCGCGTCTCCGCCACTTTCGCGTTGAGTTCTCGGCTGCGGGTCGGACGGAGGCGGGCAGGACAGCGCGGAGTATCCCCCCTGCGCCTCCGCGGGTCTTGGGTGGGGTCGCTGAGCCCCCATGCGCCCCTGCTCGCCCCAGGTCTGATGGCGGCGTCCTTGGACCCGGCGCAGGTGAGTGGACGGGCCCCGCGCCTCCCGGTCTCGGACCCGCAGCCACGCGGCCGCGCCGCCCGGACGTGCGGGACGGCGGTGTCTTTCGACTCTTCTTTCGGCCTTACCATCTCCCGGCCGCTTCTCGGAGCCCCAGGATGGGGTCACCTCGGCCCCGGGTGCGGAACCCAGGTCAGGGTCCCATGGGGGAGCGCCCTGTTCCTGACAGCCGGCGGGATGCTATGTGGAGGGGCGAGATGTGGTCCAGGGCCCCGCTAACGCCACGCCGTGCGCGCAGAACGGTCGGCAGGGGTGAGGCCGCAGGGTTCGCAGACTTCACTAGGTCCCGGCTGCGCCCCTTCCCGAGGCCGCGGCGGCTCAGATGGGGCGCCCAAGCCCTGCCTGCCAAGCATCTGACTCTCACCCTCGGCTGTGGCTTTGGCTCAGCCGCCACTCCAGCTCCCGGTCCGTGGAGGCCTGCCGGGCGCTCGTCTCGCCCATGCCTGCTTTCTGCTACCGGGAAACGCGCCCGTTTCAGTCCTAGGGCGGGGGCGGAGGGGGCGAGGAAGCACGAGGGCAGGGGCCGAGAGGTCTGTCCGCACCCCAGCCCCAGGATGCACAACAGAACCTCGGATTTCCGTTATCGTACTTGGGTTTTGTTCCTTCTTAAGCGCCGGGGCCCAGGAGGAAAATCCGCACCCACTGCATTTTACCGCCTGGGGCGGTTTTTAGGGAATATTTAGAGCAGTGGATTAAAATCTTGCCGCAGTTGAGAAATTGCCAAAAGGCTTCCATGCTTTACATAGTTCTCCTCTCTAATTTACTTTCAAGAAGGAAAACCCAGAAAGATACATCAGACTTGTGTAAATGAGGGTGTGCTAAAAGGGCGGACAGTTTTGCTTTATGATTTTATGAAGGAAGATTTGTGACTCTACATACTACATACACACACACACACGAATATATATATATTCACTTTCCGAACCAGCAACAGGGACGTTGTTTGTTTTTATTGCAAATAAATTTGGTTTTTTTTTTCTTTAAGTCTTCCTGCTGCCCTGGGCTGCTGTTTTCTTTGGTATGAAATAGGAATGTTCACATTTTAATTCAGTATAGCAATACGAATTCCTTTGTCCTAGTTTGGGGAACTAGAAAGGATTACACGGTTGATGTGTGTCATCCAGTGTCCAACAAGGTCTGCAGAGCATCCCTCTGGGAAGTGTTGACATGGAGATGCCTCCTGGGCCTGTGCTGGACTTAGAGGCTCACCCTGACGGCAGTGTGATCCTTGGAGCTCCCTGGCCTCTTTCCTGTGCACATCTAAAGGCTGGTGGCTGAGAGGCAGGAGTAGCATTTTTTAATTGCTGCTAAACTAGGACAGAAAAGGTAGCAGGGCAGCTGGGCGCCAAGACAGCCAAGGAATTTCACTTTCAGATCCCCGCTGAGAGGAGTGAATCTGTTTTTCTTAAGACGTGCAGTTATATTTGAAAAGTAACACCATTCAGATGGTCGGTGACGACAGTGTGCAGGACTGTGGTGTCCTTTGGGACAGGAACGCACTAGAGGCCCTGGGTCACTGTCCAGCAGTCACCCCGATCACCCTTACCAGCCTTGTTCCTTGTCAGGACTTGTCATACCGGTTACTATCCCAACCAGATGGCTCCCTCCTCCCTTTATTTCAGACTCAGTCCAGTGTGCTGTCCTGACAACAACCTCCCCTGTTGCCACATCTGAAGTGCACCGCACTCTCTTCAGTCTCCTTGCTCTATTTTCTCGTTTCTGGAATCTCTAGGGCCCCTTACATTGTCGTGCTCATTTACTGAGTTGCTGGTCTAGGATCTGTTTCCAGCCCCGGGTCATGAGTGCCTGTTGCTCCTCTGTGCCACGACCTAGAACAGCCTGGGCTTGTGAAAGGTCCTCAGTAAACAGCTGAATGACTGAGTGGGTCTCCCCCTCAGGGGTCCATCACACTGCTGACACAGGCGACCCCCCGCAGGGCTTCACTGGACCTGCCCTGCTTTTCTCTGCTGCTCACTCACCCAGCCACGTGGTCCGTTTGGCAGCCTTTGTCCTTGGACTTCCCATTGTCTGGGGCCCTGTCCCAAGGTCCCTGCAGGGCTGTCTCTCCATGCCCTTCCTCTGCATCAGTGTCACGTCTTAGATGCCCCTAGCCCCCACCTGCCCATCTTCTGGCAACTCTGTGCCATCTTTTCTTGGGTTGTTCAGATACCACCTCTGCTCCTTAAAAGTGAGATCGTGGGCGACTTTGTAGAGCTGCCTCAGCCCCAGGCTGCTGGAGACGGGCAGGTGATGACGGCATTTACCTCGTGCGCTGTGGGAAGATTAGTAAAACTCACAAAGTACATTGAACACTCGTGGGGCCTGGGGCTCCAGGGTTTGCCATGTGAATGTTTTCTGTTCCTGGTGAAGTGGCAGTTCTGTTGTGCTGCTGCGGAAATCAAGCCTTAGAGAAATTACGTGATGTCCTTCCTCCCCAGGGTCACACAGCTGGGAAGTGGCGGATTCAGGAGTCTTAATTCCGTCCCTGGGAGTCTGAACAGCAGAGCTGGGAACATGTGGTTCGTTCCCTCAGTGTGTGAGCCCTCAGCCCTGCTGGCGTGTGGGGGTTCTGGGCGGGCCGCCCGCTGCCGCTGCCGCTGCCGCTGCTGCTGCTCTTACTGTTGGAGCCATCACGGCCATGCCTCCGTCCCTCGGCGTCGTAGAACGCTCACTGTCTGCTCCCCAGTCCTCGCGGGGACACACTGCAGCATCTCCAGTGGCTTCCCCAGGGGAGGTTTTGCTCTTGGCCGCAATTGCATTATGTCCAAAGGCTGCGTCCTCCCCTCCGAGCCCAGCACGGAGCTTGGCCCTCAGGTGGCCCCCGTGATCCAGGGCCGGGTCTCTGCGCCTTCACCAGGGACTGAGTGACCGGCTCTGATCCCCTCCAGCAGCACAAGGTCAACACCACTTCCTCTGTTTGACTTTGCAGGTGGCCGTGACCTTCAAGGATGTGGCCGTGACCTTTTCCCGGGAGGAGTGGGGGCAGCTGGACCTTGACCAGAGGACCCTGTACAAGGAGGTGATGCTGGAGATGTGGGGGCTCCTGGTGTCTCTGGGTAAGAGCTCACCTCTCACCCCTGTGGGGGACCCCACCCCCCTGATTCCTGGCTGTCAGGGTCAAAGGAGCCACCTGCCCTGCCCTCCAGCACCCCTGCAGTTTCCTGGTCCCTTTTCCTCCTGCCTGGTCTCCCTGTGCGTGCATGTGTCAGGGGTCACTGGGTTTGAGACCCTGTCCTTCTGAACACAAGGCCTTACCCCAGGGCCCAGCACGATCTGGCCTCAGTCCGAGTCCTTATTTCAGATTCCACGGGAGGGAAGCTGGCCCAGCCTGGCTGGGTCATGTGCCCCACAGCCCAGTGGCAGGGTCGTGGGCTGTGGGCTGCCCTCGGGAGACGGTGAGTCAGGCAGCCTCCCACATGGCATTCGTCATCAGTGCCCCCTGAACAGCACAGTCAGTGAACACTCCCCTGGTGTCTGTGTGCTCATCGCACGTTTCCTGAGGCCTGGGCCATGATCCTCGCCGGGGCTGGAGGTAGAAAGTGCACAGGAATGTCAGAGCCTGGGTGGATGCCCCAGGAAAGCCAGTCATTTTATCTGCACGGTCTGGGGTGCTGGGTGCTGTCAAGAGAACGTCTCAGATCACTGCTCCGTGTTTCACGTTCCTTCCTTTTGGCCAGTTTCTCTCGTCACAGTGCGAGTGGCCTCCAGCTCACAGCCCTGAGCAGTGTCCATGAACTTGCTGGGACTTAGGGGCATTATTTTTGTTTCATTGTTGTGTTTTAACAGTAACCTTCCATTTGTCGGAAGTGAAAGTGACTTTTCTCATTTACCAAAGTAAAACGGTTTCCTTTGAGAATAAAATTTTAAGAAAAAATGGGACTTGGGTCAAAGAGAAGCCATCAGTAACGATGGCTCCCAGTGTACGCTGTGCACACTCGTCACCCTGAGTTTAGTTGGGAAGGTAGGTGTCCATTCTTAGATGAATTGATAAGTTGTAGAAAGAAAATTAAAGGGGATTTAGGTCAAAACATATCATGAGTGCTTCAAAAAAGGCATCTCAGGGAAGGACGTTGGAGCTGGGAACTTGGAGGCTGTGAGCCAGCAGGAGGGGCTTCCAGGAGGGGGAACCGGCCCAAGGAAAGGCCCTCAGGTGACAGGGCCCGAGGAGTGCCTGTCGCACTCGTCTCCCTCCGCTCCCTGAGCTCAGTGCCGGGCAGGTGACAGGCTCACCACGGTGACTGTGGCTGGCGCCTGTCTGAACCAGTCCTGGGCTGTGGAGCAGAGCCTGCCAGAGGACACCCGGTAAGACCTGCTGCCTCCATCACCGGACTTCTCCACAGAACCCGCCTGTCTCCACTGAGATGTGTTTGGCTGCGTGGAACAGAAAACCGACTGAAAGTGGCTTCTCCCGAAGGAAATTCTCCACCTCACCTAACGAGAGGCCCGAGGTGGGGCTGGCCAGGCCGGCGGGTGGACCAGCGCAGTTTTGTCATCAGCCACGGGAAGGTCCTCCGTGCTCTTCCCCTGGACCAGCCCCTGGCTTTTCCTCAGGCTGCCCCACGTGGGGTGCAGGTGCTGTGGTCTGCCCTGCATGTCAGGGTAAAGGCTTTCCCCTCAGAGAGCCCAGTTCCGACTCTGATGATCAGGGATGCCATGTCCCTGATGCTGACTCATCTCCACCAGTAGCTCTCAGTCCTCTCTGGGCACCAGGATCCGTTAGGGAGATTTCCCTAATGCTGAGGCCTCGACTTCACTCCAAGAACCTCTGTTTCTTCCAGTGGGAGATTCAAATCAGGCATCCCCAGGTGTTCCTGAAGCACAGGGCATTTGAAACCAGCGACTTAGGTTGATTACAGAACTCCCGGAAGGAGGTGCTCACCACCCCAGGGTCCCAGGGCTGCGCGTGAGAGTCACGCCCACCCCGTCAGCAGTGGCTTCCACTGATGAAGGCCAAGAGCAGTGGTGTGTTGACAGGCAGTGCCACCTTCTGCCACACTTGCAGTCCAAGAGTGGGATTTGTGCACTTGGTTTCTGGGTCACAAATGAGCATTTTCTTTACTTTGGGAGCAGCTCTGACACCCCAGACAGAATGGAGGGGTTTCATTGTTTTCATCAAAACACCCATGTTCTGTTTCCTTCTCCATCAACAGGGCATGTGGTTCCCAAACCCAAGCTGATCCATCTGCTGGAGCACGGGCGGGAGCTGCGGCCAGTGAAGGAGGGCCTCCTCCCCCAGAGCCCCTTTCCAGGTACAAGCCAGCAGCCGGTCGGGTGGGGCCCCGGCAGCCGCCAGCCTGCGAGCAGTGAGACTCTGAGCTCCCGGGGCTGCTGCTTGTTACTCCATCATGTCAAGGGATGCACGTCAACTGGTCACCATTATTTAGAGACCTGGGCACCTTCTCATGTCAACGTGTAGCTTTAGGGTTGCTCTGGAACCATCCAGCTGGTGGGGGGACACCTTCAGTTGCACATGACCTGTACTTGACTCCACACATTCCGTGACAGGGTCTGGGCATCTGGCCGCCCCTGGGGCCCTCAGGCCTGGGGAATGTGGCTTCGGTCTGTGCCAAGGGAAAGAGCCAGTGGGCTTGGTCTTCATCATCTCAGCTTGCTGTATTCAGCCTGCCGTCAGAGAGTCAGTGGCAGTTTCTGTGTGATGGGGTCACTGGCGGTTGTGATGAGGTAATGCAGCAGGCTGCTAAGGACAGTGCCTGGCCTGTAGGAAGGGCTCCCGAAGTTCACTCTTGGTGTGTCCACCATCATGAGGACAGTGACATCACACGTTTCTTTCTGGCCTCAGGAAAGGGGGCCTTTCTTCCCTGGAATTACCATCTGCACAGTTGTGTGACCCCCACTCTTTCCTGCCTTCGCCATCCATCCATCCTCCTGTTTGTCCATCAGACATGCAGAAGCAGCCGCTTGCACTGTATCTTCCTGCCCCTCTTGCTCACACGTGTGCTGCTGCGTGAGCCATCCAGGGAGTCGCAGACTCTCCTCTCTGTGCCCTTCAGGCTTCTCGGCCAGCCTGCGAGCACCTTTGGCCAGCCCCCCCCCCCACCCCAACCCTCTGTCCCGAATGCCACCCCCGTCTCCTTCATCCCACGTCTCACTTCGCTGTCTGAGGCACCGAGTTCCTCATGCCTTAGGAGACACGACCATGTGCGCTCCTCCCCCCGCTGCAGCTCAGAGAGTGTCCTGCCACCCCAGCCAGTTAGAAGACAGGAAACAGCACAGGCGACACCTCAGGATCCCCATCTCCATCCCACTCCACGTCCGCACATCCCTGGTCCTACCCATCGGACGCTGTCTCCTGAGTGTGCCTCCCCCGCCAGCCTCAGGAGCTCCGCCAGCACCCTGGCCCAGGCTCTCCTGGTCTTTGGCCTGCAGGATGCCAGAGCCTCCCACCCTGTCTCCCCACATCTGCTCTGTGCCTCCCCGCAGCTCGTTATTCCGCACCAGCTGCCGCAGCCACTCAGACCTGGTCCGTGTCATCACCGCTTCCTCAGTCACTGCTATCTTAGCATAGAATCAACATTGCCTTAAAATGGAAGGCTGTGTGCTTCTGCCACTTGCTCCTGAGCCTGTCTCACGCCTGTGGCTTCCCTCCTTCTCCTCTGTGGAAGGCGTCTCGCCCCTGATCATGGCAAGTTCCTCTGCCGGAGCCCGCATGGTACCTTTGTCTTCCCTGAGAACCTGCTTCTTCACTTTCCTCTGACTTGTCTGTGTCTTCATCTTCTCTCTCCGCATAGACAGGCTCAAGTCACTTATGCTTGGGGAAGAGTAAAACGAGTCCAGGCCTTTGGACCTATAGCAGCCCACAGCTAGCGTTGACTCCACTCATAAAGCCAGGTTTCTTGAAAGAGTTGCTCACTTAAAAAAAATACATGTACACTTGACTTCCAGTGTTTTTGTTTAAAATGTTCTTGATTTTTTTACACTGGGAGTATATCATAATGTGCACAAACCTTCAGGGGTCTGCTTAAATTTTTACATGTGTTAACTGAAGTGCCGTCCAGCACAGTCAGCATTGAAGATATTCCCAGGGCCTCGGCAGGCTCCTAGCGCCCCTCCGTGTCCGCTGCCCCTCCCACAGTGCTGACCACTGTGTACACTCTATCACTGTGAATCAGTTTGGTGGTGGTTTTTGTTTTGGGGGAGGGGGTGGTGGTGCTTTAAACATCAGAAATTTATTATTTTCTCACAATTCTGGAGGTCAGAAGTAAGGTGTCAGCAGGTTGCTTTGTGCTGAGGCCCCTCCCCTTTGGCTTGTAGAACAAGTTGGCTTGTCCTTGGGGCCATCGCTGTCACGTGCTCGCCCAGTGCAACAACGTAGGGCTCTCTGGGAAGTCAGAACCAACAGCACATATAATTTAAGGAAGTGGCTCACACAATTGTGAGGCCTTAACTGTCTGAAGGCCGCAAGGCAGCCCTTAAGCTGGAGGAGTTGCGGTCGAGTCTGAGTCTGGAGCTAGAATCCCTTCCCTCCAGGGGTCTTGGTCTTTTCCTTTAAGGCCCTCAGTTGCTTGGGTGAGGCCCACTCGCCTTATGAAGGACAGTCTGCTTTTCCCAGTCTGCCAGTTTACCAAAAAGTAAGTCATGGCAACGTCTACAGTGATTTTTGACCAAACAGCTGAGCACAGCAGCCTAGCCAAGCTGACACATAAAACTAACCCTCACAAATAAGGATAGGGACCCACAATTTACTAAACACGGTCAAAAACCCTGCTGAACGCTTTATGGGCATTTTTTCTCTAACCCTCAGAGCAGCCTGAGAGACTGAGTCTCCTCCTTTCTCAGATGTGGAAATCGTGACTTAAAAGAGTAAAGAACCCCATCCAGGCTCAGGTCACTGGACAGGGGCAGGGAAAGGCAGTGGCTTCTTCCCCAGTCCTCAGGCTTCCCCACACCCAGACCTCCCCCAGAGCCAAAGGTCGCCTTTTTTTCCACTCAGACCCTTGTGTCCCAGTCCTTTCTCCCAACTTGACTCTCTCCTAGTGCAGCCGCACCCTCGGTGTCGGCTTCCTCTCCTTGGGTTCCCCAGCCCCTGCCAGAGGTGTGCCCACCCCTCTCCTCCTTTCCAGCACTGACTTCTCCCTAAGGCCTCACCCTCTGGAACGTTGCCTCTTTTTCTTCCCAGCCTTGTTAGCTGCTCCTTCTCTATGGCCTCATAGCGTTCCTGGGGCAAATGCCCCTAGACAGTGAAATGAGAACTCCCCTCTCTCCCCTACTCCAGACCGAGAGGGTCTACACTCCAGCTTCTCTGTCCCCTAGTCCAGCCTGCCCTCTGATTTTCCCTTTAATGGTTTCAAGCATAAAACGACCATAAAAGTAATTAGAAACCTGGGTTATAAAGATGTGACCCAGCAAATGTCCGAGACGGTGTTTTCATCCTCTTTCCCACTGCAGTGTTGATTCTGTTTCTTCCCTATGCATCACTAAAAGCCTCCCTTTGTATATCGGATTCTTTTCAGGTGACAGAGCACAACTGGGGACCAGAGAACCAGGCACTTCTCTGCAGGTTTTGTCTGAGGGAGCCTTGCTCCCTGCGAGCCTGGCGCCAGGATCTTCAAGGGGCTCCTGTTTGGGGCAGGCTGGGGATCAGGAAGGGCTTGTGGAAGCGCAGAAGGGTAAGCTGAGGCCTGGGACAGACCTCCACAAGGAGACCCATCCTGGGGAAACGAGCCTCGAGGATGACAGTTTGGGGGCAGATGACTGTCTGCACTCCAGGGTGTTACAGGAGAGAGTCTCACAGGGAGGTGTCCTCCATGAACGTGACCCGGGAGGACGGGGAAAAGGTGCTGAGATTTGTGGCGGGACTAACATCTACAAGTGCAGGCAGTGTGGGAGAGGCTTTACCAGGAAGTGGTACCTTGCCCGGCACCAGCGGGTGCACACTGGAATGAAGCCCTATGCGTGTGATGTGTGTGGGAAAGCCTTCAGCCAGAGCTCCACGCTCACGCGGCACCGTCTCATCCACTCGGGGGACAAGCCCTACCAGTGCCCTGAGTGCGGGAAGGCCTTCAGGCGCAGGTCATACCTGGCCCAGCACCAGCCAATTCACACCGGGGAGAAGCCCTATGCGTGCGGCCAATGCGGCAAGGCCTTCAGCCACCGCTCCACGTTCATTCGGCATAACAGGACCCACAGCGGAGAAAAGCCTTTTGAGTGTGCGGAATGTGGGAAGTCGTTCAGCGACCGAGCGCACCTGCTACAGCACTCTGTCACCCACACGGGGGAGAAGCCCTGCGAGTGCAGCCAGTGCGGCAAGGCCTTTCGGTGCAGCTCGGAACTGGCGCAACACCAGCGCACGCACACCGGGGAGCGGCCCTACACGTGCAGCCAGTGCGGCAAGGCCTTCCACCGGAGCACCTACCTCATGCAGCATGCTGTCATCCACGCGGCCGCGGCGCCACATCAGTGCACTGCATGTGGGAAGGCCTTCAAGCGCCGATCCCACCTCCTTCAGCACCGGCGGGTCCACCCCTGAGCGAGCCCTGGCACAGCCCTGAGCACAGACGGCCTCAGCTGGTGTCTCCTGCGTGCACCTGGGACCCGCAGTGAGGAGAGACCTGGTCAGCGCAAAGGAAGCTGCAGAGCTTTATCATTGGCTCTTCAAACACAAATCATCCTGTCAGAGAGAAGCCGCTTCCCGGCCCTGGCTTCCCATCATAGGGCTGATGCTGGGATGTACAAGAAGGTGCGTCCCCAGCGGGCCCATTCGTGGACATCACAGAGCCTTTGGGGAAGGCATTCAGAATGCAGCGACTCAGAACACGCCTCAGCCAGAAGGAAGGTCTTACTCGCCATCCATGTATTCGTAACGAGGAGGAACCGCCTAATTGTCACTGCTGAGACCTGGTGACAGATCACCACCTCTTTGTCCCCTGAGGAGTCATTGTGATCGGACCAGCTCAGGCCTTCCTGTACCTGTGAGAAGGTGCGCGAGAGACAGTGACCACCGCTTGCTGGTGAGAATCTCCAGCCACAGGCTCCCGCTTGGCTTACACTCAGAAAGGCACCACACGCAGCCTTATTTTCAACAGAAAAATGGAGGCAGGGGTGGGGATGAGATTATACATGGAAAAAACAAATGCCTTCACAACCTCAGATTTTCCTGCCTCATGGATTATAGTTTTTCATGAATTATTTTCTAGTTGGGGGATGTTTGACAGATAAGCAGCTCTCAGCCCTCTGTTCATTTTTTTATGTGTTCACTGCTGTCCTGTGTTGGGGAAGTTGGACAGTGAGGGGAGCTCTATAAACATTTGTTGGAAGCCTTTGTTCCAAACATCTCCACCCATAAGGAGCATAGTTTGTGAGAAATATGAGGCTTGCCAGGAGATACTTGAACTTACAGGAGATTAGAATACTGAAAATGACATCACGTGACACTTCCGTAGCTAAGGAGAGAAGGCTCACAGTAGGGTGGCCTCATTGGACATGTACTCACTTTAACACTGTTAATTTTTATACCCTGTTCATGTGGTTTTAAATACCCAATGTTTTTTCTTGATTCCATTCTATTTGTTCTATTTTCCTTTGACAGTACGGTGATCACCTCGTATATGCGTGGCCCCAGGTGGGCCCTACTTCTTTCCTCTGACTTGAGTTTCTGAGGTTCTTTAATCCTGTGCGGAGGACTCCCCTCCCTAGTTGTCAAGGCATTGAATTATAGCTAAAACCAGGAAAACTAAACACACAGCTGAAATAAATTCATGATAAACTAAGAGACAAATGTGGAAAAGGATTCTCATTGTCTGATCCTATAAATGGTTGTGTGAAGTTGTGTTACAGATAAAGAATCTGGATATTTACACGCGGGTGTCAAGTTTGTTTGGGCTTTACAGTGGCCACCATGGGCTTACGCCCTCGGTGTTGGCGTTGGATGCGATCATTTGAAATTCATACTGTGGGATTGTCTTTTGAGATTGATTTTCAAGCTGTACAGTATAATCAGTGAGAATTCAGGTTTAAAAATTAATTGCATAGAAAACTGTCATTTCCTCACTTGGAGTCTTCCTCAGAGCCTGTTAAGACTACATACACATGTCACATTTTCAGGGTGGGCATGCACCCTTTTTTGTGGTATACTCAATGGAGAGTTTCTATTTTTTGTTTGTTTTCAGGATGGTGTGGATCCTTTTCTGTTCTTTGGGAAAGAGAATTGATTTTTGAAGACCTGCCTCCATCCTGTCTGGAGGGTGGTGTGTATGTCCTGTAGTTGTGGCTGGGCCACTGGGTCCAAAAGAGTTGGAGAAATCCCTCTGGAAACATCTTGAGTCTCATCAAAGTGTTCTTCCCATGCCTGCGACCTGGGCCCCAGTTGTCCCAAAGCGAAGAGAAAGGATTTCGCCTGGATGAAGGGAACACTAGAGTTTGTTCCCTCAACTTCCAGTTCTTTCCATACAGTCTTCACTTACATAATCACTGCAAGGACCCACTATGTACTTGCTGCTGTGATTGCATGAGTCTCAGGAGGCCTCCATCCTTGTCCTACATGACCACTCACCGGGTTAGGGGACACCTGGGTCACAGACATGAGTCCTGTCCTTGTGCAGAGAGGGAGCCTACCATCTAGGTGAACAGAATACACTGAATCTGAAAATGGAAGGAAGCTGAGCATGTCACTTAGCTGAATTCTTAATCAACTTTTCCACTGATTATGACGCTTTTCCATTCTTTTCATTTATCTATTTATTTTGGTATTATTAATGTACAATTACATAAGCAACATCATGGTTACTAGACTCCCCCTATTATCAAGTCCCCCCTACATAGCCCATTACAGTCACTGTCCATCAGCATAGAAGGATGTTATAGAATCACTACTTGTCTTCTCTGTGTTATACTGCCTTCCCCATATATTCCCCCCACCCCGCCCCTCTACATTATGTGTGCTAATCCCCCTTATCCCTCCCCACCCATCCTCCCCAGTCCCTTTCCCTTTGGTAACTGTTAGTCCATTCATGGGTTCTGTGAGTCTGCTGCTGTTTCGATCCTTCAGTTTTTTCTTTGTTCTTATACTCCACAGATGAGTGAAATCATTTGATACTTGTCTTTCTCCGGCTGGCTTATTTCACTGAGCATAATACCCTCTAGCTCCATCCGTGTTGTTGCAAATGGTAGGATTTGTTTTCTTCTTATGGCTGAATAATATTCCATTGTGTATATATACCACATCTTCTTTATCCATTCATCTACTGATGGACACTTAGGTTGCTTCCATTTCTTGACTGTTGTAAATAGTGCTGCGATAAACATAGGGGTGCATCTGTCTTTTTCAAACTGGGCTGCTGCATTTTTAGGGTAAATTCCTAGGAGTGGAATTTCTGGGTCAAATGGTATTTCTATTTGAGTTTTTTGAGGAACGTCCATACTGCTTTCCACAATGGTTGAACTAATTTGCATTCCCACCAGCAGTGTAGGAGGGTTCCCCTTTCTCCACATCCTCGCCAACATTTGTTGTTGTTTGTCTTTTGGATGTTGGCCATCCTAACTGGTGTGAGGTGATATCTCATAGTGGTTTTAATCTGCATTTCTCTGATAATTAACGATGTGGAGCATCTTTTCATATGCCTGTTGGCCATCTGAATTTCTTTGGAGAAGTGTCTGTTCAGATCCTCTGCCCATTTTTTTAATTGGATTATTTGCTTTTTTGTTTATTGAGGTGCATCAGCTCTTTATATATTTTGGATGTCTCCAGCCCTCTCTTTTGACTCTGCACCTTTGTACACGGTCTCCTTCCACTGCAGCAACCTCTCACTGTCTGTATCTGATAAACTTGTTCTGCTTCATTAGGACTAGATCTCAAGACACCCCTTCTGGGAAGCCTTTCCTGGCATCTTCTCTCTTTCATCTGGGCTAGTTAGGTTGCCCCCTTCCCTACGTTCTTGTAGCACCACATGACCCCCTGTCTTGGACCAAACAGCACACGTAGTACCATCACTTCTCATCCCTCTGGCCAGTGAGGAAGTAACTCCACTCTGGCCCCTCCGGTCCCTGCCCCAGATTCTCCTCAGGGCTGTCCCTTTAAAGATGTCAAAAATCCAAGGACCAGAAAAAAAATATGAGCCTCGTTGTTGGGAGTTGTGAAACCCAGCAGGTACAGTGGCACCATTTCCATCTTCGTTTCCCCACTGGTTCGTTGACTGTCATTCCTTCTATGTTGGATCGCTCATGGGATACTTTTGTATCCATTGGATTCCCTTCAGGTGACAGCAAAAACCAGGACCACAGAGCCTGCTGCTCTCTAGCCTGCCTTGGCCGGAGGGTGTGCACTGATTTGGGAAGACTCCAGTGTTTCCACATTGGGGCGAGCCAGGGAACAAGGACCATCAGAGAAACAGGGAGGGTACTTGAGGACCAAGACGGTCCCCCATAAGGAAACCCTCCCTGGAGAGATGGGCCCTGAATGGGTGATTTAGGAACAGGTGACAGGCTGTGCTCAAAGGATTTACAGGAACGAATCTCTGCAGGAAGCACCATCTGTGAGTGTGAATCATGCTGGTCAAGGAAAGACTCCCTGATTCATGGAGGGAAGAACTACAAATGCAAGGAATGTGGAAA
This sequence comes from Phataginus tricuspis, assembly GCA_029783875.1. NCBI lineage: Eukaryota > Metazoa > Chordata > Mammalia > Pholidota > Manidae > Phataginus > Phataginus tricuspis. Next base: position 19,158,282 of record JAQQAC010019400.1, on the reverse strand, counting down.
ATTGTTTATCACGACTCACTGCCTTCTTCAGCATCAGCAGATTCATGAAAGAGTAAAACCCTCTAAGTGCAGAATGTGTGGGAAGGCCTTTGGCAACAAGGTAGACCTCACCAGACGCTACAGCACCGCACAGCATCACGCCGGGAGGAAGCCCTATGAGTGCAGTGAGTGTGGGAAATCCTTCGGCCACAGGTCACACCTCACGGCACCAGCAGATTCACACTGGAGAGAAGCCCTATGTGTGCAATGCATATGGAAAGTGCTTGGCCCACCAGTCTGACTTTATTCGGCATAATAGAACTCACACTAGAGAAAAGCCCTTTGAGTGCAAAGAATGTGGGAAAGCCTTTTGTGACAGCTCTTCCGTAACTCGACATATGACGTGTCACTCCAGGGAGAAGCCCTATGAGTGCAGTGAGTGTGGGAAGACCTACAGATACAGCTCAACCCTCACTACCCATCAAAAGATTCATGGTGGAGTAAAATCCTGCAAGTGTAAGAGATGTGGAAAGGCCTTTTCCCAGAAGGCAGACCTCAGTCAGCATCAGAGAACTCATGTTGGGGACAGGCCTTTCTAAAATAACTGTTGTGGCAAATCATTTGGCCAGAGGAACCATGTTACTGGCATGTGTGAGTTCATACACAAGAGAAGCTCTGTCCTCCCTCATGCACGCAGTCTGTGCATGGCTGTGGCATTACCTCTTCCTCCAGTTGGCCTTTTGCATTGCAGAGACTCGAGGATAGTCTCTCCTGAAGCATGACTTGGTTCTCAGCAGAGGGACCTTCTTTCCCTGAGAGCTCTTGCTGTTATGTGGCCTGCACAGACACCTGGCCTCAGTTTGTCCCAAAGCAGGAGTGATGTGCATTCCACGGGATAAAGGACCCCCCTTCCTCATGATCCACGTCTCCCCACCTCATTCTTTGTGTTGAGAGGGGTCTGCTATACTCTTGCTGGTATGATGGGCAGGAGTTGTGAAAATCCCATCCTTCATCTGTCACCTCCCACACACACACACACGATGTCTGTGTCATGGAGCTACATGGGTGACTGAGACATGGGCCTTGCTGGCTAGAATGGGAAACTCACTCAATAACACAGAGTGTGGTGTGGCAACTCTGCTGCCATGACAGTATGCCTGTGGTCCCGTGAGGCATAATGAAGAGCAGGGTCAGAACAGGCGTGAAGGACAGATGGGCCTCAGGACGAGTGGTCAGGTGGCCAAGCACTTGGACTCTGGGGACAGTTGGAATTCCAGCACTTCTGAACTGTGCCCATCACCAGCTGGGTAACCCTGGTCATGGCACTCCTCTCCAGGCCTCTCATGTTTAAAAGTAGGAAAACATATTTTGAACTGTAAAGCCCGGAAAGAGGAGCAGACAGCATACAAAGGGTGGTAGCATGCAGGCCCATGAGGAGGAGGAGCCCTCCTGGCAAAGGAGCCTCATGCACGGAGACTAGAGGCAGGCGAGAGCTGGGCCAGTGTGTCTGGCATGTCATACGGAGGAGGGAGTAGGCCAGGTGCACAGGGCTCTGTAGGCCCTCAATGAGAAACGGATTTTATTCTAACTGCTCTGAGAGGCTGGGAAAGGGATTTGGTAGGACAGTCACATGATCTGTGCCTCTCTTTGATATTTGCATGGAGAATGGCCTGAGGGGTGTCAAGAACTCTTGTGGGAGGCAGGGATGAGGCCACTGGTTGTCTGGGAATGCAAAGGCAGTGGACCGGCCCAGGCTGATGGCATTGGAGTTAGTGGGGGACGATGGCCTAGGACATGTTGGGAGGCAGAGCTGGCAGGTTGTGGGCATAATGGGATGACAGAGTGAGCCCCACAGAATGACTTCCCCCCACCCTGTCCTCAAGAGAGAACCTTTTGCATCCATGGACTGTAACATAGTCTGTCCTTATGTTCTGTTCTCTTGATCACCACCTAACAAGTGTGTTGCCTTAGTGAAGCTGAAGGCTCCCTTTCTTGGACACAGGGAAGGCAGAATGACTCCTTGTCCCCGTGATGGTTGCATTGGCAGGTGGACTTCCCGTGGCCTTAGTTGTCTGACCCGGAAGGGGCCCTAGCCCTGCACAGGTTGGATGACTTGGGACAGGAGGCTGTGCGGTGCAGTGGTGAGACCTGCATTACTGTGGGCACCATTCTCCACTGTCCTACTTCAGTGCTGACCGACCCACCGCAGCAGGTGGTGTGCAGGTTAAAGGGTGGTGGTGTAAAATGCTTGTCATGGTTTTGGGTAGACGGATATGGCTTAAATGTGAGTTATTAAAATTACTGTTACTGACATGTTACCCCTTTGTGCCATCCTATTCCTTCCTCACCAGATGTGCTGATGGTGTTTGCTGGTAAAAATATGCTGCAGGTCTCAGTGACATCTCAGTTGATTTTAGGCCATAAGAAGCTTGATCATGGGTTCCCATGACCTTCTGCATAAGGTCTTGGTTCACCACCAGCTAAAGCCAACATTTCCTACACCCCCCGGTTTCTTTTCTACTGGTGTAGGTGGGGTGGCTGAGAATGCCATGGAATGTTAGTTGTGCTTTGAATGGACGCTCAAAGTTTGGACTTGAAATTTATTGATGAAAATTAAATCCCTTGTAAGGGGAGTTTTGAGCCTTAAACAGTACCGACTGCTAATTTATTCCATACCTATTTAATGTAATGGATGATATATTTGGGTTTAAATATGTCTTCTTATTTTGTGAATTTCTTTACCTTATTTCTTTTTCTGGTCCCTAAAAAAAACAAAGAACTTTCTATAATCCATATTTTAACAATCCAGATTTTCGTTATTCTAGTTTGGAAAGTATATACTCTGATTCTGTTTATTATATGTTTAAGCTAAGTTTTATCAACACTTAAACCAGTGTATCACAGTTACACTTTTTCCTTCTTCCCAGGCAATATAAGGGTCTTAGAAGATTAACCAGTATGTCCTATCTCAGTATATGTGTTGAGACTGCACATGTTAATTCCATTATTTGAATTCCATGAGGAAATATTTGTGTTTAATGCAAATAATGAGCAGTTGTATCAATCCATATATGCATTCCCCTCTTGGGCCCTTATTACTTCTATCATTGCAAATACATCACCTAGAATCACTTTCCAAAGTCCTTAACTATAAGGATTTCACTTTCTGGGTGTTAAACATTCCATTAAATTTATCATTTCGGGCTTGAAATAGTCTTATTTCATACTCTTATCTTGAAAGACAGTTTTCCTGCTCATAGAAATTTAGGTAGGCAGGGGCTTTTCTTCAGATCTTTGGCTAACAGCCCCTTCCCTGTGTCACAGAATCGTGATTATATTGGGAGTGGGCGGCAACAAGTGACTAACTCTGCAGGCTTTCTGGCCCGAGGTAGGGACAGAAAGGCCAACGTGAAGACGAAGGCATGGATTTTGGGTTATCACCGCAAGAGTATAGTGCTGAGTGTATAGTAGAAATAATAAAATGGACACCTGATAAGGGATGGTACTAGAAACTGGATAGATGTTCTCCAATCCTGTTTGCGCTTTATGGACACCCAGCTTACCTTCCGTGGGGCATGGAAATGGCTTTGGGGCAATGGGAATATAGGCAGAAGAGATTGTGACGTTTTGTCTTATCTTTACCCATTTGTGCGCCTCTGCGGGGATATCTCCTTTAGCCTGAGTGATTTCAGTTGCCACACTTCCCCGGGATTTGGTGCTGTTTTGGGAGCTGCAGGTTCAGGACTGATGGTGGGGTGGGGTCCTTGTTAATGCAGTTTTAACAAATCCCCAGGTGCTGCTGATGGTACTGGTTTGGGAACCGATGAATCAGAGCCCCGTTTAATGTTCGTGTACAAAGATGCCACAAGCAACTTGTATCTTCTTGCCTATTTTTAAATCTTTTCATTATGTTTTTAATACAGTGTTAACCACAGTCACCATGCTGTGCACTTATTACATCCCCAGGACTGATCATATACTATGTTTTTAAATTATATTTTTTCCCTGAGGATCCCAGAGGTTGAGGAGGCTTGCCTAGTAAGGCCGCACAGGCAGAGGGCCCCTGTGAGCGGTCTTCCGGCTGGGGCTCGGCCGAGGGCGCCCCGGAAACCTGGCGTGGGGCTCCCGCCGCGTGCACGGCGTTACTGCGCGGCGGACGTCGTGGAGCGTCAGAAGGGCGCGTGCCAAGGGTCCACGCGGGCGGAGACCGCCATTCCCAGAAGGCCGTGCCGTGCGAGGGAGGCCGGCGCGCCTCGGGGCGACCGCGGAGGGAGGCGCGCAGGGGCGGGGCGGCCTTCCGGTGACGTCACAGGCGGGGGAAGGGCGCGCGTCCGCCCTCCTGCGGGAGCCGCCGCCAGGCCAACGGCGCGCTCTGTGGGACCCGCTCTCGCTCTCCTCTCATGTTTAAATGAGAGGAGGCGGCCTCCTGAGCCTTGTGTGCCTTTTACACGAGGGAAACTGCGGCTCGGAGTGTGGGTCAGCCGAGGTCACACACCAAGGCAGGGCAAGAGGGAGCCAGCCCTGTCCCCGCCCTGGCGCTGGTGAGTGGGCGGGCCTCAGGCGGCCAGGCCCTGGGACCCTTACCCAGTGATGTCAGGGCTGCTGTGTAAGGCTTCCACCGGCCCTCTCCCTGCCCGTGAGTTTGGGATCACCAGATGTGAATCACTCTTGGCCCAAGTCCTTCATTAAGACCAGGGATTATATGGAATGCTTTCCAAGCTCTGGATGAAGTAGGGTTTCCAGCGTACGAACTGCCATATCATATGCTTGGATGTGGTACTGAACTGGGAATATTCAGGAAACCTCAGGTCTATGCTTGTATGTTGCAACCACAGAGCAGGGGGGCAGGAGTCAGCCCTGAATGGCACGTTAAGGAGCTCGGCGTCTGTTCTGAGGGTGGTGGGAGCCATAGAAGGTTTAGAGCTGAGGAAGGAGGTCCTGACTCAGGTCTCTACAGGCCCCAGCGGCACACAGAACAGACTCGGGGGGACGGGTGATTGTGCTTTTGTGTTCAACCAGCCATATTTTCTTCGACAAAATCCAGTTACTCATTTTAATATTTTTACTTTATTTCTGGACTTGATTTGCTCTTTATTTTAAGGATTTTTTTCCACTTGTCTTAAAACTAGAGTTAGGTCATTGTTTTCCTTATACTCATTAACCTTTGTTATCAGCTTTATTGGCTTTTTTTTTTGAAACTTCTCAATAGCTTCATTTCTTGAATGTCTTATAGTATTGCACATTAATGAATATGATAGTGTAGCAAATAAGAGTCACAGTTCCTGATGTGGACAAAGTTTTATTTGGATAACAAACATCTTCTTCAAAGCAATTAGGAGATATTACATAATTATGAATTATGTATTATAAATCAACACAAGCAAGTACACTATGACACTATGAACAGTCTAAAAGACATGAGCACGTTTTGTCTGATTTACTTGTAATTTTTCATGTTTTGTTGCTATTTTAAATGGCATATTTTATTTAACTGCATTTTTAAATTATTTGTTCCTGGTGTAGAGAATGAAATTTACTGTATATTGAATATATGTGTTAATTATATATAATACGTGTATCCAGTGAGCTGGCAGATTTCCCTTATTGGCTATAATAATGTGATGTAGACAATCATTATGGATGAATAATTACATGTTTATTCTTTTTTTATAATTTATTTTCATTACATAATAATGTATCATTAATCTACAATTACATATGCAATATTATTGTTATTAAGCTACCCCCTTCATCAGGTCCCCCCACCAACCCCATTACAGTCACTGTCCATCAGCGTAGTGAGATGCTATAGAATCATTACTTGTCTTCTCTGACTTGTACAGCCCTCCCCGCGCCCCCAGAACATTATGTCTGCTAATCGTAATGCCCCTTTTCCCCCTTGTCCCTCCCTTCCCACTCTTCCTCCTCAGTTCCTTTCCCTTTAGTAACTATTAATTCGTTCTTGGGTTCTGTAAGTTTGCTGCTGTTTTGTTCCTTCAGTTTTTTTCTTTGTTCTTATACTCCACGTATTAGTGGAATCATTTGATACTTGTCTTTTTCGGCTTAGCTTATTTCACTGAGCATAATACCCTCCAGCTCCATCCATGTTGTTGCAAATGGTACGATTTGTTTTCTTCTTGTGGCTGAATAATACTCCATTGTCTATATGTACCACATCTTCTTAATCCAGTCATCTACTGATGGACACTTAGGTTGCTTCCATTTCTTGGCTATTGTAAATAGTGCTGCAATAAACATAGGGGTGCATCTGTCTTTTTGAAACTGGGCTGCTGCATTCTTAGGGTAAATTCCTAGGAGTGGGATTCCTGAGTCAAATGGTATTTCTATTTTGAGTTTTTTGAGAAACCTCCATACTGCTTTCCACAATGGTTGAACTAATTTGCATTCCCACCAGCAGTGTAGGAGGGTTCCCTTTTCTCCACATCCTCACCAACATTTGTTGTTGTTTGTTTTGGATGTTGGCCATCCTCACTGGTGTGAGGTGATATCTCATTGTGGTTTTAATCTGCATTTCTCAGATGATTAGCGATGAGAAGCATCTTTTCATGTGCCTGTTGGCCATTTGAATTTCTTCTTTGGAGAAGTGTCTATTCATGTCCTCTGCCCATTTCTTAATAGGATTATTTGCTTTTTGTTTGTTAAGGTGCATGAGTTCTTTATATATTTTGGATGTCAACCTCTTATCAGATACATCGTTTATGAATATATTTTCCCATATTGTAGGATGTCTTTTTGTTCTACTGATGGTGTCCTTTGCTGTACAGAAGCTTTTCAACTTGATATAGTCCCACTTGTTCATTTTTGCTTTTGTTTCTCTTGCCCGGGGGGATATGTTCATGAAGAAGTCGCTCATGTTTACATCCAAGAGATTTTTGCCTATGTCTTTTAAGAGTTTTATGGTTTCATGACTTACATTCAGGTCTTTGATCCACCTTGAGTTTACCTTTGTGTATGGGGTTAGACAGTAGTCCAGTTTCATTCTCTTACATGTAGCTGTCCAGTTTTTCCAACACCAGCTGCTGAAGAGGCTGTCTTCTTCCCATTGTATATCCAAGGCTCCTTTATCAAATATTAATTGACTGTAGATGTTTGGGTTAATGTTTGGATTTTCTATTCTGTTCCACTGGTCTGTGGGTGTGTTTTTGTGCCAGTACCAAATTGTCTTGATTACTGTGGCTTTGTAGTAGAGCTTTAAGTCAGGGAGCGTAATTCCCCGTTTGATTCCTCCTTCTCAGGATTGCTTTGGCTATTCGGGATCTTTTCTGGTTCCATATGAATTTTAGAATTATTTGTTCCAGTTCATTGAAGAAAGCTGTTGGTAGTTTGATAGGGATTGCGTTGAATCTGTAGATTGCTTTAGGTAATACAGCCATTTTGACAATATTTATTCTTCCTAGCCAAGAGCATGGGATGCATTTCCATTTGTTAGTGTCTTTAATTTCTCCTAGGAGTGTCTTGTAATTTTCAGAGTACAGGTCTTTCACTTCTTTTGTTAGGTTTATTCCTAGGTATTTTATTCTTTTTGATGCAATTGTGAATGGAATTGTTTTTCTGATTTCTCTTTCTGTTAGTTCATCGTTAGTGTATAGGAAAGCAACAGATTTCTGTGTGTTAATTTTGTATCCTGCAACTTTGCTGAATTCAGATATTAGTTCTAGTAGTTTTGGAGTGGAGTCTTTAGGGTTTTTTATGTACAGTATCATGTCATCTGCAAATAGTGACAATTTGACTTCTTCTTTACCAATCTGGATGCCTTTATGTCTTTGTTTTGTCTGATTGCCGTGGCAAGGACCTCCAATACTATGTTGAATAACAGTGGAGAGAGTGGGCACCCCTGTCTTGTTCCCGATCTTAGATGAAAACCTTTCAGCTTCTGGCTATTAAGTATGATGTTAGCTGTGGGTTTGTCATATATACCTTTAGGATGTTGAGGTACTTGCCGTCTATACCCATTTTGTTGAGTTTTAATCATGAATGGATGCTGAATTTTATCAAATGCTTTTTAAGCATCTATGGAAATGATCATGTGGTTTTTGTTCTTCTTTTTATTGATGTGATGGATGCTGTTGATGGATTTTTGAATGTTGTACCATCCTTGCATCCCTGGGATGAATCCCACTTGATCATGGTGTATGATCCTCTTGATGTATTTTTGAATTCGGTCTGCTAATATTTTGTTGAGTATTTTTGCATCTATGTTCATCAGGGATATTGGTCTGTAATTTTCTTTTTTGGTGAGGTCTTTGCCCGGTTTTGGTATTAGAGTGATGCTAGCTTCATAGAAAGAGTTTGGAAGTATTCCCTCCTCTTCTATTTTTTGGAAAACTTTAAGGAGAATGGGTGTTATTTTTTCTCTATATGTCTGGTAGAATTCAGAGGTGAATCCATCAGGTCCGGGGGTTTTGTTCTTGGGTAGTTTTTTGATTACCGATTCAATTTCGTTGCTGGTGATTGGTCTGTTTAGTTTTTCTGTTTCCTGCTTGGTCAGTCTTGGAAGGTTGTATTTTTCTAAGAAGTTGTCCATTTCTTCTAGGTTTTGCAGCTTGTTAGCATATAGATGCTCGTAATATTCTCTTATAATTCTTTGTATTTCTGTGGGGTCCGTCGTTATTTTCTTTTCTCATTTCTGATTCTGTTTATGTGTGTAGATTCTCTTTTTCTCTTAATGAATCTGGCTAGGGGTTTATCTATTTTGTTTATTTTTTCAAAGAACCAGCTCTTGGTTTCATTGATTTTTTTCTATTGTTTTATTCTTCTCAATTTTATTTATTTCTTCTCTGATCTTTATTATGTCCCTCCTTCTGGTGACTTTGGGCCTCCTTTGTTCTTCTGTTTCCAATTTCAATAATTGTGTCTTTAGACTGTTCATTTGGGATTTTTCTTTCTTCTTTAAATAGGCCTGGATTGCAATATACTTTCCTCTTAGAACTGCCTTTGCTGCGTCCCACAGAAGTGGCTTTGTGTTGTTGTTATTAGTTTCCATATATTCTTTGATTTCTGTTTTGATTTGGTCATTAACCCATTGATTCATTAGGAGAATGTTGTTAAGTCTCCATGTATTTGTGAGCCTTTTTGATTTCTTTCTAAAATTTATTTCTAGTTTTATACCTTTGTGATCTGAGAAGTTGGTTGGTAGAATTTCAATATTTTTGAATTTACTGAGGTTCTTTTTGTGGCCTAGTATGTGGTCTATTCTGGAAAATGTTCCATGTGCACTTGAGAAGAATGTGTATCCTGCTGCTTTTGGGTGCAGAGTTCTGTAGATATCTGTTAGGTCTGTCTGTTCTAGTGTGTTGTTCAGTGCCTCTGTGTCTTTACTTATTTTCTGTCTGGTTGATCTATCCTTTGGAGTGAGTGGTGTGTTGAACTCTCCTAAAATGACTGCATTGCTTTCTATTTCCTCCTTAATTCTGTTAGTATTTGTTTCACATATGCTGGCGCTCCTGTGTTGGGTGCATATATATTTAAAACGGTTATATCCTCTTGTTGGACTGACCCTTAATCATTATGTAATTTCCTTCTTTATCTCTTGCTACTTTCTTCATTTTGAAGTCTATTTTGTCTGATGCAAGTACTGCAACACCTGCTTTTTTCTCCTTGTTCTTTGCATGAAATATCTTTTTCCATCCCTTCATCTTTAGTCTGTGTATATCTTTGGGTTTGAAGTGAGTCTCCTGTAAGGAACATATAGATGGGTCTTGCTTTTTCATCCATTCAGTAACTCTGTGTCTTTTGACTGGTGCATTCAGTCCATTTACATTTAGGGTGATTATCGATAGATATGTACTTATTGCCATTGCTCACTTTAGATTTGTGGTTACCAAAGGTTCAAGGGTAGCTTCTCTAGTATCTAACAGTCTAACTTAACTTTCTTGTTAAGTTATTGTAAACAAAGTCTGATGATTCTTTATTTCTTTCCCTTCTTATTCTTCCTCCTCCATTCTTTATATACAAGGTGTTTTATTCTTTGCCTTTAATTAGTATTTGGATGGTCTGCTTTCTTTGCTATGATTTTATTTTCTCTGGTGACCTCTTTTTAGCCTTAGGAGTGCTTCCATCTAGAGCAGTCCCTTTAAGATATCCTGTAGAGGTGGTTTATGGGAGGCAAATTCCCTTAGCTTTCGCTTGTCTGGAAATTGTTTAATTCCCCCTTCAAATTTAAATGATAATCGTGCTGGATACAATATTCTTGGTTCGAGGCCCTTCTGTTTCATTACGTTAAATATATCATGCCATTCTCTTCTGGCCTGTAAGGTTTCTTTTGAAAAGTCTGATGACAGTGTGATGGGTTTTCCTTTGTAGGTGATCTTTTTTCTCTCTCTAGCTGCCTTTAATACTCTGTCCTTATCTTTGATCTTTGCCATTTTAATTATTATGTGTCTTGGTGTTGTCCTCCTTGGGTCCCTTGTGTTGGGCTTCTGTGGACTGTGAGACTATTTCCTTCCCCAGCATGGGGAAGTTTTCAGCAATTATTTCTTCAAAGACACTTTCTATCCCTTTTTCTCTCTCTTCTTCCTCTGGTACTCCTATAATGTGAATATTGTTCCATTTGGATTGGTCACACAGTTCTCTTAAAATTCTTTCATTTCTAGAGATCCTTTTATCTCTCTCTGCCTCAGCTTCTCTGTATTCCTGTTCTCTGATTTCTATTCCATTAACAGTCTCTTGCATCTCATCCAGTCTGCTGCTAAGCCTGTCGATCGCTTGTCTCATCTCTGCATTGTCTTTCCTCACTTCCCTCACTTCCTCCCTTACCTCTTGCATATTTCTCTGTAGATCCATCAGTATGGTTATGACTTTTATTCTGAATTCTTTTTCAGGACGATTGTGCATGTCCATCCCATCAGGCTCCCTCTCTGGGGTTGTGTGGGTAAGCTTTGTTTGTACCATATTCTGTCTTTTCATGGCGATAGAAGTCAGAAAAAGAGAAAAAGAAGAAAGGCAAAATAGAAAAAAAAACACAAAAAAACGCCCGCTGGGTGTAGTTTCTGTGAGGATCCCGTAGGTGGTGCTACTGCTCCACTATTCTGCAGCCACAGCCCCCTCAGCCAGGCCATGCTGCTCCGCCGGGCCCTTTGTGACTCTGGCCATGGAGGGAACGAATGCGAGGCTGCTGATTTCTGTGGGAAGTCTCCGTGCAACTGCTTTTCCCAGCCGCAGTCCAAGGGGACCGAAATTCCCCAGGACTCCCAGCCTGCTTGGGTGAGTGTGCTGGGATGATCCTGCTCCTCTGTTGGGCCCCTGTCTCTGAAAGACCCCTAAAAAAGCGCGCGGTTTTCTTTTGTCCTGGGGAACCGGCTGAGTGGAGCTGCCATCTCGGATCCTGCACCTCTGTCTCTCCAGCCTCCGATACACTGCGTGATGTGTGTCAGCGCTCCCGGCACATATCACCAGGACTGGTTATTTCGTGGGCCTGTGCTTCCACTCCCTCCCCGCTCTGAATCCTCTCCTCCCGCTGGTGCGCTGGGGTGGGGGAGTGCTCGGGCCCCGCTGGGACACGGCTCCGTATCTTACCCACTTCACGGGGTGCCGAGTCCTCTCAGGTGTAGCTGCAGGCTGGGTGTCGTCCTGTATCTTCTGGTCTCTCTTTTAGGAATAGTAGTATTTGTTGTAGTTTCATAAATATATTTGGTTTTGGGAGATTTCCACTTCCCTGCTCAAACTGCCGTCTTCCCGGAAGTCTACATGTTTATTCTTACCTTTATATCTTTTTTAAAGTATACTTGACATATAACATTACATTAGTGCTAAGTAAAAATTATTTTATATTTTTGCAAAATGATCATAGTAAGTCTGGTTAGCATCCATCACCATACAGTTACATTTTTTTCTTGCAATGGGAACTTATCTACTTTCGTAACGACTTTAAAATATACAATATAGTATTAGTAACTACAGTCACCATGCTGTACCTTACATCCCCATAACTTACTTATTTTATAAACTGGAAGTTTGTACCTTCACCCTCCCACCCCCTCAACCCCGCCTCTAGAAACCACCAATCTGTTCTCTGTATTTATGGGTTCATTTTTCTTTTTCTTTTTATACTTTTTTAAATTCCACATATAAGTGAGGTCATATAGTATTTGTCTTTCTCTGACTTATTTCACTTACTGTAATACCTTCTTCAAGGCGTATCCATGTCACAAACAGCAGGATTTCCTTTTTTAAGGCTGAGCAGTATTACAGTGTGTGTGTATATATCTTTATCTATTCATCTATTAATGGATCCTTAGATTGTTTCCATATCTTGGTTACTGTAAATAATGCTTCATAAACATATCTTCTCAAGTTAGTATTTTCTTTAGTTAAACACCCAGAGGTGGAATTGCTGGATCTGGTAGTTCTGTTTTTAATCTTTTGAGGAACCTCTATACTGTTTTCCATAGTAGCTGCACCAATTTACATTCCCACCAGTAGTCCACAAGGGTTCCCTTTTTCTTCATCCTTATCAAGACTTGTTATTTCTTTTCTTTTTCATAATAGCCATTATGACTGGTGTGAGGTAATATCTCATTGCTTTTATTTCCATTTCCCCCATGGTTAGTGATTTGGAGCATCTTTTCATGTGCTTCATGACCATCTGTATGTCTTTTTTGGAAAAAAAGTCTTAAGTCCTCAGCCCATATTTTAATTGTTTTTTTTAATAATGAATTTTATGAATTCATTTGTTTTATGTTCACCCCTGTGATATAATGAGTTATATATTTCCCAGGTACATTTGGTCTTCATCCACAGTTCCTGAAAACACTTCAGAATCTTAAAGGTGAACTGTGTGTCTTGTCATGTTAATGAGAGACTTTTGGACCCCAACCAAGCGGCTGGAGGCTGAATCAGCCAATGGCCAATGATTTAGTCAATCATTACTATGCAATAAAGCTCTCACAAAAACCCAAGAGGAAAAATTGCTCTCTTGGATCCTGCTTCTCTGTCAGAGAGAGCTTGTGGAACCAGAAAGCTTCCATGTGCCACTGAGCCAGGCCCCAAGCTACAGGAGGATAGGATCTCTTGATTTGGGGTACTTGTCCTATGTATCTCTTCATTTGGCTGTTAACTTGTATCCTTTATGGTATCTTTTGTTAAATTGATAAAGGTGTTTTCCTGAGTTTTGTGAGCTGTTCTAAGAAATTAATCAAATCTAAGGGGCGGTTGTGGGAACTCTCGATCTGTAGCTAGTTGGTCAGAAGCACAGGTAACAGCCTGGGGCTTGCCACTAGCATCTGGTGGAGGGCAGTTTTGTAGGATGGAACCCTTAACCTGGGGACTCTGGTGCCTATCCCTGGGCAGACAAAGTTAGAATTCACACACACACACATTTTGTTGATGGTTTCCTTGCTGTGCAAAAAACTTTAGTTTAATGGAGTTCTGTTTGTTTATTTTTGCTTTGGTTGCTCTGTCTTTGGAGTCAGGTCCAAAAATCACCAAGATTGATGTTAAGTTTACTGCCTATATTTTTTTCTACAATTTTCTGGTGTCAGGTCTTTCATTAAGCCATTTTGAATTAATTTTTGTGTACGGTGTAAGATAATGGTCTAGTTTCATTCTTTTGCAGATGGCTGTGCAGTTTTTGCACCATTTATTGAAGAGACTGTCCTTTCCCCATTGTATATTCTTGCCTCTTTTGTGGTATGTTAATTAACCTTACATGCATGGGTTTATTTTTGGTCTCTCTAGTCTGTTTCATTGATCTGTGTCTTTTTATGACAATACCATACTGTTTTGGTTACTATAGATTCATAATATAGTTTGAAACCAAGGAGCATGATGACTCTAGCTTTGTTCTTTCTCAAGATTGCTTTGACTATTCAGGATCTTTTGTGGTTCCACACAAATATTAGAATTGTTTGTTCTAAATCTGTGGAAAGTGCCATTGGAAGTTTGATATGGATTGCATTGAATCTGTAGATCACTTTGGTACTTTGGACATCTTAATATTAATTCTTCTAATAATCCATGAGTATGGAATTTCTTTCCATTTATTTGTGTCTTCGATTTCTTTCATCAAAGTCTTAATAGTTTTCAGTGTTCATGTCTTTCACCTCCTTGGTTAAATTTATTCCTAGGTATTTTTATTTTTGATGCAATTGTAAATGAGATTGCAATTTCTCTTTCTGCAATTTTATTCTTAGTGTATAAAAACACAACAGATTTGTGTAAAATGATGTACTCTGCAGATTTTTAAAATTCATTTATTCTAAGTTTTTTTTT
>JAQQAC010019400.1:19086892-19143574 GCA_029783875.1 Phataginus tricuspis | reverse complement strand
TTAGTCTTTATTTTATTTATTCCAGCTCTAATCTTTGTTATTTCCCCTCTTCTCCCTTTGGGGTTTGTTTTTTTCTAGTTCCTTCCACACCTCTAGGTGTGAAGTTAAAATTGAGATTTTTCTTGTTTCTTGAGGTATGCCTATATCATAAATTTGCCTCTGAGGACTGCTTTTGATGCATCCAATATATATAGATTTTGGTATATTTCCATTTTCATTTGTCTCAGGTATTTTTTTTATTTCTCCTTTGATTTCTTTATTGACCCATTGGTTGGTCAGTAGCATGTTGTCTAACCTTCACATACTTGTGATTTTTCCAGGTTTCTTCCTGTTATTGATTTCTAGTTTCATAACCATTGTGGTTAGAAAAGATGTTTAATATAACTTTCATCTTAAATTTTTTGATACTTGTTTTGTGCCCTAAAATATTACCTATTTTGGAGAATGTACTGCATGAAGAATGAATATGCTGCTGCTTTGAGATGGAATGTTCTGTATATATCTATTAAGTCCATTTGGTCTAATGTGTTATTTGATGCTGTTTACTATCGGAGTTTTTTCCCCTCTCTCCCTCCGGTCCTGCTCTCGGTCAGGACTACAGCTCTTTGTGTTACAAGCTCTTTCTGCGACCCTCCGAACCAGCGGAGGGGAGGAAGGCAGGGAGAGAGGCTCGCCCCGATAGGCAGAGCAAGGGAGGTAAGCGCCGGCTGTCCGCCCGTTCCCGCAGCCTCCGGAGCTCGGCGGCCCCGCTGCTTGCAGCCGCTCCAGCCTCTGCTGCCGCCGCCGCTGGCCGCTGGCCACTGGCCACTCGCCGCTGGCCGCCCCTTTTCCCCGGAGACAATCAGACGCGACAGGAAGTTCACTCAAGGGGAGAACTCATTTATTGGGGCTCAGGGCATGGGATATATAGGGTGAAGCCTCCCCCCATCGGTCACCTATGCCAATAAGGTGACTTTACTTTTCCGAATCAGGCACAGAGCTGTGCACATGCGCAGCTGAACCCCAGGGGGCTTTCAGCAGCCATCTTTGGCGTGGCTGAGATTTAATTCAGAGGTAGTTCTCAGCGGCCATCTTTGGCGTGGCTGAGATTTAAAGGCAGTTCCCAGCGGCCACCCTCGTGGCGAGGCTGGATGCAAAGGCAGTTCCCCACAGTTTACTTATTGATTTTCTATCTGGACGAACTATCCATCACTACGAGTGGCATATTAAAGTCATTACTATTACTGTATTGCTGTCAGTTTCTCCCTTTAGGTCTGTTAATATTTGGTTTACATATTGAGGTGCTCCTATGTTGGGTACATAAATACTTACAAATGTTTTTATCTTACTGACCCCTTTATCATTATGTAATGCCTGTATTTTTCTTTTATTACAGTATTTGCTTTTTAGAGTCTATTTTTTCTGATACAAGAATAGCTACCTCAGCTTTTTACTTACCTGTTTTTTTTGTTGTTTTGTTGTTACTAATGAGTACCCTTTCTTTTTTTTCATGTTATGTTGTTTAATAAGAAATACAGCATTACAAATACAGCAAACAATTTTGAAAAGATTAGAATTGTGCTATCACTATTCTATTACCTTAGTAGTTAAACTTATAAAAATGTATTGGCTCCAAAAGTATATAATGCTCTTTCTAAAATCAACTATCTAAAAGACTCTTTTATTTAAAAGCAGTTATTCAACTGCTTTCACAATATTCATTAGTTTTGCAGCATTTACTATGGCAATTATAAATTTATGTACAACTTTAACTGACAGAATTTCAACATAGGAAGCACATGAGGTTTTTCTCCACATTGTATTTAGAACGCTTAATATAATGCAAATATAATGCATAATTGTATTTGAAAAAGTATCTCCAGATAACAAATCCATGCCATTGTCACTCCTATTATTGACACTGTCGCACTGATTGTGATGTGAACCTGTGCGCACATATGCTCATTGAGCAGCATAACCTCACGGATGCTAGAAATGATGCTGAAGCAAGTGCTGGGCCCTTTGGCCTTCCAAACGCTGAAATCAAAGCTGAAGCTAAGTAGCTGATTTGAGCTAAGAACCAAGGCTGAAGTCAAATGCCATTATATCCCTAATGTATGCATTATTTATTTCTAAAACAGCAGAAAGATAAAAATCAGAGCTCTGTGAGCATGGAGGTCTACCCAAAGCACCAGGAAATTGGGGGAACTGTGATTTCCATTTACTGAAGAAGAGTGACAGTTAAAACTAGAGAGCAGTCAGAGGCAAGGTTAATTGAAACTCAGCCAGATCTACTGATGTTATTACTATATCAGTAATTGTGGATGCCCAGAATGTATGATTATTTAGCAAGGTCTCTGTTAACTTACTGAGTTCTCCCCACATGACAA
Organism: Phataginus tricuspis; assembly: GCA_029783875.1. NCBI lineage: Eukaryota > Metazoa > Chordata > Mammalia > Pholidota > Manidae > Phataginus > Phataginus tricuspis. The sequence continues at coordinate 19,141,205 of JAQQAC010019400.1, read as the reverse complement.
ACCCTGTCTCAGCACTTTCCAGGTATTAACTCCAGTTCTCACTTTATTATTTCTATTTCACAAACACGGAGAAAGAGGTGAGGCAATTGCCCGGAATCCACAGACATGGACTGGTAAGTCCAGGACCCAGAGCCCGGGCCCTGCAGACTCCATGGTAGAGCCTGGGTGTGACCCAGTCCCAAGGGGACGCTGGGAGTACCTTGTGGTTGGCCTCAGGATTTCCTTTCCTCTCAAGTTTCAGGCCTGGGGACTTCCACCAGTGGTTTCTACCCAAGGAGCTTGGAAGTGCAGGGAGAAACTGAGAATCCTCAACTTGCAGCACGGTGGATAAGAACAGAGGATTTATTTTCCTTTATACTCAGCTTGCAGTAGTGTTGTAACGGGATACTATTCAGTTCAAAAACCAGCCTATGTCAAGAAACTGCAGCGGTGGCTGATCCTGGGGACAGAGGTTATATTCTGTCACTTTACATAGGCAGCCTTCAATTCCCAAAACTGCTGAAGTGGTTATTAGGTGTCTGCAAGACGTGTAGTTGCAGCAGGGCACAACTTTCATGGGTTGAGTCAGTTGGGACTGATTTCTGTCGATAGTTTGTGAATTTCTAACTCCTTGTCATTTTGAAAGTGTCAGCTGAATTCACATAAGGACATTCTGTGTCTGAGAAGTAAACATGCCGTGTGTGAAAGCCGGCGGAACAAGGATGATTTTGTCATTCAAACAGCGGGCAGCTGGGCCCTGGGCTTTCTTACTATCAGCCACTTTGTGGTGGGCCCCGGCGCGCGGGGAGCCAGCGCTTCCTTCCCCGGAGGCTGGGACCACCAAAGTACGTACGTGCAGCCCTGGGGAGGGGGTGCAGGGCGGCGAACAGCGCGCCTGCGGAGAAGGGCTATGTCCAACGAGGCGGTGGGCAAGACCGGTGACCCCATAAAGTGAGCCATGCCGCCGGAGGCCCCCGCCTGGCCCTGGGCACACGCCGCAGGGTCTGGGGCTGCCGGCAGCTTGCACGCCCCGGTCTGCAGCGCTCAGCTTGAGGGTGTCTCTGGCTGAGGGTGTGAGCACGCCACAGGGCCAGGAGCGGGGAAGGCGGGAGGAGCGGGCGCCGGCTGCTCCTGGAGCCACGCAGAGCGGCCAGGCGAGGTGGGGCTGGCCACAGACGACGGCCTACTCACCCCCCCGCCCGTGGCCCAGACCTGGGCCGTCAGCCCGCCACGCGCGTCCCCCTCCTTTCTTTTTATATTAAAGATATTAGAATGTTTTAGAACATTTATTATAGGGCTGGTTTCATGGTGATGAATTCCTTTAGCTCTTGCTTATCTAGAAAACTTTTGTCTAATCTTCAATGCTGAATGATAACTTTGCCAGGTAGAATATTCTTGATTGGAAGTTTTTTCCTTTCAGCCCTTTGAATTTGTCATGCCACTCTCTTCTGGCCTGTGAAGTTTCTGCTAAAAACTCTGATAGTCTTATGATGGTTACTTTATACTTAACTAGTTTTTTTTTTCTTGCTGCTTTTGATTCTCTATCTTTATGGCCATTTAATTATATGTCTTGGTGTGGATCCATCTTGTTTGGAACCCTGGACTTACTGGATCTGGATATTGTTTCCTTCCCCAATTTGAGTAAGTCTTCCACAAGTATTTCTTGAAATGACCTTTCTGCTCCTTTCTCTCACTCTTCTGGGATACCTGTAATATGAATGTTATTCCACTTAGTGTTGTCCCATAAACTATCTTCACTTCAAAAAATTATTTCTTCTTTTGTCGCTCTGTTTGGGTAAGTTTCACAGTTCTGTCTTCCATATCATTGATTGTTTCTTCTGCTTCATCTAGTCTGTTGTTGAACCCCTCTAATATATTTTTCAGTTCAATTATTATATTCTTCAGCTCTGTGGTTTGATGTGGTACTTTCTTGTATTTTCTGTCTCTTTCCTGAAGTTCTTAACTGTGTTCATCCATTCAGCTTTCCATTCAGCATCTTCATGACCATTATTTTGAACTCTCAATAAGGTGAATTCCTTATATCCATTTCATTAAGGTATTTTTCTTGGGTTTTATATTGTTCTTTCATTTGGAATATATTCCTCTGCTTCTTCATTTTCCTTGACTGTATGTTACTACATATTAGGCACAACAACTCTCTCTTCCAGTCTTGAAGGAGTGACCTTGTATAGGAGATGAACCTTATTGTTTAAACTTGCTCTAGCTCTTAGTTTTCTCTTGAATCCTTGTGATTATCTAAGCAGCCTGATTTATTCCTGACAGGACCCTGTTGTAGAGGGTATGCCAAGCCCTGTGAGTGTTCAAGAGGGAGGGATCGCAGTCATTATCTAATTTAGAGGGTGTTTGGAGGTCAGACCCTCAAGCAGCAGTTTTTAAGGTATACAAGTCTTGTGAGATTGCAGTCATAAACCCTACTGACCTCCAGATCAGGCAATCTGGAGGTGCCCCTTGGTGACAGCTGCAAAATTGGGGCTCCAGGACAAATGTGTGAGCTCCCATACAAGAGGTACCCATGAACTGTAGCAAGGCCAAAGGAGCATAAAGATGGCATCTTCTAGCTTTTGTTCCCTGAGAGTACTTCCATAGCCTCTAGATGTGTAATAAACCTGTAGCCTGCCCCTCAGGCTGACGTTTGAGGACAAGTAAATAGTCTTTTTCACAGGAAGATGGGGGTGTATTTCAGTCTGCTCTGTAGTGCTCTGGGGATGGTAGCCTGCCAAGAACCATCTCTCCAATTGTTTCAGGCCAGAAATGCTGTCCCCCAATCACCAGAGCCAGGCATTTGAGATAGCTGCTGTGTGGGCTGCACATTCCACATTTGTCTGCAGGGACTTCAGGCAGGGCTGTGGTGGGCAAGGGAAAACCCACTTTTGCTATCAGGTTAGGAGAGTGTAAAAGTGGTGCCCATCAGTGCCATCACTAGGTAGGTAGAAGGAGAACATAAAAATGGTGCCTACCATTGCCTCTGTTCCTGGACAGAGTTCCAGCAACCACCTGCCCCTCCAGCAGACACCTTAACAAAAGAATCTCCTTTGCCTATGGTCTAGGTACTTTCCAAACTGCTGTTTTTGTGCTGGGTCCCAAGGCAAGTGAATCTAAACACAAGCTCTCTAAGAGCAGAATCTCTGTTCCTATAGCCTTCTAGGTCTCCTAGACATAAGCCCTGTTGGTTTTAAAACCCAGATGTTTGAGTTTGTCCCAAGGGTTGTAGTGCCTGAAGTAGGGCACAATCCTCTCACTCCTTGGGAATTTCCATATTTATGAGATTCCTTCTGATTGTGAGTCACTGCACTAGGGGCATGGTTCTCTGCCTTTCTTTATTTGTCTTGATGTGGCCTTTCTAGCCTTTGTTGTGGAGCTGTTCAGCTAGTTTTCAGAGGGAATTGTTCTGTATGTGGCCATAGACTTTTGTCTGTGGGAGGAGGTGAGTTCAGGATCTTCCCACGTTGCCATCTTGCACTGCCTTTCTTCGTTGACCTCTTAAAATAAGTTGGAAAATGTTAGATCCTCCTATTTTTTGACAGGATTTATTATTGTGGTATTATTTATTCTTTAGACGTTTGGTTCTGCAAATGAGTGAAGTAATTTGGTACTTGTCTTTCTCTACTTGGCTTATTTCACTGAGTATAATACCTTCTAGCTCCATCCATGTGTTTCAAATGATAGGATTTTTTCTTTTTATGGCTGAATAATATTCCATTGTGTGTATATGTACCACATCTCCTTTATCCATCTACTGATGGACACTTAGGTTGCTTCCATATCTTGGCTGTTGTAAACACTGCTGCCATAAACATAGGAGTGCATATATCTTTTTTAATCAGGAGTCTTGTTTTCTTTGGCTAAATTCCTAGTAGTGGAATTACTGGGTCAGATGGTATTTCTATTTTTAGTTTTCTGAGGAACCTCCATACTGCTTTCCACAGCAGTTGCACCAATTGACATTTCCACCAATAGTGTAGGAGGGTTCCACTTTCTCCACATCCTCACCAGTATTTATTGTTTCTTGTCTTTCGGATGTTGGCCATACTAACTGGTGTGAGGTGATATCTCATTGTGGCTTTAATTTGCATTTCCCTGATGATTAGCAGTGTGGAGCAGCTTTTCATGTGCTTGTTGGCCATCTGAATTTCTTCTTTGGAGAAGTGTCTGTTCATATTCTCTGCCCATTTTTTAATCAGGTTATTTGTTTTTTGGGTGTTGAAGCATGTGAGCTCTTTATATATTTTAGATGTTAACCCCTTATCAGATAAGTCATTCACAAATATATTCTCCCATACTGTAGGATGCCTTTTTGTTCTGCTGATGGTGTCCTTTGCTGTACAGCTTTTTAGTTTTATGTAGTCTCATTATTTCATTTTTGCTTTTGTTTCCCTTGCCCATGTTTATATTTAAGATTTTTGCCTATGTTTTCCTTTATGTGTTTTATGGTTTCATGACTTACATTCAGGTCTTTGATCCATTTTGAGTTTACGTTTGTATATGGAGTTAGACAATATCCAGTTTCATTCTCTTACATGTAGCTGTCCAATTCTGCCAACACCAATTGTTGAAGAGGCTGTAATTTCTCCATTGTTTATCCATGGCTCCTTTATCATTTCTTAATTGGCCATATATGTTTGGGTTTATATTTGGGCTCTCTATTCTGTTCCATTGATCCATGGGTCTGTTCTTGTATCAGTATCAAATTGTCTTGATTACTGTGGCTTATGTAGTAGAGCGTGAAGTGAGGGAGCATACCCCCCCCCCAGCTTTGTTTTTCCTTCTGAGGATTGCTTTGGCTATTCAGGGTCTTTTGTGGTTCCATATGAATTTTAGAACTGTTTGTTCTAGTTTGTTGAAGAATGCTGTTAGTATTTTGATAGGGATTGCATTGAGTCTGTAAATTGCTTTGAACAGGATAGCCATTTCGACAATGTTAATTCTTCCTATCCATGAGCATGGGATATCCATCTTTTGGTGTCCTCATTAATTTCTCTCATGAGTGTCTTATAGTTTTCAGAGTTTAGGTCTTTCACCTCCTTGGCTAGGTTTATTCCTTAGGTATTTTATCCTTTTTGATGCAATTGTAAATGGAGTTGTTTTCCTGATTTCTCTTGCTGCTAATTTGTTGTTAGTATATAGGAATGCAGTAAGTTTTTTTTTTGTAATTGTTTTTAATAAGCCAATAATTGGGCATAAATATGCTCATGGCTACTGGAATCCCATTGCTTCCTAGGCTGTCTCAGAAGAGATGGGGGTATGTATATATGTAAATATGTCTACATATATTGAGCTCTTTATATTTAAATCTGCATAGACTTCACAAGATAGGATATTTAAAAGGATTCATTGGATTCCGATAGCATACTCAGATAAGACATTTATTTATAGGCAAACATACAGTACTGTAAGAGAAAAAAGTACCACATGTGCAAAGAACAAGTAGATAAATTGGACTTCATGAAAATTAATAAATTCTGCTCTATGAAAGAGACTGTTAAGAAATGAAAACAAAAGCTATAGACTATCAGAAAATATTGATAAAGTATATATCAGATAAGGAATTTGTATCCAGAATATGCTAACAAATCACAAAACAGTAAGAAACTAATTTTTCTTAAAGTAGGCAAAAAATATGAACACAAAGTTCACCAAAAGAAGATGATATATGGATGGCAAATAAACACAGAAAAAACTCAACAGTGAGTCATTAGGGAAATGCAAATTAAAACCACCATGAACTACTTTACACACCTACTGGAATGGCTAACATGAATAGCCCATGTCTTACAAAGGTCAGCAGGGAAATAAAGAAACTGGAAATCTAATATGCCTCAGGAGCAAAAGTGAAATATTATAACCATTTAGACTATATTTGGCAAGTTTTTAAAAAGTTAATTAGGATCAACTTTCAGCATTACTGTGAGGAGCTTTGCAGGCCTGCTTCCCACTAAAATTGGTAAAAATTAAAAAAAAATTCAAAGTCTCTGGAAATGGTCCTAAAGGTACACAGCAAATACAAACACTTACTCAAGAAGATCTAATATTCAGTAATAACAGCAAAAGCCAGTTGCATTTGAACCAAGACCACTCCCTGTTTCCTCCCTCCAAATTCAGAGAAATGGAAACTCCATTCCAGACCCATACAGCCAAGAATGCAGGGCTCCTTCTCCCTGGACCTCCCAACACAGGGCTATCTTCTCAGGAGGGGCACTATGTCGGCAATTCACTTCCTGCCCCCAGTGTGCATATTTGAATGAATGATGTTCAACTGCTGACTCCTTCACAAAGGTCACTTTCAGAGTTTTAAGTCAGATTAAGTTAGGATGACAGCACATGCCCTGCCACTCCTAAGGCTTTTCTCAGTCTGAACTTTCTGGTGCCCAACAAGGCTAAGCCTTTGGCTGAAGCCTTTCTTCATGATCACTTCATAAGGCCTAACAAGATTGTGAAGGTTTTGTTGCTGAATCAGAGCACAGCTTTGGTAAAGACTTTTCCAAGTTAACTGCATTTAGGACTTTTCTCCACTGTGAACTTTTTGATGTTGAGTGAGGTTGAAACGCCGGCTAAATGATTTCCCACAATGGCTGCATTCATAAGGCATCTCTCCAGTGTGAATCCTTCGATGTTTAACAAGGCTGGAGCTGTGGCGAAAAAAATTCCCACATTCCCTGCACTCATAAGGTCTTGCACCAGTGTGAACCCTCTGATGTTTAACAAGACTGGAATTCTCACTGAAGAATCTTCCACATTCATTGCACTTAAAAGGCTTTTCTCCAGTGTGAACTTTTCGGTGTTGCATGAGGCTAGAGCTTTGGCTAAAAAATTTCCCACATTCGCTGCACTCATAAGGCCTTTCTCCCGTGTGCACTCTCCAGTGATTAATGAGGCTTGACCTGTGGCTATAGAATTTCCCACATTCACTGCACTTATAAGGTCTTTCTCCAGTGTGAACTCTCTGGTGTTTCATGAGACTTGAGTTAAAGCTAAAGAATTTCCCACATTCGCTGCACTCATAAGGTCTTACTCCAGTGTGGATCCTGTGATGCTGAACAAGTGTAGAATTGTGCCTGAAGGCTTTTCCACATTCACTGCATGTAAATGGCTTTTCTCCAGTGTGAACTCTGTGGTGTTGAACAAGGTCAGCATTGCGGCTAAAGGATTTTCCACATTCACTACACCCATAAGGCCTTTCTCCAGTGTGAACTATTTGGTGTATAAAAAGGTTGGATTTATGGCTAAATAATTTCCCACATTCACTACATTCATAAGGCTTCTCTCCAGTGTGTAGTCTCTGGTGCTGAACAAGTAAGTATTTCTGACCAAAGCCTTTCCCACATTCGCCGCATTTGTAATGCCTTTTTCCAGGGTGAAAGGCCTCCCCACTTTTGGTACTCCTGTGTGGCTCCCCTCTGCTTTGTTTGTTGAGAAGCCCAGAGCTGTTAGGGAAGTCCTTGCCACCCTCCTCTGCCTCTTCTCTTAAGGGTGTCTCTCCATAGGGCTGGTGGTGGTGGTGGTGAAGGTTTGCTCTGAGCATTCCCTGTACATAAACACACTGCTCAGAAGGGGCCGCCTCAACCTTCACTGCGTGCCAACAACCTGAAAGCAAGAAATGTTGAAGTGTATGTAAATTTTGGTGGGAGGGGGCAGCACACCCACGAGGAGCCTGAGATCAGGGTGAGGAGGAGCCTGCCGTGCATGGTTGGCCCTGGCAAGCTCACATATTGGTGGGAGGCCTCATGAGCAGCAAGGACACAGGATCAGGTACAGCTCAGGGAGCAAAGGCAGGGTCTCCAACACACTCTTGCAAATGGCTTTCAGCAGGGCGTTGCTGCTGACAGCATGGGAACAATGCAGAAGGATGTGTCCAGGCCCAGAAAAACCCAAAGCAACTGAACAGCAGGTGTTCAAATACTATTTCAGGATATGTGCCCATCTCATGACATACTCAGTGAAAGCCTGCATTGTGAGCATGAAAACTTTGTATTCTGCTGCCTCAAACAGGCTGTGAACTACACAACCAGGGGCACCAGGGTGATGAGGTGGGCCCCTGCCACAGGTTCCCCTTCCTCCCCTCCTGATTGGGACCTAGTGCCATTCAGAGGCTCCCATGAAATTCCGCCCCTCCTTTTCTTGTGTACCCCACCTGGACTCCCAGTAAAGGCACTTGCCCATGGTTCCCCCCACCTTGTCCCCTGCTTGGTTGAGCCTGCTCCCGTAGTGCTCTTCCTCAAAGGCCCCCCCCCTTCAGTATGCAGGGACTCTCTCTCTGGGACCTGTGAGTATAATAAATTTTGTTTATTCCTGCACCTCTCCTGTGTCTCCTCTTGTGGCTGCACCTAAGAGCATAAAAAATGATTGGCACCATGAACAGGATGGTCTAGTCACAGGTGAGGGACGAGCTAGGAGATGCCCCTTAACTGCCTGGCTCACTCGTTGGCTGTCCCAGTTGGGGTTTTCCATCTGGGAAAGCTCAGTGTCACGGTGTTCCTTTGTGCTGCTCTGAGCTGCTCTGTGTTGCCTCTCAGGCACTACTGAGGCTTTCCACCCTAAACTGTGGATCTCGTCCTAGATACTGAGACTCCACTGATAGCCAGCTCTGACTCAAACAGGGAAGACAGGTTCTCCTAGTGCTCCCTGATTATGGGACAGAGTGGCATAATTGGCTAGAAATATTGTGGAACACCACCAGGACCGATGGTGAGAGTGGAAGGGTGACCTCCCTGCAGGTGGCAAAGGTTCCGGGTTATTAAATGATGTCTTGACAAATGAAGCCTGGGTAACTGGGAGACAATCTCTGTGGACTGGTGGCACCAAGAATGGGAGCTTCCTGATGTGCACATTCCAGTCTATATTCCCTCTCAGTCCTACCAGTGGTGCTGCATCTCCTTCAAGGGAAGTCCACCATGGCAAGCCCTTCTCCACTGCTGTTGCTCTTTGTCTCCTGATTGCATGTGTATTGTGGGTCCCATCCCTGGAGATCAGTGGCTCAAGATCTATGGCCCAGGCTTTCAGCAGGAACATTTAATTCCATCACCTCCCAAGAGCCAGAGGAGGTTAGCGAGTTATTCAAGAAAGGTGAAACACCTCTACCACACTAAGGGCCCTGCGCAGTGCTGCCGCCCGTCAGCATGCCTACTGCTGTTCAGCTCCTACAGTCTAGAAGCAATCCCAAAGTACATCCAGCCACCCTAGCTCCCCTAAATGGTCCCTAACCCAGCTGGGCTCATCCTCGGGCGTGAGGCTGCTGCATAGTAGATGGGACGCAGAAAGGAACATCCAAGTTCTTTCCAGAGCCAGCAGGTCAAGAACATGGGAGATCGCAAGGAATCAGAAACAAATTCACAATTTCACAACACTAGAAATCCAAACCGTACCAAAAGGTTTCATTCAAAGAGATGCAGAAAAGGGGACTGATTGGTTACTGAGAGCATTCAATATGGGCTTGGGCTGCCGCTGGTATTACTACAGAGACTAAGTAAAATAATTTAAAGATCCTTTGGTTCTCCAAGTCCAATTCTCATATGGCATTCTGAGGCTGAAGGCACCCAAAATAAAAGGCATCCCAAACACCAGGGCAGACATGACAAGGCCCAAAAATTTAAACAAAACTGTAAAAGTTTCAAATGAGGAACCTAAGACCTCTACCACCCCTCGATTTCAAAAGCCTTGCCATTACTGACTTGGATTTCCATGTTCTAGAGATGCCCAGGGGGACGCTATCAAGGAAGCCTGTGTGATCCACTGCAAAAAATTGGAATGGCTCAATGGACCTACCAGTTCTTTGAATATTTAAGTCCAGGATTCAGAACCCTGAACACGTTTCTGATCTAGAGGAGGCCCCCTTTGTCACAGTCTAAGAGTTGTTCTTTTGGGCAACCTTACCAATACAGGGCGGCACTGCTTAGCTTTATCAGCACAGCCCACAGCAAACAGGAGGCCGGAGGTGGGACTGATCTGCTGTGCTACAAGGGCTCTGCCCATCCTGACTTAAAGATTCTGACTTAGCACAAGCCCTTCCTGCCATGCAGGTGCCCCTGCACCACCACCATTCAGCCGGCTCTTTCCCGACTTGCTGGCTGACACCCCCACTGTTCCCAAGTGATTGGACTCCCCCATTATTGACAACTGAGACATCAGTGTGCCTCACGAACTCATTACTAGGCAAGTCACCTTCAAATAACAAGAGCCTCATCCATTACCCACAGGTCTGGCGGCTCTGGGAACCACTCTTCTGACTACACTCAAGGGTGCCTCTGGTTCCAAAACTGGCAACTACCAAGGCCTCTGACAGGGATTCAGTCAGTCCCCAGGCCTTGTCACAGCACCCAGGGACAATCATCCATACAAACTCTGGTGATTCACTTTAACTCTAAAAATAGGCATTTTCTAGCTTAACGTGATGTAGGTGCCCAAGATACCATCACTCCATCACTCCATGCAACCCATTCAAATGTAAACAGAGGTGCCCCTTTTAAACTGCAGGATAATGTTGGTAAAACTATTCACAGCAAACAAATTGCCCTGGATCCCAATATTGCAACAATCTTTATTAAATGGCTGCCCATCGTGGTGACCTACTACACTTTGAGTTTTCCATGCTGTGTCCATGCTGGAACAAGCCAAGGTCCCTGGCCCTGCTGGTCCTGCAAAGTGAGAAGCCATGGAGCTGTCCCTGCTGGTGAAGGCAGTAACCATGCCACAGGAGTGGCCTTTGGTCAGTAATTCAAGGCCTACTAAAAGGAGGAGGGATTATTCCTAAATTCTCTCAACAGCCCTATGTGGCCAGTCTTAAAGGCTTCGACCAACAGTGGAACTTAACTAATGATCATTGGAACCTCAAAGCTCAAGATCCCCCCCATCAATGCTCCAATACTTAACATGAATGAATTAACTAAAGATACCCAAACAGTGCCCAGTGACTTTTGCTGTGGTGGAACTGGCCAATATAGTTTATTCTATGCCTGTTACCCATCAGTCACAGCCCCAGTTCACCTTTACCTTTGAAGGAACCCAACATATATTTACCGAGTTGTCTGTGAGTTATTTGAACAGCCCAGCAGCTGCCCACAATGTGTACTGCCAGGACCCGGGCAGGGTTCGCCCAAAACCGTTCGCTTATACCACCTGCCTTTGTTCCCAACTGTACTCACCTAGGATGGCTGCGTGTTATCATCAAGTCTCCCTACAGGCTTGCAGCTTGTGCCCAGGAGCCAACTTGACCAGTTCTTCAAGTTACGGCCTTCATCTCCTTGTGATAAAACCTCACTAGCACATTGTGCTTTAAATAAGGGCAGCTTTGGATTCTGTTGTGCCCAAACTCATGGGTGGCACCTTACATGCTCTTCCCTGAATGCCAATGAAACTGTGCCCCAGTGTGCGGTGGTTACAGTGGGGATTCCCAGTTCTTTACTCACTGGGTACCTCCCTTTTTCCATTAACCCAAGACGCTGGACAAAAAGGGCAATATTTACTCCCACCTTAAAAGGACTTGCCAGGGCTGCAGTAGATGCCAGCACTTTGTCAAACAAGCTCATGTCACAACTGCCAACCAGCGCCTTCTGGCAGCCATCAGCTCACATACAAAGGCTCCATGAAACAAAAACATGTCCCTAGGCAGCAAGCCTATGAGTCTCTGAGCCCAAACGGTCATAGATAATAGATTGGCTCGTGACTGTTCACTAGCCGGGAAAAGAGGCGATGGGGGCCTCAGGGAACCTCCTGCTCTATTTGCATTAGTACTTCTGGACCGCTTCAGGCCAAGAGGTAAAAAAATCTCTTTTGATGTAACCCAAAGCTTCGGATGGATTCCTGTAAACCCAAAGGGGCCCGACCTCTTCTCGGCTTTCCCCATGAAGTGCAATGCCTGGCTGCGGCCTGTGTTCCACACTCTCCTCATATGCGTAGTAGGACTCCTCCAAGTTGTCACCTTTGTCAAAGCTTGCCTTCAGTGGCTCAACCAAGCTATTCGAGGCGCTTTTAACATCTCCGTAACCCTGGTGGCAAGTGCTATCCGTCCCAATTAGTATTGTTAATGATATTGAGAGACCACAGCATCAACTGTATTGTACTCATAAACTTTCTATTTTACTGCTGCCTCAACACCCCTGCAAACAGGCCGTGAGCACCCCAGCAGGGCACCGGGCACATCAGTGTCACCAGGCCGGCCCCGCCTCAAGTCCCTTTCCCTGTGCTTCTGTGACCTGGCGACGTTGAAATGTCGCAGTGAACCCCCTCACTCGCGTCCTCGGGCGCTCTCCTTGGCCCCCAGTAAAGGCACATGCCCCCAGGCCCTTGCTCGCTCATGGGCGCTTCCTCCCCTGTGGCCCCTAAGCGTGCAGTGTCTGTCTGAACCCGCTGAGCATAATAAACCTTGTCTTTTTCTGTGCTTCTCCTGTGCTTCTCTCGTACCCACACATGACTGACCATAAAATACCAAAAAAGACCACTGTCGGAGAGCAGTGCGGAGACAGCCACGGAGAGGACCAGGCGAGATGTGGGGGACGGGTGGGGGATAGCCTGGGCCGGAAATCGGAGTGGACGTGACAAGTGGGCAAGAAAGAAAAGACGAAAGTCAGCCTTGGCGCCAAAACATGCAGACCCACTGGAAAGACTCCCGGCATGATTTGAACCTTCCCAGCTCCTCCCGCCATGTACCTCTTGGCGTGGCTGTAGGCAGGACTCCACGGGCAGGTCGAAGGGGCTCTCCCCGCTGCTCCAAGTGGGTCCTTTCATGGGTCCTGGAAGATGCAAGCCCTAAGGGAAAGACAAGTGAACCACAGTGACCCACCCAGCGACAGACCACAGGAAATGAAACTCAGTATTACCAAGAAATACCATGGAGGGTCCTGTGGGAACAACCCAGTCCAACAGCGGCTGTTTTGTTGTTTTAATTCCTGACACAGGCAGGTCCCACACGTCATGCAGAGGAAGCGGGCACAGGACGGCCGGGGATCTTCACACCTTCGCCAGGTCAGGGGGAGGCCGACAGGGTGTGACCACTAGGCTGACTGCAAGATCCCTGATCCCCAAGCCCCTTCCCGCTCGACTGGAGAAGCTCGGGGGACAGGTGGGCGCGCACACGGGCTACCACAACGCCTGGGCCAGGCCACCAGGAAGGAATCGGGGCCGTGGTCCTGCTCTGGCCAGGGCAGGCCTGCCCGCCAGGAAAAGGGGAAGCGCAGAGCCCAGCCCAGGATGCGGGAGTCGGGGCGAGGGTCTTACCCAGAGAGGCCGTCAGCGCGAAGTTTTGCAGCATCACGTCGCGGTACAGGCGCCTCTGAGCCTCATCGAGGAGCTCCCACTCCTCCCCGGAGAAGCAGACGGCCACGTCCTCAAAGGACACATGGCCCTATCGGGAGGGGAGCAGCTGAGTTCGTGGGCGGCCTTTCTTCCCAGGGCCTGGGCACGCCTCAAACACCCCCCGCCTCCCCAGCTCTCCACCTGGGGGAGGGAGGTGCCAGGCCCTAGCGCCACCGACGCTGGTTCTCAGAGTCCGTGAATCACTGTGTCCAGCCCTCAGCAACAACAGGCAGGCGGGCAGGGATGTCGTGTGAGCTCCGGGCCTGGCGTGCAGAACCCAACCCTTCCGCCACACACGTCACCGGGGGTCCCCCCAAATTGTGCCTCTGGGGAACAGACCAAGACCCTCCTCTAACCACCGGCGCCCTCGGAATGAAGGCCCAGCCGACGCGAGACAAACCTCCGGTTTAAGACTCAGCGCCTAGTCCCGCCTCCAGCCTCAGGGCGTGCGGGGCCCCGCCCGTAACCCTCGTCAGGCGCCGTCACACCGGCGCTCGGACCCGGGGCCCGAGGGTGGGTGGCTGAGGGCGGGAGACCCGGGACGAGCAGTACCTGAGCCGGGCCCCTGGGCGCGGCCGCCGCCATCCGACTCCGAGGGCGGAGCGGGATCCGGAGACGAGGACCGGGACGGGCCCCGGACATCCCCAGCCCCGACTCGGAACCGGGCCGCCGCGGAGCCGCAGACCGCGACTCCTGCCACCTCCCCTGCCTTCCCACTCTCGCCGCCCAGCCTAAACCGGTTCCGGAGCCCTAGATCAGACGAACCCACCCAAGAGCCCCCAAAACGACCGCTCCTGCGGCTACGCCGGAAGGCCCGCCCGGCCCGCTGCGCGTTCACGGAAACGTCCATTTCCATTAGCCGAGCTGCGGCACGGGGGCCGCAGCGCCTTCTGGGTAATGTAGTTCACATCGTAGAAGGCGGCCGAGCTGCGCTGGCGGCGGTGGAGGGAGAGTCGGAGTCCAGACCTGTCCCAGACTCTCATGCAGACTCCTTATCGTACGGAGGCGGGACCGGTTTCTCTGCGCAGCTGGCGCTCCAGTCTCCTTTCTCTTGAAGGGCTTAAAGAGGCTCTTGAGAGCCACGGTAAAGCGGTTTTCATGGACTGAGCCAGTTACACATTACCAAATTTCCCTTGCCACCCAATGTCAAAGACAGCAGTGATGACGCAATGCCTGATGTGCGAGGAAAAGAAAAGACTGAGTTCTGGATGTAGGTGGTGAGATGGTCAGGGGTCCCAACTGATCACCTTACTGCCTCACCCCATGCTCCTCTGTGCCCTTTCTTTTCTTCAGGTCCAACATTGGTGTTCAAGCAGAATAGGCCCCAAACCCATAAGCCCACACTCCTCTCCCTGTAGATCTCTCCCCGTCATTTCTGCCTGCTCTGTGTACCCACTGCCCTTCTGTTTCCAGACACAAAGCCAACTCCCTGCCTGGGAAGGTTGCTGGACTCTTGGTGAAGCCAGGCAGCTGCTGATAAAAGATAGCCCAACACTTTAGTATGTGTTCTCCTAGCATCTCCTTTATCCTAGACCACTGACTCCATGTCTTTTGTGTCAAACTTCATTTCCCTGGTTCTTCTATCTTGTTCATTTGTAGGCTGTAAGAGGGCAGAGCTGCAGAGCTCTGTAAGCAGTGACCAATCCGTCACCACCTGGGAATGACTCGTTAGGATAAAAGATGATGATGTATTCACTCCTTCCTGAAATTTTCTGGAACTAGGTGTTCGGTACATGCTGATTCTGGAAAGGAGGGAATCAATACTGGAATTGAGAGCATGGGATGGCAGAGACACCTAAGTGACATTAGTTATTTAGATCAGGTCACAGGGTGGCATGTGAATAGAAGGGAGGGAGGAGGGTTGAGAGAAATAGACTCCTGACAGATGTGAGATGAAGTGCAGAGAAGTTCGCCCTTCAGCCAAGCACAGGAAGAGATGTATCACTTCCTTGAAGTCACATCTTAGTAGATTCTGGACTGTTCACTTAGCAGATTACAGTGAGCTGGGAAAATGAGCTGAGCACCATACCATGATCATTTGTGAATAAATATTACATGTTGCAGAATCTAGTCATAGCAAAATGCATTTGCATGGTACAATCTATGGAAAATTCAGAATCTGGCAATAATACACAGTCTGTCATTTAGGAAAATATAGATGAGTGGCAAAGCTATAAAGACATCAAGAGAATGATTCTCAAAATGTCAGGTGAGCTCTTGGGCATCAAAGGGACATGTAAGGGGACAAAGGGACAGAGGACAACTAAAAAATAACGTATTCTGTTTTACACTGGGTAATATTTTATAGGTGTGGTCTTCATAAAGGGAAAAATTTACATCTTGTATGAACATTCCACTGACTGTATGACAGTTTATAAAATAAGGAGAAAAGGCTGTGTAGGCATTTAATTTGTCACAGGAATAGACAAATGGATGATCTCAGACTAAAACAGCTTCATATGGTGTGGAGTTTGCTATAACTTGATCAATGAGGAAATAAACTAATCATTTAGTTTAGGTAAAATGATTATCTCTTTTCTCAAAATGTACAGGGGATTTGTTTTAAAGAGGTATGGTAAGACAGACACAGAAGTGATTTTCTTGAGAGTTCATAGATCGCTAGAAACAGGAGTCACAGAACACTATGCAGGGCTTCACGGGAAAGCACCAAAGTGCGTCAGGAGGCAGAAGGGAAAGCAGGGAAATAATGGCCCAGAGCCTTCATTAAAAGGATTGTCACAGGAAGGAAGGCATGAGGCAGATAGGTACACTGAGTAAGACTAGGATTGGATAGTTTGAATAAATTTGGCCGACCCTGGGCTATAGAGGTGGTTGGTAAGACTAACCAGCTGCTGTTCTTTCTCAGTGAAATCTACAGCTCCATTCCTGAAAACCACCAATGTTTTGTTTACCCCAAAAAGAAGAAAGAGGGCTCCCGGGAGTCCTGAGGAGAGCCCTGGAGCAGAGCATGGGCCACATGCTGGTGTCTACCTTGTGCTGACTGTGCAGGACTTCAGGGAGCTGCTTTGCCTCCCTGAATTTTGCCACCAGATATACAATGAGGCTGACCACAGACGGGGCAAAGTCAAATATGAAAGATGCTAACACTTAATGGGGCTAAAATTTGGAGAGCAGGTAGAAGGGAGGACTGAGGCCCTCATCCTCTGGCCACCAATGTGCTTCCAATCCACCTGAATTTGCCAAACAGAACCCTGTTTGTTTTGAAATCACCTTCTTGATGTGTGGAGAAGGGGCTGGAGCAGAGCAAGAACTGACGCCAGAGACAGGGCAGGGCTGTTGTGTAGTTTAGAAATGTGATCCAGGTGGACCGGCCCAAGGCAGCGGAGCTGGCGTTGGGAAGCAGAGGTGAGGGCAAGTGTGGATGGTTGGAATGATGGGGCAAAGCTTAGGCCATGACAGTTACCTGCCTCAAACCCTTGGTATCTGTGGGCCAGCAGGGCTTTCCTGTTCTGATTTTTTGTCAGTGCCCAGAAACAGATGTTTAGGGAATAAGTAAAGCTGAAGGCTAATGTTTCTAGGAGAAAGAAAAGGCACGACCCATCTCTGCCCTTTTGTCAGTTACCTGGGCAGTTGAATAGTCCACAGCCTCGTTTCTCCATCGAAGGGGGCCAGGTATAGACGACAGGGTAGAGACCATGGTGGGCAGTGATTAAAGTCATGGTTCTGTGGACTCCACTCTCAGCTGAGCTACTTTACAGCCATGACTGAGGGCAAGTCATGACCCTCTGTAGCCTCAGTTTCCTCATATTACTCTAGATGACAAATCTACCACTCAGGGCTTGTCGTGCAGGTGAAAGGGCACAGGTGTGTAATGCCATGTCCAGAGCATAAAAATGTTTAAAACCACTTCCTGTTAATAATTACAATCACTCCTGGTGTAACCCCTGTATCCAGTCATTCCCCATCCCCATTCCTAACCAGGAAATGTTGCTGCCTGCAGATTCCTGATGATATCCTGGCCCATTCGGTTTGGATCAAAGACCAGGAGAGCATCAGGCATAAGGCTTTGGCTTCTCTAAAACAAACTCTGGACACTCCTCATCACCCCATGATTTCTTTCCCACTTGCAGATAGGAACTAGTGGAAAACACTATGGACTGTTAGTTGTCCCTTCATTGAAAATTTAAAATATGCTCTGGATATTCATTGAAAAAAAGAGAATCCCTTGTGAACAATGTCTTGGTCCATCAAATATTACAGATGGCTTATTTGAGCATTTAGTCCCTGCTCATTTAAGCTTAAATGTGTCCTGCATGGTGCTTTTCTTTGCCTCATTTGTTCCAGTTCTTTTACTATCGTTTTCACCTTTTTATTGATTATTTATATTACAAATGTTTCCTCTTCCAGTTTGAAAAACATACACTCAGATTCTATTCATTATATTTAAGGGAAAAATTACACTTAATACATTAGAGTGTGGAGACAGACATACATTCACTTCCCACTTAGAAATATAAAGGATTTAGATATAAGCAATTAGCTTCCTCTAAATGTATGTGTTCTGAGGTTATGCATGGGAATTCCATCATTTTAACTCCATAAGGAAATGCAGTCATGTTTTACACAGATGAGGAGTAGTTATTTTAATCTAAAGATGCACCTGTCTCAGTCCTCCTTCCTTTTCTCACCTCAGATCTTTCATCTGGGATCAGCCTCCTTTAGACTTGAATTTTATGTTTAGCATTTCATTACTCTGGGTTTGTTTTCCATTACATTCATCATTTTTGGCCTCAAATGGTCTTATGTCACACTTTCTTAAAAGACGTATTTACTGTGTATAGAAATTTTGTTTGGTTATTTCTGCTCAGAAACTATTCCTGTTGCCCTCCTAGTGGCCAAATGACAGTTGTTAAATCTCCTTTCTTTTCACATATTTGTAAGATTCCTAAAAGGAACTGAGTACATCTCTATATATGGAGTAAGATCATCTTGAAAAAAAAAAAGTGTTACTCGCTGGGTTTGCACAATCACTGGTCATACAGGCAGTATAAATTCCGAGATAACAGAGACACATTGTCTACGGGCTTCAGCAGCACGCGACCTCCCACTCCACGTTCCAGGTCATGGCTGTGTTTGGAGTCTTTTCTCTCATGTTCCCGACCAAACATGCTGAGGCTCACGAAATTAACTGGAGCTTCAGGCTATATGTGTGTAAGTCCGGGGAGAGGAAATCCCGGGGCAACAATGCCTCTAAAAACCGAAATCAGTCAAAGGGAGAAAAACAGTTTAAAGCCCGTTTGTTGCTTACGAACTGCAGTCCAGCGCCGTCTCTCTCCCCTGCTCCGGAAGAAGCCAGCCAGCCCCGCCCCCTAACCTCTCAGGGTCGGACACGCCCCCGGTTGCCCAGGTAATTACCCACTGACGCGAAGATGAAACTCTCTCCACTCATGAGGATGTGCAAATACACTTAAAGCCAGTGAGATATTCTGGAAATGTTACAATTTTATACACAATGTGCTTATTTGATAACATAATGTTTGTTAGCTTCCAGCTATAGAAATATGAATGATGTTAGCATATGATGTGTCTTTCATTTTTTGATGAGCACCTCTGCGTAAAGAAGCCTGAAATAAGACATTTCTAAACGTTTCCGTGATATGTTAACCGACCACATTCCCCGGATACACGTGTGCGGCTCCTTTAAGAGGAAGCAAGACTCCGCGTAATCCTCCGGGCGTAAGAAGCCACTCATAGGCTCTACAACCTCCGCGACTTGGCCTTTGCCCTGGAGGTGACGCGGCCTGCGTCTCGCCGTCTTGGGAACTACACTACCCAGGATCCTCGGCGGCACCGAGCCAATGAGATCCCAGGTAAGGGGCGTTTCCGTTCGTGCGGAAGACGACGGGGCGGGACTTCTGTTCCCGTCTCTGGCGGACATTTTCTTTGCCTTTGCTCCGCCGGTACCGTCTCCAGGACGTGGTGTCAGAGCCGAGGTGACCCGAGAGGAAAGACTCGAGAGGAGGCGCTCTCTTCCCGGAACCGGCCGCCAAAGAGCGGATCCCGCACTGTCGCCTGCTGATTCATCTCCTCCCCCGCCTCCTCCGGCCCGCAGATTCGGATGGCGGCGGCCGCGCTGCGGGGCCCGGCGCAGGTGGGTGCATCTTCCCCGTCACCCATCTTTGAATCCTAGAGCCCCGGATGATGGCCGCCTTGGCTTCCCGCAGCCCAGACACCTGTGTCCAGACAGTGGTCGGTCCTGTTCGGACGTCAGTGTGGTGGATGTGGAAGGGCGTTAGCGGCCGAGGGCCAGCCTGGGCGAAGGCTTGGAGGAGCGACACGGCCTGAGCCTGCGGGAAACCTCGGGCTTAGGGTTATGGAAGTAAAGTGTCCGTCTGCCGCTCGGAGGAGGCAGGCGGGGTGGGGTCGGGGAGATGCTGAGGACGGAGAGGCACAGGAAGCTCGAGACCAGGTAGCCGCTGGTAGTTGGCCTGGGAACTGAGGCGCAGAGGACGATGGCCGGCGCTTTGTGGCAGGGCAGGGGTCGCGCATAAGCGGGAGCCCTTGGGCTCCTTCCCGGTTTCTTGTTTCTCAGTCCCCCTCTTCCCACAGGTTCCCCTGAACTCAGAAATCACTGTGGACACTGTGCAGGTGAAAGGGAGACGGATGTCTGTGCTCTCGTCGATCTCGTCCCCACCCCCCAGGCTGCAGGATTGTGATGTCCTAGAGCTCTCCCAGCCCTGCAGTCTGAGGACCCCGGAGAAACCCCAAGCCCAGGGTTCTGAGTCCAGGCCAGGGGGCATATGGAAGGGTTACCATGTCTGGTAGCCATTGGTTTAAGGTGTGGAATATGTTCCAGGCTGGTTGCACAGGTACCAGCATGTGCAAATACTTGGAGATGAGAATTAGTTGGGAGTTTTCAAGAAACTGCAGGTCTCTGGAGTCAGGGCTGGAAAGAGCAGGTGGGCAGGAGTCAGGGCTGGAAAGGTCAGCTGATCAAGCTAGGCTTCTCTTCCGAGGGTGGTGTAGCCATGGTAGGTGTGGAGCAGAGCAGGGAGGTTATCTGATCCAAGTTCTGACAGGCACCCTCTGGATGCCAAGTGATGAACTGATGGTGTGTGATGAAGGTTGAGGGAGTGTGGTGGAGACGAGACCAGGGAGAAGGCTGCTTCAATAGTCCCGGTGAGTGGTGGTAATGCATGGGACAGAGGGGTGGCTGTGTACATGGGAAAAGTGATTCAGTCAGATTTGTTGATGTGAGAGAAAGAGATGACATCAAGGTTTTAGGTCTTATCCACTGGAAGAGTAGAAACTCTTATCAGCTGAGACAGGCACATCAGTGGATATCAGGAGTTTATTTGTGGCCATTTGAAGAGTCCGAGATGTCCCAGAGAACACCGAGTGGAGAGGAGGTGTCAAGTGAGCTGCTGGACACAGGACCGATGTTAGTGAAGGGGTTCAGCCTGGAGACACTCAAAAGAGAGAAGGCGGAGTGCAGACAGGATTAGGAGGGAGAATCTACACATTCACAACGGAAGTGCAGTTAGTGAGCCAGGACCGCGAGGGTGGCGGTCAGCGACAGAGCGCAGAGCCAGTCATGAAGCAGACAGTGGTCCAGAAAAGTGATGTGCTTGTTGAAAAGAGTATGAACTCAGGGGCCCTGGTTTGGGGCTTGAGGGAGAAAAGTGAGCCCAACTTCGGCTGTCTGGTAAACAAGACCGTAGCAACCCCAGGAACACTGGCTAGCAAGTGTTGGGGAATGAGGGATGCAGTCCTGCAGGCCAGGCGCAGAGCTTAGAGGGTGCCTTTCTGCCCACCCACCTGTTGCCGTGGGTGGACACAGTGATCAAAGGAACCATGAGGAGAGCAGACACCTGGTCCTGGGATTCCCTCAGTTGAGAAATTAGGTAGGAAGAAATGAAGCAGGGAGATCTGTGGGGGCACGATGGGCAGCCTTGGCAGAGAGGCTGCTAACAGACTCGGCTCTCCCCATTGTGGCAGGGGCAGGTGACCTTTGAGGACGTGGCCGTGTACTTCTCCCGGGAGGAGTGGGGGCTCCTTGATGAGGCCCAGAGGCTCCTGTACCGCGAGGTGATGCTGGAGAACTTGGCACTCATGGCCTCGCTGGGTAAGGCCCTCCCCCCACTCCAGTGTCCTAGACCTGGGCTCTGCCCCTCCCCTCCCCCAGGGGCAGTCTGGCCCCTTCCTGTGTCAGAGCCGTGCACACTGCCCCCTTCTCAGCTCCCTGGAGTAGGTGCTGTGGGTGCCAAGTGTGAGCTGTGTGCACTTGCACTGCTGACTGCTGCCCTGAAGGCTGGTATGGATGAATTGGGGAGTGAGGCGTCATGACTTCCCAGGTCATACCCAGCTTGTCATCTCCCTGTCGGACTGTCTCTTCCAGATCCATGGCACCCCGTGCCCCAGGTTTTCCCCACTTGCTCTAGCTGACATTTCCAATGGCCTGCCTGTGTCAGAAATTGCAGCAGCTAGTATGGTCACTACTTGGTGGGACCGCTGGAAGGTTCCTGCAAGACCCTACTTCAAGGTTATTTCTATAATACTTAATTTTCTTCTCTGAAGGATGGGTTGCCCAGACCAGTACTGGCTATTTACCTGTCCTGTCTTTTTTTTAGGATATGTATCTTCCATGTCCTGTGGGATTTCCCCACTGGCGCAGGGCAGCGAGCCCTGGGTGTCTGACTGGGCAGACATGACTCCCACCATGACCAGAGAGGCTCAGGGTGGGTGTGGCCCTGGTGAGTGGGAGCTGGGGGAAGGTGTGGTGTCAGGGACGGACTCCAGTCGTTATGTGACCTCTCTGTGCCTGCAGTTGTCCTAGTGCCAAGGCTGCAGTCTACACTTCATTTCTATCTTTACTTTCCTGTTTACACACAGTTCCCCACCTTTGCTTCAACCTCTCTGCAGCGCTCTCTTAACATTGGCCTCTACTTACGGTGTCATGAGATGTGCATATAACCTCAAATAGTCCTTAACTACCGGCTCTTCAGTTGTAGCTGTTTAAGGGACTCATTCTTCTGCACAGCCCTCACCTGTCCCCAGAAGCCAAGGCCTCACCAAAACGCACTTGGGAATGACTTCGTTGGAGACCCTGGCTCTTCCAGGCCGTACCCACATTGTGTCCTCTCCCAGTCAAGGCCTTTTTCATTTTGTGACCTTCAGGTGCTGCCTGCTGCATGGCAGCCCTTTACTCAGCTTGAGCTCAGGCCTCTTGTCCTGACAGCAGTCCTATGACCTTGACCCTAGTCCTGTTAGACACACGTTTGTAATGAAAATGATCCCTCCCACCAGTGTCAGTTTGTACTTACCAGCATTTGTCTGCTTTCAGGTTGTTGGCATGGAATGGAGGATAAGGAGATATCTTTTCAGCAGAGCATTTCTGTAAAAGTGTCACAGGTCAGGACTCCTGAGGCAGACTCTTCTACCCAAAAGGCCCACCCCTCTGAGACATGTGGTCTGGTCTTAAAAGACATTTTGCACTTGGCTGAGCACCAGGGAACACACTCTGGGCAGAAAGCACATGTGTTTGGGCCATGTGGGACACAATTCTGGTTCAGTTCAAACCTTCACCAACAGAAGCAGCGCAATGGAGAGAAACCCTTCAGAAGGGAGGACAGGGCCTTTCTTGTGAATAGCTGCCCTGTTCAAGCATTAGAGATGCCCCTTATGACAGGGGACAGTTGTAAGGACTTTCCAACTAGCTCAAGTATCTTCCAGCACCATGTCCCCCACAGGAAGTGGAAGCCACACAGAAACACCAAGTGTGTGGAGGCCTTTCAGAGTGGACAAAGACATTACACATGCAGCGAATGTGGGAAGGCCTTCAGTCGCAAAGACTCGCTTGTTCAGCACCAGAGAGTCCACACTGGAGAGAGGCCTTACGAGTGCAGCGAATGTGGGAAAACCTTCAGCCGCAAACCCATACTCGCTCAGCATCAGAGAATCCACACTGGCGAAATGCCTTATGAGTGTGGCATATGTGGGAAAGTTTTTAATCATAGCTCCAACCTGATTGTACACCAGAGAGTCCACACTGGAGCGAGGCCTTACAAGTGCAGTGAATGTGGGAAAGCCTACAGCCACAAATCCACACTTGTTCAGCATGAGAGCGTGCACACCGGAGAAAGGCCTTACGAGTGCAGTGAATGTGGGAAATATTTTGGTCACAAATACAGACTCATTAAACATTGGAGTGTTCACACTGGGGCAAGGCCTTATGAGTGCATTGCATGTGGGAAGTTCTTTAGCCAAAGCTCTGACCTCATTGCACACCAGAGAGTTCACAATGGTGAAAAGCCCTATGTGTGCAGTGAGTGTGGGAAAGCCTTTAGCCACAAACATGTGCTTATCCAGCACCACAGAATCCACACTGGAGAAAGGCCATATAAGTGCAGTGAATGTGGGAAGGCCTTCAGGCAGAGGGCTTCCCTCATCCGGCATTGGAAAGTTCATGCTGGAGCGAGACCTTAAGATAGCAGGGAATGGCTGTTTCCTCATTCAACAATGACTGGCACCAGAGAAATTATGAGAGTAGCCTTCGTGATGGGTGCCAGCTATGTGGGGAGCTTTCTGGAGCAATGTTGCAATTTGTAACCTACCCAGGACCCTTGCCAGAATTCTCACTACCAGTGTCTCTGAAAGAAGCCATCCATCTGTTCATGGCAGGGCCATAAGTCACCCCAACATGCTTTGACAGGCATACCTCTGCTCCATTCCTAACAGCCTAAGCCCATAGCCCATTGAAGATCCTCATTCTCTCTAGCCGCACCCTCCACAACTGGTTTAAACATGGACATGACCAGTTTTGGGGGGGAGGATGCAAGGTTTGCTCTGTGGACCACTTGCAGGTTTCCATTTTTCATGGACTTTGTTAGTCACATGTTGCACTTACAGATTTGTCCAGCCACCAAGCCACCTGACTTGGGAATTGCCTGCCTCTTATTTTCTGGTTTTGCAACAAACACCTTAGTTTTTAAGCTACCTCTTACCTTGGGGATTCTATCCACTATGGGTTGGGTTGAGAACAGAACTGCCGGCATGAGGGGTGAACAGCTTTTGTGAGAGCTCCGACTGTTGTGTCTTGGTGGTGGTAGAATGGCTGGCAAAGAACAGCTTCATTCTAGTTTCAGTCTGACCTGCATTGTTGCTCAAGGCCTCCTAGGAAAGAATATGGACCTTTGACCAGGATCACCCTGAGAGCAGTGGGCGTTTGTTGTGATGCCTTCTGATGTGTCTGGGAGCAGCACAAATTGGGTTCCTGTTCCCGCGGATGTTTCATGCTCCCCAGACCTCCTGCGGAGAGCCTAACCGCTCTGGGGCCTGCCAACATCCCTAAAATCTAGGTGGATGTCACTCCCCTACAAGGACCAGGTAGGAGTCATAATTGGTACAGAGACACTTTCTAATAGGGATTTGGGATGCTGTAGCTGACTGGGGGGTGTGACTCTTCTAAAGGTCTGTCCACAAGTGTTCCCATCACTATGGCTTTGGTATGAGGGTTTACAGAAATTCTCAGGACTCCTCTATTTGTGTGTGTCTATGGCTACAGTCACTGTTACAGCAATAAGTCTAAACATTTTCTGCAATAAACATTTATTGTGTACTGACAAGTTACAATACATGTTTGCACTATGAAACTGAGTTTCCTGAGTCTGGCTGTACTCCCTTGCCTCCTCACCCATTCCCAAGCAACCATTCATCTTGCTTTTTGTCACTATAGATTTGTTTGCATTTTCTAAAATTTTTTACGTATGTATGCAAGATAATTTAATATGTACTCGTATCTGGCATCTTTAACTCAATTATTTTGTGATCATTCTGTGTAACACTAGTTCATTCCTTTTCATCAGTGCATTTGCTGAAAGTATTCCTTTTAGAGAAATAGTTCTAAAGAAAGTGATCCAGGAGAGAACTCAAGACAATGAAGTCACTATTACAACTTTAATCTGAAAGTGATGGGCCATTATTTCTGACTTATTCTGTAGTTAACATAGACTAATCCTGGTGCACAGTGGAAGAGACTCCACAACAGTGTGAATACAAGAAGGCAGGGATTTGTGGGAGAGTGTCTTGGACCCTGGGGGGCCGCAATCTTAGTTGTTTTTCTTTTATACTTGTTTACTTTCTTAGTCTTTGATGAATTACATTGACTAATTTTCAAAAGTGAAACCAACCTTGCCTCTTTGAGGTAATACCCCTTGGGTTTTATTTGCTGTATTTTTTCTTATTAAAGATATTTGCACCTATGGTATATGGAGCTCTAATTTTCTTTAATGCCTGGGTTTGGTTGGTGTCCCCATTGTGCTAACTTTATAGATTAAGTTGGTTAAGTATTCCCTCCACTTCTGTTTCCTGGAAGAAGTTGTTAGGAATTGGTATTCTTTCTTCATGTTCAGTGGAATTCACTAGTAAAGTGTATGGAGTTTATTTTATGGAAAGGTTTCTAACTATAAATTTAATTTCCATAGTGGATATAGGTCTTCAGAAGTTATCTTATTTTTTTTCTCTAGCATGAACTTTGGCAGTGTGTGTCTTTCAGGGAGGTTGTTCATTTATTTAAATAGTCAAAATTTTCAAACTTTTCTTATTTTAGCACCTGTAGAATCTGTAGTGACGCCGCCTCCCTCATTCCTTATACTGACAATGCCTGTATGTCTCTTTTTTTCTTGATCAGTTTTCTTGAACAGAGGTTTGTCGATTTTGTGGATCTTAAAGCACTTGGTTTCACTTATTTTTCTGTATCTGTTTTTTTCCATTTATCCTTCCATTACCTCTTGCTTTTCTTGGATTTCATGTCTCTTGCTACTCTTAATGTGGAAGCTGAGATCCTCATTTGAATTCTTGTTTTTTGCCTAATATAGGTGTTGAATACTAAAAATTATCCTGTAAGAACTGCTTTAGTTGCTTCCCACAAAACTTCATATTTCCATTTTCATTTTAGTTAAGTTTAAAATCCTTTCTAGTTTCCTTTTGAGTTTTTCCTTTGACACATAGCTCTCTTTAGAAGTGTATCTTTTCAAATACTTGGGGTTTTCCTTATGTTTACAGTAATTGCTTTCTAATTCCCTTGTAGTTGGAGTACATACTTTATGACTTGAACTATTTATATGTATTGAGACTTGCTTTATGGCCCTGAATATGGGCTATCTCGTGTTTCATGTTAACTTGAGAGTGTATACTGTATTGTTTGATGGAGGGCTCTAAAAATGTCAACTATGTTAAGATGGTTGATAATGTCTATTTCTGTATCCTTACTGATTTTTTTTGGTGGGGGCTCTATCAATTATTTGAGGAGAATTGTTAACATCTCTGAATTAAAACTGTACTTGCCTATTTCTCTGTGTAGTTCTTTTTTCTTTTTTTTTTTTTGCTTTGTGTATTTTGCCATCGCCATCTTTTTATTAGGTGAAGAATAAACATGTCCTACTTTGTGTCCACTTAGTTGATCTCTTTATCACTAACAAATGACTCTCTTCATCTATAGTAATATTCTTTGCTCTACATAATCTACCTTGTCTGATACTGTTAACATGGTGAGCCCTCAATTTTGCTTTTTTGGGTACTGAAAATACTTGCATTTCTAAAGATACTCATGATTTTTTTCTGTTACATGGCTAAGGTCCTTGGAAGCAATATGATCTTTGGGGAGTCTTGATTCTAAACATTTTTAGATGGAATTATTGCAGCTTTCATTTGAAGGCTAATTTCCCTACCACGACTGAGACACAACCATTCAATATTTGCCAACTGATGTTTCATGAGATTTCTCACTTAAACTGATTGGAACAGGAACTCTTCCCTTCTCTATATTAGCCTTGGATTATTGTTGTCTAATCCTTTTTTTTTTTTTTAACCCAGCCTCTGGTGATTTCCTACATAATACTAGAGGATGATCCTCTGTATATCTCTGAAGGGTTCTTTCTCCTATACTGAGCTCTGTGGTCACCAGCCACTTTGGCAGGTGCAGGCTCCAAGGTGTCTCCTTAACTCAGGGTCTTTGGACTCACCGTCCTTGCATTAGGGCCTGGGAATTTCTTTTCACAGTAACCTGGGACAGTCATGGGGCTCACATCATTTGTTTGCTCTCTCTCTCAGGTCATTGTTTGCCTGAAGTCTAGTGTGTTGAGAATCAGTTTCACATACTTTAAGTTTTTTTTTTTTTCAAGAAAATCTATGAATCCTCAAAAGCAGAAACCTTAAATAAATTAGAAAATTGATATCTCCTACCACATCAGAAAAGACAGAGAAGATAAATCACATATTACAAGTATAAGCAAGGAAGGGGAACATAGCCCTAGATATATCTGAATCATACACTAATGTATGGTTATTTTAAACAACTCCCAATAAATGGAAATATGGGTGACAAAGGATCATTGGAAGTTCCAACTAACCAGGTTCACTTAAGAAGAAATAATCTAAAAAGCCCTTTGTTCATTAAAAACATGTAATTAGCATTTTTAGCACTAGTAGTGCTAATCTGCATATAAATGTAAAAACCATCACTAAACATTTTTGGCACAGGTGGCTTCACTAATGAATCCAACCATATACTTAAGAAATAATGAAGTACACTAACGGTGAACTAGCAGAAACAGAAATCAGGAAAACAATTCCATTCGCAATCACATCAAAAAGAATAAAATACCTAGGAATAAACCTAACTAAGGAAGTGAAAGACATATACTCTTAAAACTGCAAGACACTCTTAAGAGAAATTAAAGAGGACACTAATAAATGGAAATTCATCCCATGCTCTTGGCTAGGAAGAATTAAAATTGTCAAAACAGCCATCCTGCCTAAAACAATCTACAGACTCAATGCAATCCCTATCAAAATACCAACAGCATTCTTCAATGAAGCAGAGCAAATAGTTCTCATATGGAATGACAAAAGACCCCAAATAGCCAAAGCTATCCTAAGAAAGAAGAATAAAGCAGGGGGAATTACACTCCCTGACTTCAAGCTCTACTACAAAGCCATAGTAATCAAGACAATTTGGTGCTGGCACTAGAACAGACCCACAGATCAGTGGAACAGAATAGAAAGCCCAGATATAAACCCAAGCATATATGGTCAATTAATATATAATAAAGGAGCCATGGATATACAATGGGGAAATGACAGCCTCTTCACAGCTGGTGTTGGCAAAACTGCACTGCTACATGTCAGAGAATGAAACTGGACTACTGTCTAACCCCATACACAAAAGCAAACTCAAAATGGTTCAAAGACCTGAATGTAAGTCATGAAACCATAAAACTCTTAGAAAAAAATATAGGCAAAAATATCTTGGACATAAACATGAGCATCTTCTTCATGAACATATCTCCCCTGCTAAGGGAAACAAAAGCAAAAATGAATGAGTGGGTCTATGTAAAAGTAAAAAGCTTCTGTGCAGCAAAGGACACCATCAGTAGAACAAAAAGACATCCTACAGTATGGGAGAATATGCTCATAAGTGACATATCCGATAAGGGTTGACATCCAAGATATATAAAGAGCTCACGCACCTTAACAAACAAAAAACAAATAATCCAATTAAAAAATGGGCAGAGGATCTGAACAGACACTTCTCCAAAGAAGAAATTCAGATGACCAACAGGCACATGAAAAGATCTACTTCACATCGCTAATCATCAGAGAAATGCAGATTAAAACCATAATGAGATATCACCTCACACCAGTGAGGATGGCCAACATCCAAAAGACAAACAACAAATGTTGGCGAGGATGTGGAGAAAGGGGAACCCTCCTACACTGCTGGTGGGAATGTAAACTAGTTCAACCATTGTGGAAAGCAGTATGGAGGTTCCTCAAAAAACTCAAAATAGAAATACCATTTGACCCAGGAATCCCACTCCTAGGAATTTACCCTAAAAATGCAGCAGCCCAGTTTCAAAAAGACATATGCACCCCTATGTTTATCGCAGCACTATTTATAATAGCCAGGAAATGGAAGCAACCTAAGTGTCCATCAGTAGATGAATGGATAAAGAAGATGTGGTACATATACACAATGGAATATTAGCCATAAGGAAGAAAACAAATCCTTCCATTTGCAACAACATGGATGGTGCTAGAGGGTATTGTGCTCAGTGAAATAAGCCAGGCGGAGAAAGACAAGTATCAAATGATTTCACTCATCTGTGGAGTATAAGAACAAAGAAAAAACTGAAGGGACAAAACAGCAGCAAACTCACAGAACCCAAGAATGGACTAACAGTTACCAAATGGAAAGGGACTGGGGAGGATGGGTGGGAAGGGACGGATAAGGGGGGAAAAGGGGCATTACAATTAGCACACGTAATGCAGCGGCGGGGGACACGGGAAAGGCAGTATTTATAGAGAAGAGAAGTAATGATTCTATAGCATCTTACTACGCTGATGGGCAGTGACTGTAGTGGGATATGTGGGGGGGACTTGATAATAGGGCATCTAATAACCATAATGTTCAAGTGATTGTACATTAACAATACCAAAAAAATAAATAAATAATGGGGGGACTCTAGTAAACACAATGTTGCTCATGTAATTGTATACTAATGATACCAAAATAAATAAATAAATAAATAATTAAAAAAAATAATGAAGTGTCTGTCAGGCTCTTCCAAAAACTAATAACATATAGGACACTTCCCAACTAATTTTATGAAGCCAATATTGCCCTGTTAGCACAACTGAGTAGCGGTATTAAAAGAAGATTATAGACCAATATGAGCATAGATGCAAAAAAATTCTTAACAAAATTGTAGGAAATTAGCTACACAAACACACACTATAGATATACATTTAATATGTTTTCAGTTGTTAAGCCAATCTCTATCAGGAATGTAAGATTGAACAACTGAAGTATATTAATTTAATGCATGCTAACTAGAAGATACAGTATAATAAAAAATATCTGCCTTTTGAACAATGTTCCTGATACAGATCTTTTAAAATCCTGGAATTCCTGGAGTGATAGGAGACTGTATTATGCTAATAAAGCACTCATGATGGGCTCCTATAAAGCTTCAGGATGGAAGCTGGTCATCAGAAACACCATATGACTAGAAGTTTGAAGCAGCCAGACAGACCTGCTGGGAGGGAAGAGAGGCTAGAGACCCGAGGTCAGTCATATGGCCGTGATCTAATCAATCATGCCTATGCAGTGAGATCCTGATCAAAACTTTTGACACCGAAGCTGGTGGAGCTTCTTGGCTGGTGAACACATGGATGTGCAGGAGGCCGATGTGCCCTGACTCCCTGGGAGAGGTCATGGAAGCCCCACATCAGGCCTCTCCCAGACCTTACCCCATGCATCCTTTCCATTTGGCTGTTCCTGAGTTGTATTCTTTATAACTAAATGAGAATTGTAGGAACCACTTTTAGTGAGTTCTGTGAGTTATTCTAGCAAATTATTGAACCTGAAGGTATCATGGGGATCCCTGGTTATAGCCAGTTGGTCAGAAGGACAGCCGACATCTGAAATGAGGGCTTTCTTGGGGTGAACTGAGCCCTTAAAGACACAGCAAGTGATGCTAACTTTGGGTAATTGCTATTAGAGAATTGATTTCAAAACTAATTCCCTTAACCTGATGAAGTTCAGCCATTAAAAACCTAAAGCTTACATTAAGCTTAATGGAGAAAATCTGAATGCTTTCTCCTTAATACTAGGAATAAGCAGGGATATCCACTCACAACTTGTATATAATATTGCAGTGAGGGTCTGTGCCAGTGACACAAGAAAACTAAAAGAAATAAATGGTGTACAAATTAAAAAGGAAGAACCAAAGTGGTCCTTATTCACAGATGAGTGACATGCTTCTCTATTTGGAAAATCCTTAGTTATCTAATTAAGAAGCTAATAGATCTAATAAGGTAGATTAGCCAAGGTCCCAGGATAAAAGGTCGATATATAGTGAATGTTTGGAAATTTTAAAACTATACCCTTTAAAACAGCATCAAAATATGAAATATTTAGGAATATGTTTAAATATAATCAAGAGCTATAAGCAAATTTACAAAACATTACTGAGATATACGTTTCTGAATCTAAAAGCAGTATTTTAATTTTAATTTGTTCTCTCTTGTTTCAAAGGTTCACATAACTACCAAATTCCCAGTTTTTTTTTTATAGAAATTGAAATTGACAAAACAGGTTCTAAAATTCATATGAAAATTTGAAGGAGCTAAAATACTTAAAACAAACTTTAGGAAGAACAATAAATTTGAAAGCCTTTACCTAATTTTTGGAATTGCTACAGTGCTATGCTAATCAAAGGTGTAATATCATGAGAGCGTGGCTGCAGCCCGAAGCTGGAGTCCAGAAATAGATCCACACATATATTGTCAAACCGTTTTCAGTAAAATTGTCAAGATATTTCAAGCCTGAAAGGATATTTTCAACAAATTGCTTCAAAATTATGATATCCATAGGAAAAACCTAAAAACCTCAAAACATCTCAAGTCATTTACTGATTAACTTGAATTGGATCATAAACATGAATGCGATAAAAAAAAATACATCTTATAGATGATAACACATGAGGAGCCCTCTGTGGGTTAGACAAAGACTTGCACAAAGGGCATAAAAATCAAAATGCAAAGAAAGTAGTAAATTGGGACTTAAAAAAATTTAAAGCCTTGGCTATTAAAAAAAAAACGCATTTAATAAAATTAAAAGTGCAAATGCAAGCCATACCTGGTGAAAAATATTTGCAAAGTATAGTATATCTGATAATGTATCCAGATTTTAAAATAACACTTCAACAATAATAAAAAACAACCCAATTTAACCAAAAAAAGACGTGAATACATGTTTCACTGAAGGAGATAGATAGATGAATGATAAATGTGTGAAAATATACTCAACAGGATTAAGCAGTAGGGAAATACAAAATAAAAGCATGACACCCAAGCACACAATCATTTGAATGGCTAAATTCCAAGACTGTCAGGTCAGTGAAGTTATGAGACAGATCTCCCGTACGGTGCTGGAGGGAGTGCACGATGTTAAAGCTCCCTTTAGAAACTGGAAATTTCCATAAAACTAAACATGCACTTACCATGTGACACAGCCTCCTCATTTGTAGGTGTCCACCTAAGAGCAATAAAAATGTGTGTCCACAGCAACAGCAGCTTTATTGATAAAAGCCAGTCGCTGGGAACAAACTCTGCCTGTGCCCATCCATAGGTGAATGGGTCATTGTATTAGTTTGCTAGGGCTGTCATGATGCACCACCACAGACCAGGTGGCCTAAACCATAGAAACATTTTCTCATAGTTCTGGAGGCTGGAAGTCCAAGATAAAGATGCTGGCAGGGTTGGTATGCCTCAAGGCCTCTCTCCTGGTTTGCAGATAGCCACCCTCTTACTGTATCTTTGCGTAGTGGTCCTTCTGAGTGCACGCACCCCTTGTGTATCTGTGTATCCTAATTCTTATAAGGAGCCAGGTAGATTGGCTTAGTGTCCACCCTAATGGTTTCATTGTAAGTTACTTTCAAAAGCCCCATCTCCCAATATGCTCACATTCTGAGGTACTGGGCTGGGATTCCACATATGAATTGGGGGGAACACAACTTGGCCTTGTGATGCGAAAACAGCCATTCTGAGTTGCTGCCCAGGCATTTCCCTGCATGACAAGCCTGCTCACACCCAGTCTGGACATTGAGAGAAGGACCCAAGTTTAGGATTCCCACCACCAGTTCCCACTTTGCTTTTCCCGAGGCATCTTTTAAAAACCACTCACAGTGAAGCCATCAACAGTGAGGGGCTGCTGCCCCAACACCTTATAAGTAAGTAACAGGTGCTTGCCCAGCTCCTGCCCGCTGGGGACCCAGGACAAAGAACGGCCCTTCTCCCAGCTCCCTGGGCCCTCTGTCTGGGATGTATGACAAACCTGTGAGTTTATTTCCTTTGTGTGAATGTATGGAAACTGCACCTTAACCAAAACGGCCCTGGGGTTTTCACTTCCCCAAAGGGCAGCTCGCAGGCTGGGGGAGCTCCCTGGTGCCCCCTGTGCAGGTAGCTGGTGCCTCCTCCCTCAGCCACTCATAATCTGTGTTTTATTAACACACCAGTGGCAGATTTTCCAACAATGTCACTTTTTATTTACTGCCTGCCATTTTCCCTATGCCTTACACCTACATGTCCATCTTCCCACTTTTTTGAAGGAGGACATGAGGCCTGGAGAGAAGGGACATATTTCCAGTCAAAGCACAACTAACAGTTCATGGTGTCCACCATGAATTCCTCTCTCTCCCCGGAATCAGAGCTCTCAGACACCAGGGCACTCTGTCTCACCTGTGCCGTGACCCCAAGACCAGAGCCTTCTCACCCTTATGCACTCTGGGTACATTTCTGTCACAGTCGTTGCGCCATCTGTTTTCATGTGTCCCATACTGACTGTTGACCGCCTTCCCTGCTCAAGAACAAGCCCCACATCTCTGTCAGCCATGTCATCCCACTACCAAGAGCACAGCACTTGGAGTACAGAGAAAGGACAGGGACTGCCTAACATTCTTCTTGTTGGAGCAGGGCCACTGCGGGTCCCCCTGAATGACCACGTGTATGACGGCTGGACAGAGAGAGCCGGACACTGACAGGTGATCCCGAGTGGGCCCTTCACCCACTGGGAGGTGTCTCACTCCTGTTTCAAGCAGTCTGGGGCCCAGGGCTCCTTATGGACAACCTTGTGCCAAAAAACTCCCAGATATTGAACAAAAACCGTCTGCTTTGGACCAAGAAGTGTTTCCTGAGAGAGGATTCCTCAACTCTCGTGGACCCTGGGACTCAGGTCCATGCACAGCCACAGCGAAGTCCCAGACAGTCCTCATGAGAGGAGAGAAAACAAGGTGCTCCCTCAAAAGGCAACTCACTTTCCTTAAGACTGTAGGAGCTATACACGCTGTCCTAAAAAACATTAAAAATTTAGAGGAAAAAGTGAATTATCATTTTCACTGAGAGGTATGCGTGCAATGACGACATTAGAAAAAACACCACACAAAGGTTAGTGCCACAATGGAATATGATTCAGCCATAAGTAAGAAACATATCCTCCTGGATGGAGCTGGGGGATATTATGATCAGAGAAATAAGCCAGGCAGAGAAAGACAAGTGCCAAATGATTTCCCTCATTTGTGGAGTGTAACAACAAAGCAAAACTGAAGGAACAAAATAGCAGCAGACTCAGAGACTCCAAGAAGGAACTAGTGGTCACCAAAGGGGAGGGTTGTGGGAGGGTGGGAGAAGGGGATTGTGGGGTATTATGTTTAGTGCACATGGTGTTGGGTATCAGGGGGAAGACAGTGTAGCACAGAGAAGGCAAACAGTGAATCTGTGGCATCTTACTACACTGATGGACAGTGACTGCATTGGGGTATGAGTGGGGACTTGATATGGGTAAATGTAGTAACCACATTGTTTTTTCATGTGAAACCTTCATAAGTGTGTACATCAATAACACCTTAATTTAAAAAAGAGTGTATAACAATGGAATATTATTCAGACATAAGAAGAAAACAAATCCTACCATTTGCAACATGGATGGAGTTAGAGGGTATTATGCTCAGTGAAATAAGCCAAGCCGAAAAAGACAAGCATCAAATGATTTCATTTCACTCATCTGTGGAGTATAAGAACAAAGAAAAAAACTGAAGGAACAAAACAGCAGCAGACTCACAGAACCCAAGAACAGACTAATAGTTACCAAAGGGAAAGGGACTGGGGAAGATGGGTGGGAAGGGAGGGATAAGAGGGAAAATGGGGCATTACGATTAGCAGATGTAATGTTGGGGGGGGGGCGCGGGGAGGGCTGTACAACTCAGAGAAGACAAGTAGTGATTCTCATCTCACTACACTGATGGACAGTGACTGTAATGGGGTTGGCGGGGGGGACCTGATGAAGGGGGTAGTTTAATAACCATAATATTGCACATATAATTGTAGATTAATGATACCAAAATAAAATATTAAAAAAAAACACACAAACCCGATTAGTTAACTTGTTCGTACACGCCAAACAAAACAGTTTAGAAAATGGTAATCAGAAAAACGCAAAAGTCATCATATTGGCAAAAATTCGGTAAGGCTGACTGACACACATCGCTGTGTTAAACTGCAGAAATTAGTAAATATCGTAGGCTACTACTGGGTGTATAGACTGGTAAATTTTTCCAAAATTAGTATAACACTATAAAATACATTAGGCCTTTGACTACTTGTGAAAAAAAATTCCTATCTTTAATATACACGCTTGACAATTGCGTGCTTATACACCCCAGAACACATGGCAGGTACAGTAGCAATGTTAGTAACTGCGTAAAACAACAGCAACAATAGAGATTTCATTCCTATTCATACCACAGATTATCGCAAAAATGAAGAAGAAATGAAATGGATAGACGCGAAACGGGTAAAAGCACGACATACTGTGCAATCGAAGTAAAAACACATCATAATCCTTATGATTCCATTTGTGGAAATTTTAAAAACAGGCGGAACCAAATTACGTTCATCGAGTTATCTTCCACTCAATCGCACATTGAAGATCTCTTGCACTTCACATATTTCACAATTTGTAAGGGCAAAATGACTCGAGTAAATATAAATAAATACAAGACTTACATTAAGAGGACATGCAAAAGAACAAAAGTATGAAACTTAGAAGCAGAATAAGAAGAGCTGTGAGGCCCGCAGGACCCAGCCTTTTACCTCAATCGGAGCCATCAGAGCCGCGGCCGCTGGAGTCAGTAGGTGGGGCGGGGCCGGGAGCAAAGGCAACCAGGCTCCGCCGTCCGCAGGCCGGCCCAGCAGCAGAGAAAGCCCGGGCGATGCCCGGCTGAGCCCGCCACGAGCCCCCGACCCGCCTCAGAGCAGTGCGCACCGCGGTCCCCAGCCCTTTCCCTCAGGCCCGCCCAGGATTCCGAGGACTCCCACACGACAGCTTCCTGAGTTTGCAGAATGCCGCCGGAAGACGACGCCGGAAGGCCCGCCCAGGCGCCGTCGTCCGGCCCGGAAATGCCTCTGCCGAGCCCTCATTGGCCCAGTGCTGCCGGCACAATGCCTTCCTGGCAACGTAGTTCTGACGCGCCACGGGCCCTGGCAAGCGGCTCTGCTCCTGATCCCCAGGAGTGGCCGAGCCAGAAGGTGAGGGGCGCCGGGGCAGGTTGACCCAACGCTCTGAGGACGGGTTGCCGCTTCACGCTTCTTAAAAGGGAGCTCATTCATATTGCTGTGGAATGTTGTACCCCAAAGCCTCAAAACCAAATAGGCACGAGTACCATATTGCCACTCAGACGCCACGTGCATCTACTCACAACTGGGATCTGATAAATATTCTTACTGCTCTTCAAATACTTGTAAACTGAAGCTTCAGGATCAATCGTATTAGTTTCACAGGGATAGGTCGGGTCCAGAGAACAGGCTCCGGGCAGGGCTTCAGGCCATGGCGAGCGCGCGGAGGGTATGGGGCAACACGAAGCAGGTGGACAATGCGCTGTGTCTCTGGTTCTCCCAGGAAGAAGGTAGAGCCGCTGGTTATGTCCGACTGAGGGACTGAGGCATACTTCTTACTCCATGTATTCTTTCTTGGAATCTAATAACTATCTGAAAAGACCAACTTACTGATGACGGGGTTCTTGTTCACGGAGTCGAAGAATGAACTTTGCAAACACTCGAGGTGGGAGAGCCCGGGAGAGGCTTTTATTTAGAGATAAGGTGAAAGGACAGAGCTCCTGGCGCATGCCAGGAGGGGACAAGAGAGTCCGTGGCTGGGCGTTGTCTAGGGGTTTATATTCTTTAGGTTTAACCGAGGTTTCATCATTGGTCCAAGCCTGAATGCTGCCTTTTTATTTTAACCAATCCCGCTGAAAATTGCCTATATGCCTAAATTTGTTATTTCTATCCTAAAGAATTTGTGTGACTGACTTGGCTTAATGTTGAACACAGAGTTTCATAGGAGTTTCTCTGCATATTTTTAGTGTTCTGACCATAATTATCCTGTTTTGCTTCTTTCGGAGGCCCTCACCCTACTCTGTCTAAACCCACAGTCCCTGTCTCAGGGGCATCTGAAACCCAAGGCATGATGTTTTCTTGCTGGGAAATAGAATTTCACCTGCAATTGCAGTGACAATGCATGGGGACTTGTTTCAGAAAAGTATTTGTGAAATGTTCCAATTATGGAAGTTAATGATTACAGTTATGCAAAGTTAGTGGTCAAAATAGCTCTCAGCCATGGGAACAAGGTTAGGGTCTCACTGAAGTCTGAGACGTGAGGGAATGAGGCTGTGCAAGTGGTCACCCTGTCTAGTCTTAAGTTATGGCTATCTAAATTATGGTTTTTTATTATTATTATTATTATTATTTACATTTTTACATTTTATTTTTTTCAATGTATAGACAGTAGAAACCATACCTGTTGAGAATTTGACAGATGCATACAGTCGAATAACAATCACAGAAACAAAATACAACATGTCCATCAACTCCACATTTCCCTGTGCTGCCTATTTATTTATTTATTTGGCATTTACTTTTTTTTTTACAATTTATTTTGGTATCATTAACCTACAATTACATGAGCAATATTGTGGTGATTAAACTACCCCCTTCATCAGGTCCCCCCCGCCAACCCCATTACAGTCACTGTCCATCAGTGTAGTGAGATGAGAATGAATCACTACTTGTCTTCTCTGAGTTGTACAGCCGTCCCGTGCCCCCCCACCTTATGTCTGCTAATCGTAATGCCCCTTTTACCCTCTTATCCCCCCCTTCCCACCCTGGTTTATTATTTTTTTTAATCATTTTTGAGTACACTGACCAACACCCAGATTGAAGGGTGATGTCGAGTGGTGTAAAGAGAGCAGATAGCTTTGCCAGCATGCTAAAATCCTCCAGCAGTGCTGGGATTATGTACCTTTAGAATACAAATGACCAAATTCATGCTGCTGTCAAATGCAATGAAGATTGCCAAGGCAAACAGCCCCATCCTCGAGCTGCGTCCGGGGCGTAAAACTTGGTGCACGTCCTACCTGCAGTTCCAGGAAACCTCATGTAGCATTGCAGACTGAGCCGAATCTGGACTGAGAGCTGTTGTTTATTCTCCCAGTTCCTTGAAACACACAAAGTAGAGGGCCCAACAAAACCCACTCTACCCATTCAGTCTCACAGAACCCAATTCTGTTCTCACAGAACACAGTAAATACAAGCCCAAGAGTAAATGTAGCTTAAAGAATAAGATCTTTATTATCACCAAAGCCAGCAGGGTGAGCAGGGAGTTTCTTTGTTGGGTGACCTGGGGGCTGGAAAAATGCACGATAATGCATCACGAGACAATAATGCCCCCAAGAAGAGAAACCCCTGTAAACTGCCCGTTGAAGCCAGATGGAATCCTCTTACTGAAAGCTGGGTAACTCCACACCCAAGCTGGTCAGTGGGGAAGGAACGAGGCCTTACCAAACCTGATGCGTATCCCACAGGAAGCGGGAGCACAGCAACCTGCTCTCCCCGAGCACTTGAGAGAGTTCAGTGAAACATACATACCATGGTTCCTTGCCAGCTGGTAGAGAAGGATACCTTCTGTAACAGATACCGGCAGTGACACAACTGTCAAGGGCCCTGGGCCCCAGGTAGGTCTGAAAGCGCAACGTAAGTTCATAAAAGCCCCCCATGCCAGTGCTGTCTTTCTAGTGTGCCGGTCTGCATATAGGGGTGCAGTTTCGGGCTGCTTTTGCACTCACAGAGGCTAATCTCCAGTGCTTAGCTCTGTTTGCATTACTGTGTTGAAAAGGAAAGGGCATACTGCCTGTACTCCTAAGGTGTATCTCCAGTGTGAACTTCCTGGTGCTGAATGAGGACAGGCTAATGGCTGAAGACTGTCCAGTACTCACAGTATTCAGAGCACCCTTCTGGGTGTGGAGATGCTTTATAAGATTTGAAAGTTCTCTTTTGATGGTGGGTCACGACACAATACCAGTTGGATAGATGAAAGGCGACACTCTGTAACTTCCAGCTGGGAACGAGATAAGGCAGGGTCCCACAGGAGGTTGGTGAGGGACAACAGCAAGCTGGAGCTAAGTGGAGCAGCTTATGCTGGCAAGCTAGCTTTCCACGGGTCCTCGTGGATTGAATGATTTCTCAGGTTCCAAGGCATAGAAGCTATCCCTAGTTTTCTAGTACCCAACCCCGGGGTGATCAGGACAGGTATATAGTGGCCCAGAGTGTGACAGCCCTATAAGGAAGTTTTGGGGGATGTGGTTAATCAGCTGCTCCAAACGCGGACATGACTGGCCTCTTGACAAGGCTTTAAAACTATACATCAAAACACTGTGATACTAGCATAAGACATACACACACCAATGGCACAGAATTGAGAGCACAGAAAGGAACTCTCTCATATATAGTCAAACGATTCTGACTTGAGTGTAAAGGAGCTCAAGAGGGAAAGAACACATTTGAACAAATGGCACAGGGAAAAGATACCCACATGCAAAAGAATGAAGTTGGATAGTACCTTACATCATTATAGAAGAATGACCTCAAAATGGATCAACTACATAAGATCTAAAACTACCTAACTTAGAAGAAAACAGGGAGAAAGCTTCCTGACATTAGCAATGATTTCCTAGACATCAAACAGCACATACAAGTTAAAAATTGATAAATTGTAGACTAAATCAAAATTTAAAACTGCATCAAAAAAATTAAAACTGCAGAAAGCAAGAGTGAATATGCA
Source organism: Phataginus tricuspis (assembly GCA_029783875.1). Lineage (NCBI taxonomy): Eukaryota > Metazoa > Chordata > Mammalia > Pholidota > Manidae > Phataginus > Phataginus tricuspis. The sequence continues at coordinate 19,101,229 of JAQQAC010019400.1, read as the reverse complement.
ACAGAGTATGGAAGAAAGTATTTACAAATCAAAATACCTGATAGGATGTTTATATCCAGAATGTATAAAGAACTCAATTAAAACAAATATTTACAGGGCAAAAGGACTGAACAGATATTTCTTCAAAGACATATAAAAATGGACAACAAAGGAATGCTCCATACTACTTAAAGCAAATCAAAACTGTGATGAACTACACCCTTAGAAGAGCTACTACCAGAAAAGAAAAAAAAAAGCATTGATAAACTGAAAATCTTATGCACAATTGGTCCGAAAGCATAATAGTGCCACCATTATGGAAAACAGTTCCTCAAAAAAATAAAAATACCATTACCACATGATCCAGCAATTTCACCTCTTGGAACACACACAAAAAGAAATGAAAGCAACATATTGAAGAAATACTTGTACACTCACGTCCATAGTAGCATTATTTACAAGTCAAAAGGTAGAAGCAACCCAATGCCAGTGGGCAGGTGAATATAAAAGTGGCACACATACAATGGAGTATTATTCAGCATTAAGACGGTAGGAAAATTCAGACAGAGGCTACAAAGATGAACCCTTAGGATATGCTGTATGATATAAACCAGTCACAAAACCAAAAAAAAACACGTATGATTCTTACGAGGTGCCTACAGTAGAAAATTCATAAAGACATAAGTAGAACAGTGGTTGTTATGGAGGAAGGGGAGAATGTCAAGTTGTTTTAACAGATTTAAGTCTTATATTTCATATGATGGAGTCACGGATACCCACTGCACAGTGTGAGTGTACGTCACATTATGGAACTACAGTTAAAAATGGGTAAGAGTGTACATTTGATGTGATGTGTTACCATGAGTTAAAAAAAAAAAAACTATATATACAGTAGTTTCCAGGGCTAACTTAGAGAAAACCTTGGCTGAAAACTTTCCCCAGCTGCTGTACTCACAAGTTCTTTCCCTGGTGCTGAATGAGGTGGGAGTTCTGGTTAAAGACTTTTTCACCTTCCCTCTATTCATTCTTTTTTTTTTTTTTCAATTTATTTTATTTTAGTATCATTAACCTACAATTACATGAGCAATATTGTGATGATTAAACTACCCCCACCAACCCTATTACAGTCACTGTCCATCAGTGTAGTGAGATGAGAATCACTACTTGTCTTCTCTGAGCTGTACAGTCCCCCCCGTGCCCCCCCACCTTATGTCTGCCAATCGTAATGCCCCTTTTACCGTCTTATCCCTCCCTTCCCGCCCTTCTTCCCCAGTCCCTTTCCCTTTGGTAACTATTAGTCCGTTCTTGGGTTCTGTGAGTCTGCTGCTGTTTTGTTCCTTCAGTTTTTTTTTTTCTTTGTTCTTATACTCCACATATGAGTGGTATCATTTGGTACTTGTCTTTTTCGGCCTGGCTTATTTCACTGAGCATAATACCTTCTAGCTCCATCCATGTTGTTGCAAATGGTAGGATTTGCTTTTTTCTTATGGCTGAGTAATATTCCATGTGTATATGTACTACATCTTCTTAATCCATTCATCTACTGATGGACACTTAGGTTGCTTCCATTTCTTGGCTATTGTAAATAGTGCTGCAATAAACATAGGGGTGCATCTGTCTTTTTGAAACTGGGCTGCTGCATTCTTGGGGTAAATTCCCAGGAGTGGGATTCCTGGGTCGAATGGTATTTCTATTTTGAGTTTTTTTGAGGAACCTCCATACTGCTTTCCACAATGGTTGAACTAATTTGCATTCCCACCAGCAATGTAGGAGGGTTCCCCTGTCTCCACATCCTCGCCAACATTTGTTGTTGTTTGTGTTTTGGATGTTGGCCATCCTCACTGGTGTGAGGTGATATCTCATTGTGGTTTTAATCTGCATTTCTCTGATGATTAGCGATGTGGAGCATTTTTTCATGTGCCTGTTGGCCATCTGAATTTCTTCTTTGGAAAAGTGTCTATTCATGTCCTGTGCCCATTTCTTAATTGGGTTATTTGCTTTTTGTTTGTTAAGGTGCGTGAGTTCTTTGTATATTTTGGATGTCAACCCCTTATCAGATACAACATTTATGAATATATTTTCCCATATTGTAGGATGTCTTTTTGTTCTACTGATGGTGTCCTTTGCTGTACAGAAGCTTTTCAACTTGATATAGTCCCATTTGTTCATTTTTGCTTTTGTTTCCCTTACCCGGGGAGATATGTTCATGAAGAAGTCGCTCATGTTTATGTCCAAGAGATTTTTGCCTATGTTTTTTTCTAAAAGTTTTATGGTTTCATGATTTACATTCAGGTCTTTGATCCACCTTGAGTTTACCTTTGTGTATGAGGTTAGACAGTAGTCCAGTTTCATTCTCTTACATGTAGCTGTCCAGTTTTTCCAACACCAGCTGCTGAAGAGGCTGTCCTCTCCCCATTGTATATCCAAGGCTCCTTTATCAAATATTAATTGACTGTAGGTGTTTGGGTTAATGTTTGGATTTTCTATTCTGTTCCACTGGTCTGTGGGTCTGTTTTTGTGCCAGTACCAAATTGTCTTGATTACTGTGGCTTTGTAGTAGAGCTTGAAGTCAGGGAGCGTAATTCCCCATTTGATTCCTCCTTCTCAGGATTGTTTTGGCTATTCTGGGTCTTTTCTAGTTCCATATGAATTTTAGAATTATTTGTTCCAGTTCATTGAAGAAAGCTGTTGGTAGTTTGATAGGGATTGCATTGAATCTGTAGATTGCTTTAGGTAGTATAGCCATTTTGACAATATTTATTCTTCCTAGCCAAGAGCATGGGATGCATTTCCATTTGTTAGTGTCTTCCTTAATTTCTCCTAGGAGTGTCTTGTAGTTTTCAGAGTACAGGTCTTTCACTTCCTTTGTTAGGTTTATTCCTAGGTATTTTATTCTTTTAGGTGCAATTGTGAATGGAATTTTCTCTCTATTCATTCTTGATGCCTATATCCAGTGTGAATTCTCTGATGTTTATTTAATACAGTTGGCATGGACCTAAGTAATTCCCCACTAGCTACACTCATAAGGCTTTCCTCCACTGTGGATTTTTGGTGACCAATGAGGCAAGACTTTTACCAAAGGCCTTGCTATATTTGCTGAACTCATAAAGGCTCGACCTGGTATGAATTCTCCAGTGTTTAATAAGGTAATAGTGTAGTTGGGTGACCCCACATTCACAGTGCTTAGAAAGCTTTAGTGTGGACTTTCTGATCATAAGTGCTTTGTTCCAGTGAAGTGTCTCTGTTGTTCCGTGCAGCTGGAGTTATGCCTAATGAATCCCCCACATTTGCTGTACTTACAGACCTTCTCCACTGTGAACTCTCTGGTGTCTACTGAAGTTGGATTGGTACCTAAAACACTTTGGACATTTGCTGCATTCATAGGGCTTTTCCCGGGTGTGGACCATCTGATGCCGAGCGAGGTGGGCCTTTCTAATGAAGGCTTTCCCACATTTGCTGCACTCATGAGGCCTTGGTGTGGTGTGGTATTTCAGGTGTTCAAGAAGTCCGGACATTCGTGTAAAGAATTCCCCACATTTACAGTGCTCAAAAATTCTCTCTCCAGTGTGAACTTTCTGGTGCTGAATGAGGTGAGACTTTCTGATGAAGGTCTTTTCACATTTACTACACTCAAAAGGCCTTTCTCCAGTGTGGATTTTCTGATGCTCAACAAGAATAATTTTGCTGTTGAAATCTTTCCCACATTGGCTGCATTTATACGGCCGTTCTCCTGTGTGCATTTTCTGATGCTGAAGGAGTTGGGACCGTCTAATGAAGGCCTTCCCACATTCGCTGCACACGTGAGGCCTCTCTCCAGTGTGAATTCTCCGATGGGTAACAAGGTTGGAGATGTACCTAAAGAATTTCCCGCATTCTCTGCACTCATAAGGCCTCTCCCCAGTGTGAACTCTCCGGTGTTTAATGAGACTGGAGCTGTACATAAAGGTTTTCCCACATTCACTGCAATCATACAGCTTTTCTACAGAGTGAACTTTCTGATGGCTAATGAGTGTGGAGTTGTACCTAAATAATTTCTCACACTGGCTGCACCTGAAAACTTTGTCGCCACTCTGATCTCTCCAATGTTGAGTGAGGGTAGAGTTGTGCCTAAGAAAAGGCCCATGGTCACTCCACTCATGAGGTCCTTCTCTGGTGGGGGACTCCTGGTGCTCAACTAGTGTTAGTCTCTGGCAGCATGTGTCCCCACATTCACTGCACATGTAACCATTCTGTTCACTTTCAAAGGCATCGCCACACTCCATGTCTCTATGTGGCTTCCCCACACTGTAAGCATCTGGGGGCTGCAGAGGGCCTGTGAAGTCCTCCCCATCTTCCCTGCGTGTCAAGTCCCTCTCTGCCACGTGAACTCTGTGGTCTGCGATGAAGGAAAGTCTCTCCCTGCTCTGCTCCTTTCGGTGCTGGTGCAGGTTTGCCCCATGAGTGCGTGGCCCTTCCTTGCGGTGTGCTCCATCGTGCTCAGCCACATGTAAAATGTCTGTCAGGAGTGGGCCGGGCACGTCACAGGGCTGGGCCTCCGGGGTGGATGGACCCGCCTTTGGAGTCCTGACCCAGGGCACGCCAACACAAGCACCTTGCCCTGAAGGTGCCTCCCCATCCTGGGCTCCATGCGAAGGACCTGTAAGCAGAGAAATGCTGGTGAAGGGCAGGCTGACTCCACGGTGAGAGGCCCATGAGATACTGTTCCCACTAAGAAGTCCACGGGACTGCTGACGGGCACTGGGGACAAGAGCCAGTGAGAGGAAGGCCTGCCGTGCAGAGCTCAGCCCTGACAGTGGGGAAGGACCGAGGAAGGGGCACAGTGCTGGGAGGAGGGGTGGGGTTCCCAACTCGTGCTTCTGCAGATGGACTTCCACAAGGCCTGGCTGCTGGTGACTCGTGAGCACGGAGGAGAGGCTGTGTCCACACCCAGAAGCGTCTGCTTGCAACACGGCAGCTGGTGCGCAAGGACTATCGAGGATACGTACAGACCTCACACCACCTTCCGTGTAGGTCATGTTGAGGGCCCCACACGGGGAGCAGCGGAGGGGAATGGGTGAGGTCTGGGGCCAGAAGGCAGAGTCAAAATATCAGTGGGAGAGAAAAGGTAGAAATGAGGTGTGGCCACGGCCCCTGGGATCATACAGGGGTGGACAAGGGACAGACACTCGGTGTGACTGGAACCCAGCTGACATCTCACCCTCTCCCAGCCCCCATGTGCCGGGGCCACATTCTTTTGAGCCTCTCCTGATGTAGGGAAGTAACGTCCACCCTGCTAGGCACCTGGGGCCTTTCTATGGCTCGAGGTGAGCAACCACCTGGGCCTGGAAGAAGCCAGTCCTGGGGGAAGACAGGAAACCGCAGTGGCCAACACACACCGAGAGTGACCCACGCCAGGACACCCACACCCCAAAAGTGCAAGGACTTCGGAGGAGGCCCTTTCAAGACAACACCCCATGGCAGTGGCCAGGCCAGTGCCTGAAATTCCCGGCACGGGCGGGTCCCAAAGCATGTCAGAGAGGGAGGGGAAGGCCTTGGGCACAAGGCCCCAAGTACTGGGACAGAGTCACCCAACCGGGGACAGGCAGGGCCGACGGGATCATTTAGGTGAATTTCAAGATCTCTGCATCCGGAGTCCTGAGCCCTGTCTGTGAGGCCTCAGCACAGCAGGGGTGGGCGGCCTGGGGACAGGCAGTCCGTGCCCGCGGCCCTGCCCTGGAACCGACAGCACGCTCGCCAGGGCGCCAGGGAGGGAAGGCAGACCCATGGAAGGCTGGGCGTCCCCGGAAAAAGGAGAACGGAGGCCAGCTCAGGACTGGGCAGGTGGGAGGCACTTACCTAGGGAAGCCAGGAGCACGAAGGTGTCCAGCATCACCTGATGGTACAGGAGCCTCTGCGCTTCATCCAGGAGGTTCCACTCCTCCTGGGAGAACTGTACGGCCACGTCCTCAAAGACCACAGGGCCCTGTGACAGTTGGGACAGTTCTGTCCGGGAGTAGCTTCCTGTTCGGTCTTTTCATCAGCTATTTTTACACGGCTGTCACCCCTCACAGGGGCCAGAGTGGGGGCCGTCCTCTCCATCTCCCTGCCCACTCACCCCTCTTTGGACTGCGCCTCTCTCATGTCTGCAGCCCCTCCGCTGTCACACCCGTCCCGAGGCACCCAGGCCTCCACCACAGACATTTCGGGGCCTCTGAACACGCTGCCCTGCGCATGGAATCCAGGCGGTGCGTGGCAGGTGCAACCAGCACCCCATCCTGCCCCAGCCCTGCCCCAGGCGCCTGAGTCCCTGAGACCCCGGGGCGGCTTCTAGCCCTGTGTCCTGCTGTGACGTAGACACCCAAACCTCTGTGAGGCCGTCAGGGTGCGTCCTGCTCCCACTTCTATGTCGAACGTATTCTGCCTTCAGCAGTCGGGGCCTTGCTCTCGGCACCTGCATCTCCCTTAAAGCCCACTGGCCCCGAGTCCCAACACCCTCCTCTGCCCAGGCCTAGAACAGTAGTTCGTCCTGTTTTCCCTCAAACTAATCCACCCGCCTGAATGAAACAATCCGGGCCCCACCAAGAGTCACCACCCCTCGCTAGCGAGTCACGGGTGAGGTGATGGCGCACACACTGACCTCCCTGCCGTCCCCAGGCCCGCAATGAAGGGCCTCAGCAGCCACCGCCTGGAAGCCGTTCTTACTCCATCCCTGCTCGTGGTCGCCCCTCCCAGCCGCGCATTTCTCCACAATTCCCCATTGGCCTCTGCGATGACACCACCACCACCCAGATGGCCAAACGAGAGACCTGGTCCTGGGCCCCTTCCTTCCCCTGCTTTGTTCCCTACAGGCAGCACCACAATAAGCTGAAGAGGCGCCCTCAGAAATCCGGCGCACAGCTTCACACCAGCCACGGCATTGCGGCGGTCTCCTACACGAAGCCGCCCCCTGAACTACAGACCTGTCCGTACGACGGCTGACCGAGCGGATCCATTCCAGTCTCTGGGACAACGGGGACATGGCCACAGCCTGTCGCCTCACGCTCCCTCTAAATATCCATCTTGCTGCTGACTGGTGGAACATCCATCCTTCCAAACTAGGCCAGAGTCCTTGGGGCCACCTGACTCCGCGGGCACCCGGCTCCCTCTCCCTCCACCTCATTGTGGTCACTTCCAGTAACAAAACAGATCGCACCAGAGCCACCACTGCCGTCCGTCACGCTCACCTCTGTGCTAGGCTCTTCCTCCCAGGCCACCCTTCTTCCACCAGTCCCCTCATTCTCTCCCACACCTGGGCCAGAGGCAGCCTATTACATTTGGGTCACATCACGTTGCTCCTATGCTCCAGACCTTCCTGCCTCCCATCACCCTCGGGTCAGAGGCCCAGAACCTAAGGCTGTCATTCCAGGCTTGATCCGTGTGCCCTCCTACCACCCCATGCCAGCCTGTACTCCCAGAAGACATGACAGATGAAGTTCTCTGAACATTCCAGCTCAGTCTCACCTCCAACTATTGGAGCATTCTGGATCCTGTGCACAGAACACCACACAGTATGTACCCATTGTCAGATATGGGGCCAGGGCCCTGGGCTCCGTGCGGCCACAGGGCCTACGAACCCAGAGGAAGGGGAAGAAGAGGCGGAGTCTCAGAACATCACCGTTCCTTCCACTGAGGTCCTGGGACCAACTGGTGATCATCAGGGGGGCTGAGAGCCCAGACCACCCTCCACTCACCTGTGCAGAGTCCACCAGCATTTCTGTCGGCACCATGGGACCCTGGGGAAGAGAGAGGCCATGAGAAATAGGAAACCACGGCAGAGCCTACAAGCCGAGCTGGACCACCCTGCCTTGCCCTGGAGCAAAGCGATCTCAGCCTGAAGGTCTAAACTCAGCTCATCAGACCTCAGTGCAGCATCTCACTGGCTCTGTGACGCTGGAGAAGGGCTGAACCTCCCTGAGCCCAGGGCCCTCAGCTCTAAAATGGAACAAGAATGGTCTCAATGCCCAGGGCTGATACTGGCACAAAGCATAAGCAGGACACACTGTGTAGCAGCTGGGACTGTCCACAGGATCCATGGTTTTGAAAATGTTTAGACCAATCACTAAGTGTTCGGATAACTCTGCCTCAGTACATTCACTCGGGATTGCCGACCTACGTGTGCACGGTAGGGCGATGCCGCGCAGCAGTGTTTAGATCAAGGCGCGCTTCGTGCATTCTTGTGGAGCTGCAGGGAGGCACTGAGCAGGCAGGCCAGCTACGAGTCCTTTTAGCAACCACGCCTGCCTGCGACACAAGCCCTGGAGGGCAGCGTGCAGGGGGCCCCGCCGGGCAGTGGGTCGGCCTTGCTCTGAGGGCTGTGCGAGGTGAGGCAGCAGGGCCCTGGGCTGGCCCCTCCCCGGCCGCCCCGCTGAGCCAGCTGGCCTTCGCCTTGTCCCACAAGTGGTCCTGAGCATCGGCTTCACCCGCACTGCGGAGACTCCGCACCAGCTCACGCCTCCGTCTCCTCCCCAGCTCGGCGCCTCTCTACACTCACGTGGACGCCCCTCCTACGCTCACAGGACAGATTCAGCCCTCCCAGGCCTGCTCCCTCTCTGAGGGACCGTGAGGGAGGCACACCCGCCTGTGCTCTGGCCTCCGGTCTCAGGCCCCCCTCCTTTCCTGCAGAGCCCGTGGGAAACGACGGCCTGAACACTCTCCCTCTTCAGTCTGGTCACCAGGTCGTGACCTGGTCCCGGCCACACCCCCCACCCTCTTGAAAGCTTCAGACCAGACACCTTCCTGGACCTCCAGACCTTTAAGTCCATCTGTCCCGGTGATGTCCCCCTTTTCTGACATCTCCATCTTGAGACCTCCCAGAATCTTCTCCCTGGATCCCGTTTCCAGCACTGACGTCTCTATCGCCACTCCTTAGATGTTCAGGTGAAACAACTGGGGATGGCTTTCCACTCCCTCCTCTGGCTCACGGCCATGCTGGACGTCGCGGGACATCCTGTCGACTCTACGACCCACCCGAACTCCTGTCTCACCCCTGCTGTCGCTGCTTTGGCCCCGCCCTTACCACAGCCCTCCGGGAGTGTATCGCCGTGTCTTCCCCGCCGGTCTCCCTGACCGCCTGCCTCGGCCTGTTTCTCCTCGTTAAGCCCTTCGGGCATGTGCCGCCGCGTTCCGCCCTCCCTTCACATCCTTCCACGGAGCTCAGCTGCTCAGGCGGCCACTGGAGGGCGACTCCCCACCTTCTCCTCCCCGCGCACACAGGACTCCGACGCAGCAGCACCTGCAAGCCTTCGCACAGTCCCTGACCAGGGTCACGCCCCCACGTAAGAAACTGGCTGAAAAAATCCTCTGTCCTGCCCGGAGGATGCGCTCCTCAATCAGGGTTGTAGGTTTCAAGAGTGGGAGGGAGGCTAGCCGGTGAGGCCCGGGTGGGTGACGACGCAGCACCCACCTGAGTCGGGTTCACTGGCCTGGCGTCCACCCCTGGCCAGTGGGCAGAGCGGGCCAGGAACGAGGGCACCGCGTCCCTTGCCCGGCTCCGTCGAGACTCACGCTTTTGTGCAGCGAGGCCAACGCCTCTCATTGCGCTGTCCGCTCTGTCCCGTCGCGGCCGACCAGCGTTCCGGAGGCCCAGGTCCCACGAACAAACCGAAGAGCCGGCAACGTGGCCAGCTCCAGGGCACGCCGGAAATCCCGCCCACGTGGTACGTAAGACGTTCACGTCACTGCTAGTCTGTCATTGGCTCCGCGCCGCCGCAGTGCGCAGAGGCCGCTGGGTAATCGCGGTTCCCACGCGCCTATCCGCAGCGTCTCCAGCGCGTGCGTAACTCGCGACTTACAGAGGCCAAGCGAGGCCGACGGGGCTGGGGCCGGTGGGAAACAGAGCTTCGGGCCTCCCAGCGTGGCGAGGCTTCGCGTGAGGTGACGTCCCCGGATATCCTCGCAGTGCAGCGCCGGACACGTGACAGCAGCCTTTCCGGATGTACACAGTCTTTCCGGGGAGCAGAAGTTCCTAAAAGTACACGTCCAAAGGGATGCACCATAACATACTGACACCCTGCGTCAGCTTTACAGATACGTGGAGACTAAAGTTTGGAGTCATTTCCTATGGGCGTAAGGAAGTTCGGTAGGGAAAAGAAAGAAAAAATCCCAGACGGAAATTGAAGAAAGGATGTCAGGACAGAGAAGCAGGTAGAAAGTATGACGCTGTGCCTCTTGGTCCCAGAGAAAACACCTCTCTCTGTGTAGTTAATTGGTGTTCCAGCCTTACTAAGCATTTCAATCCATAAAATATGTTTTATTCCGTATATGGGACATTTTCCATTGTTTTTTAAGACTCAATCCTATTTGAACAGAAGAGCAATTTATGCGTGCCATTGCCTGTCGGGAACGGAGTGTACCTTTTCTGACTAGACCACGCGTGCAACGGGACGTCTGATCCTAGATACAAAGGTGTGGGGTGCCATAATCTCACTTCCTTGCTGGAAAATTACTTTTTATTTCATCTGTAACTTCATCAACTGTGTCTGCGGGGAGTTGTGATTATCTTTGAAAAAAATACTTGTAAAGTGGAAATTACCAAAGGTTATTAAAAATGATTAGGTAGTTTATTCAAAGGAAGGCACACATAGTTTTAGACATATATCTGTGACAAGTGAAAAGGTTAAGATATCAGTGGAGTTTGAGAAACAGTGAAGTCTGAAAAATCAGAGAATAAAGCTGAGCCTGTGGCTGTGCTTGGCCAGACTCGGGGATTTTTCTCAAAAATGTATTTCCTTGTCATACTGAAACCACTGCTATAGGTAACTGCTTGGAAGGAGAGGTAAAGACAGAAGAAAGACTAGTGAGAAAAGTGAAAATGAATAAGGATGCTGTGCTGGGGTGTGTGGTTTACTGCTCTAACAAATGTACAACGAACAACTACTGAGTTTCAGCCGATATAGTAGGTGCACGGGACACGTTGGATATAGGCTTACCAGCTGCTCTGTATATTCAGCACATGTCCTGTATTTACTGATTTTGTCCTGGGTCCTGTATTGATGTTGCCAAGACGCCCTAAGCTTCCTACATTCAGCTTCTTGCGATGCTTTCCAAAACGTCAGCAGTTAAAAGACCTATTTTCTCCCACTTTGATTGGTGATTAAATCACTAGCTGAAAAGCATACACCTAGAAATAAAGATTTGGACAATTCTTTGTGGTCTCCCTTGCAGGTTTGGCTGAGGGAAGACCAGAATGGGATACTGAGAATTCAAGTACTTATTTTTCATATTTAGAAAGGAAAAAGAATATTCTCAGCGACAGCACAAAATCGCGAACAAATTATCATCGCTTATAAGAGAGAACTTCGGAGGAGCACAGGTGTTCTGAAAGTCAGCCAGTCAGTAACAGCCTTAGCCGAGTAACTGATCTTCTGAAAGTGAGCAAATCTTTGCTAGGCTCAAGCTTGTAAAATTCAACCAATGGCTGATAAACCTCTCTTCCCCCAACCCTTCTGAAAGCCAGTCAGCCACAGCCCCAGTCTGCCAGGCAACAGTCTGCGGCTGCCTGACTCAAGCAGCCCAGCTTCAGGTCAACAGTAGCGACCACACTGACTGCAGATGGAAGTCCATCAGTCCTTCAACAGTCCAGCTCCTTGAAGTTCTCCAATTCCTGAACGACTGGCTTCCCAATAAAGTTTTATAACTGCCTGCGAGCTTTGTTCTAAGAGACTGGCTGATGGCCACAGCTCTCTTGCATGCCAACTGGAAGTTCGATTGTTTACAGCTATTTATGAATTCAGGGTTCTGAATGACTAAGGAACTGACACAGAGATTACAGTGAAAAACGAAATGTTTTCCATTCTGTCGGAAAATGCTATTTTTTTTGTGTAGGCTGAACACAAAAAATGCCTAAATGCAACTGGAAGTTTTGCGAAAAATTTCCTGAAGTGGCTATTAAGTGAGGAAAATGTCCTTTTGAAATCTTTGTGTAATATATAATTGCACATTCAGTATTGTTTTAAATGGACAGTGAGATAAAAACTAGCATATACTAACATTTAAGCAAGAAAGTCATAGTATTGACTCAGCTAGTGGCAAAACAATAAAAAAGTTTTAAGAGAAAGTTGGATGAAGGACATAAAATAATCAACAAATCATAATCACAATCACCTTCCACTCTGTATATGGCCATCAGTATTCCAGCTCATAAGGCTACTGCTAAGTCTGTCTCACTAAGAATGTATGATGGACAAAGGAACGGAATAAGTTGGATGACACTACTGTAGAACCTATGCTACAATGTCAAACATAGACTGTAACTTCAGGGAATTTTATAAGCAAACCCTTCAAAACAAGGAGTGGTTAAGGAGACACAAATTATCAGGGGAGTTGTGTAATTTGGACATAACTTATTTCAGATAATAAATATTGTATGTCCCACGTAATATTTTAATTTTGTCTCGGTGTGCATATATATACAAGGGAATGAAAAATAATTCAAAATTTACTGAGCCAGATATTTACTAAATCTGGGAATTCTATGCTTAGTAAAAAGTAAAAGCAGCCATACACGTTTATCATGTAGGATTACGTTTATAAAATAGTACAAAATATGAATTAATTTATACCTAAATCAAATTAACAGCTATGTAGACAACGAGTTGGGTGGGGCCATGAGGAAGAGAAAAGGGTACCGGGAAACTACAGATATGTTCATTATCATGACTGGTGACAGTTTCGATGAGCATACGTATATTAACACGGATCATACACGCTTTAAAGTGTAGTTTACTATATTGCAGTAATTCCTCAATGAAACTGTTGGGGGAGGAAGTTTCATATCAAGTCTGGAAATCCTATTCCTCTGGAGTATCTGACAACTGACAAAGGTGTACTGACTCCATTATGACCCGTTATCTTAGGTGGGGCGGCTTTGATTTCTTGGCTGCAAGACTAGCTAATGAAAGTACACCCACTTGAGCCACCAAGAATGATGGCTAGGACACAAAGACCCATCCCTAGAGTACAGGACCTCCCTTCATTCTGCCATGAGGTTCCTGCTGTGCAGTTACGGTTTGAGGTAAACAGGCCAGAGAGGCTACAGGAATCATAATGGACTAGTTGCTCTGGCAGTGAATTGGCTAGAGATACACAGCTCTTGTAGGTCCTGAGAATTTCTGTAGACCCTCTTCTCCCTTAGCCATACCCTACGGGGACTCTTCTGGATGTCCCTTTGGAAGGGGCACATCCACTCATTTGCTGTGGCTTCCCCCAGTTCACTCTCTTTAGAGAATAGTTCCCACCCTGGGCCCTCTAAGTCTTTCATCCATAGATATACACCTACCTGATTTTTCAAATCTGGGACACATGGCTCCCATGGGGATCTTAGGAGACAACCATCTCTCAAAAATGCCAGGAAATATGGGCCATCCTGTGGATACAAGGGCCCCAAGTCATGGTACTGCCAAACACTTTGATGTTTACAAACCAACTGTCCTGTACTCAAGTGACTGTTAAACCACAGAGCATCTTCACATCCAGTGCACGAGATTTAGCCAAAGTCCTCCAGACTTTTCTAGGCCTCAAACAGCAGGACAGTTGAGCCGAACTAGACTTCGCATGGTGCCTCTGGGCTATTTCCCTAGTGTGCCCCAAGTTGAGGGCTCCAGAAACACAGCGCCTTTCCATTCCTGCAGAGCCCGACTCTGTCCTCAGCCTACAGTGTACAGTGAAGCCCAGTCCAAGAGCAGGGGCAGCTCAAACACAAACACCAGCCTGGCGTGAGAAGCTCCTGGGCTCGGTAAACTGGGCCTCCAGTAAACTGGAGGCTGGAAAAATCTGTTAAGAATGTCATGAGACAGTGATGCCCTTGAAGGGAAACCTATGTAAACTGCCTGCCAAAGCCAGATGGGGTCCTCTGCCCAAGCGGGACGATGGCCATGCCCAACCTGGTTAGGGGGCTGGGGACTGAAGTCTCCCCACAGGGACCAAATGGCGGGTGAATCCTCCAGATGAGGCGAGAGCACATGACAATCTGTATCCCCTATGCGCTTTGAGGCTCGGGGCCCCTCACCAGCCACCAGGCCAGCCTCTGTAACAGACACTGGCAGGGACACAAGGCCAGCCAGGGCCCCAGGCAGTCCGACGCGCAGCACAACTCACAAAGCCTCCCGCCTGCTGGAGCTCACCGCACATCCCCCTAGCGTGTGTATCTGGCTGTACAGGACGCAACTCCTGGCTAGTAAGCCCCTCACAAAGGCTCATCTCCAGAGCTCCGCTGCACCATGAGAGCACGCTGCCCACAGCGTCCAGAGCTCCGCTGCACCGTGAGAGCACGCTGCCCACAGCATCCAGAGCTCTGCTGCATCGTAAGAGCACACTGCCCACAGAGTCCAGAGCTCCGCTGCA